>KK114627.1:127375-174383 GCA_000611955.2 Stegodyphus mimosarum
AAGCTAATATTTGCAACCTGTACAACGGATTTGAAGACAGGTTTTATTCTCTTCGTGAAAATTCCATTTTCCCCAATTCTTATCTCAGTAACAAAATGTCGGAAGAAAGTCAAATAGCCATCGTCAACTAACCACTCACATTCTTTTTTGTTGCCCGCTGTTAGCAGGCTTGCCTGAAGGTTTATGGCTGTACACTGTAGAAAGCTAAACTAACACTTCATTCAGAATTTCTTAATTTACATCCAGGCTTACAAGCGTAGTGTTAGGTTGTCTGTACAAGTGAAAATGTTATCGAGAAGGAAAGAAAAATTAACTTGACAATGGAAATGAAACTGGATGCCTTAAGCCAGTGTTCCCCAACCTTTTTATCACCGCGGACCGGTCAAAGTTTGATAATTTTACCGCGCCCCGCTGAGGGGGGGGTGGACGTTGATTGTTTATATTTTAGATTATTTTGATTTACTAGTTTTAGTTTTATTGTTTTTATACATACCTTCAAAATAAAATACATTTACACCAAAAAACAAATGTAAAGTGATTTAACAGTTTAACTTACGAAAACGTTAAATCAATGAAAGCCTTGAGCTTGTTTCTTTGCAATGAGACGGTTCCATCTGAGTGTAATCGGAGACAATGACACCCGAAGTGTGTTGCTTATGCCCAGTTTTAATTTAATGTGTTGCTTATGTCCAGTTTAATTTTAATGAAACACAGATGTTTTTAATTTGGGGTATAAACCTAGGAATTTAAATTCAGTTTCAATGAAATGGGCGGCCCGGTACTATTTGATCCAGGGACCGGGAGTTGGAGACCACTGCCTTAAGAGATCAGACTAAAAGGAAAGTGTTAATCAAATTGCTACGTATTTTGATGTTGAACGGGATTATAAGTTGTGAATAAACCTTCTCTTCTTCAGTAAAATTTGATATTTGTAACTCGACACCATCCTCTGTCCACATGAGGTCATTTGTGAGGCACTTTAATGTAATACGTTACTTTTTTATATCAGCTACCCAACCTGTATAGTGGTTATAGTCGCTGACTGCCGTGCCGACAGCTTTCTTAAAGTGAAAAATGTTTTTAATACTGTTAGAATAATACAAGGAGACTGCTAGGGATCTATTGCAAATAAAAATTTTTGGCTAGTAAATATTTTGAAACATAGATTGTTCGATCTACATCAACTTAACTAAAGTGAAGAAAGTTTTGTGATCACTAACTTGGCCAGGGGAAGGCGTTGAAGGTTTTGCAGTAGGCTCCAAGTTCTTATTTTAAAGTAACAAACTGTATTCTGTTACTTTAAAAATAGTCTCAGTTTATTTGGTGTTAGATTAGTGTTCAGTTACGATCCCACTCAATTAACCTCACATATTCGTCAATGAAATCGATAGAATTTTGCTTAAATTTTGCGGAGATCCTAAAAGATGCTTTTACCCTAATTTTCCAAAAAGCAATGTTTTTAAAATGTGAGAGAAATAACAGTGCCAAACAGTACTTAAAATAATTTATAATAAAAAAGATCCTGTAATAGCATCTTATCATAAATCAAACCTGTGGAAAGAATTTACCACTAATTTAATAACTGGACATGGATCGCCTGCGCACAGAATTGGTAATGTTCGTTTCAACCCAATTAACCCATTATTTCTTACATTAAATCTTTCTTGCATTTCTACTATTTGCGCTTTCATATTCTGCACCAAACAATGTAAACGTAGTCAGTTTAAATAAAAAGCGATAGTCCAAGTTTAGAGATAGTGAGCTTTGGCAACATCTGCCCTGAGCGTTATGATCCTGTTTCTTTCGCCTCGTGTGCTATCGATTTATGAATAAATTTCTTTTGCAGTAATATGGGGAAATATATTATCTCCGGAGCGACATTCAGTATTTCGAAATGTACACATGGATTTAATACTCTCCTAAGCGCAAGGAAACTAAATGTAAATTATTACTATACTTTAAACTGAAGTAGGAATAAATATTTCAGTTGTTAGCAGTTGTGTTGCAGTACGTTAAGATTAGGTAGAAGTCAGTTAGCACTATAGGGTTTTTACTTTAAGAGAACGCAGAGTTTTGTAATCTTATAAGTTTCCAATTCTCCTTCACTTATATCTATAAGTTCTGTAGAATGCCGGCATTTCATACTTTGCCGGTAACATATATGGATAGATAGATACACGTTTGATATTACCAATTGCAATACAAAAGGGATTTGCACAAATATATGTTATAGCAGTCTCATACATAAAATTTCAACGTTCCACGGCTAAACGTTTTTGAATTATGTGAAATATACGTACATGCGTATGTACGTAAAGACGTCCCGAAAAAAATTTCTTTTGAATCCATTTTAAATTCATTTTGCAATTGCATTTTGAAA
This sequence comes from Stegodyphus mimosarum, assembly GCA_000611955.2. Classification (NCBI taxonomy): domain Eukaryota; kingdom Metazoa; phylum Arthropoda; class Arachnida; order Araneae; family Eresidae; genus Stegodyphus; species Stegodyphus mimosarum. Next base: position 129,756 of record KK114627.1, read on the forward strand.
CAAATAATCCTTTATTCTCTGCATACGTAGAGACGTCACGAAAACAAATCGTCAAAGGGATTCGAGAACGCTCAAAATTATATTTCAGCCCCGAAATTTTTCCGATTGCAATACTTCCTTTACTACATACAAGACAAAAAAAGAATCGAAAATAAAGAGAATGCGAGTGCACCGTCCGACATAGACTAATCTCAAATGCATGATTTTTTTTCATTGCAGACAATATAAATAAATTTTAATGTTAAAAAAACAAGACATTTTATCGTAAGGTTGATAATAATAAGAAAATAGAAGTAATGTAGTGATTACTCGCTGCTGAAAAAAATAATTTTTCGGTTGAATAATTTAATTAATGATGTGTAATTGAGATTAAAACTAAAAAAAACGTAAAAATGTTTTTTGTATAAAAAGTTTTTTTTTATTGAAGACTCATAAAAAATTAATTAACTGAAAGAATAAACGAATTGTTATACAGTTTTAATGGAACAAGCGATTAAATAATTCTCTTTACATTTACAATTCTATATCAGAATAACTGTAAAAAGGAAAAGCCTTTCACAAATTTTTAAAGATAATGACTTACATTTTTACAGATAGAATTCGATTATTTAATTTCATTATTTTGCAGCCTATATTTTTCTTATTCATGATGTAAAATTCTAGATGAATTTTGTAAAGATAATTATGTAATCTTGTATTCCCATTAAAGTGTATGATAATTAATTTTAGTTTTAATTAATTCATTAATTATTTTACAAGTTTTCAATAAAAGCTTTTCTTATAAAAATACTTTTTAGTATTTTTATTAATGCTAAATTAAGGTTGATTGAGTTATTAAAACATGCGTGATTATTTTTATATAAAGCTTGCCAAAGATATCGATAAATTCAAAATTGTTTGAATTCTTTATTACTTACCATTTTCAGATTTTGATCTGAAAATATGTATGCAGGAAGAAACGTGCTCAAATTTTAAGTTCGAGTATTACTCGTTGGTAAATTAGATACGTGAACGCGTGGGCGTTGTGTAACCGTCTCGAACTCTAGTCCAAACTTCTGAGGGTTCAAAAATAGCTTTAGGCGACGAGCGATTTGAAGCATCTGTGTTTCTAGAGGTAAATATTTTCTCGAATATTCTTCCTGTTCAACCGAAAATAAGCTCATTACAACCGCTGAATGTTTGCCTTACGGATGCGTGCAATAATAAATATTTCGAGAGCGGCACGATTTCATTATAGTGGCAGATGGGATGTGAAAGCAGCTGCAGTTACGAAATTGTTTGCTCTTATTAATAATTGGAATGAAAACAAATGAACGCGGAAGTTCGTTCTCTAGTCACGGGAGGTCATACTTTTTTTAAATCGATACAGTTTTGTTCCTTTTATCCGAACTCCAAATATTCGAATAACTTGTTTTCATTTTAAGTTAGGTGAAAGTCTGCTGTTGATTTAATTCCAGGTTTCGATTTTATTTTTTCGCTCTAATTAAGATAGAAGAGAGTTCGTTGTTGAGACAAATGAAAAGTAATTTTACTATTCAATATTATTCAAAAAAATAGAGTTTCGTATTCTGTTTTACGGAAATTAAGGTACTTTATTTATCAAACTGCATAACTCCGATGAAACAAATGTAATAAACGGAAAAATAAAATTCCAAAATATCCCATTGCAATTCACTTCTTGATAATGTATTGGGAGTGTTTATCAGAAGCAGAAAATTTACAGTTATTGTGTGATATTTATAAAAAGTAATCCTTCTGTGGTTGTGAGCTCTCTAATCAGTCTGTTTTTCAGTCTTCGAATATGAAGACGTTTTCTTTAAATCCCTACAAGACTTGTAGCAAATTTTCTTTTATTGATACTGTAGACTGAAGGAAGTGACCACGAACTGTTAGTTTTACCAGTGGGAACAAGTAGAAATATCACTTAGTGTTAGACTTAGTGAATGTCACTTAGTGTTACTATAGCATAAACACTTCAAGACCACTTTGCCATCCATTCGTTACTCACAACAATAGCAACGACTGCTGCAAAAAGAATTCTACTTCTCAAATTTGCTGCAGTTCCGTAATTCTTTCTGTGCGGTGCAGATGGCGCATGCTACGATCACAAAGAAGGGAGGGGTATTATGACCTTGAAAGGCTGAAGGGCTTATTTTAAACTGACGAACTGTATATGAATCCAAAGGCTGTAGAATCTTATGGTTGAATGTTTGCCCACAATGGTTGCTGAATTTCCTGAATAATAGTAAAATTTTGAACTGGTATCACGGCGCAAAATTCATGGTTTTCCTCATCGTAATTCAGATCGTTTCGAAGATATTCTTCGTATAAATTTAAAAATTCTAAAATAATATTTATTATTAACAAATTGGGCAAATCGAAGATATTCATGAGCGCAACACTACGGCAATCCAAGAAATTAGTGAAGTCTATTTCTGAGCTATTTTGGCACAATCTTACTGTCGATTTTCGAGCTGAACATTCACTTGATTTCTTGGTATTCATTTAATTGCTGAGTTGTTTATGCATCGAAAGAGTATATCCATGTTGCATCAACGGTAGGGTTCCCATTTTATTTCAGAACAAGAATTCTGGTTCGTAGAAGGTTTTGGTTCTTCTACGAGCGGTAGGTGTGGTTCTTAGAAGAAGGCGGAAATGGCGCATTTCACTCTGCTGAATTTGGGTAAAAAGTGTTTTAAAGGCGTTATGTTCCGCAAAGGAAACATCTTCACATATTCAAACTCTTCAAGAAATGATAAATATGGAAATGAATATTCCTCCTATTAACCTAAAATGGATACGGGGACATACAGTATAATAGGCAATGAAGCTGATGATACAGCAGCTGAAGAAGCCACATTAAAATATATAATTGATTTCCATCTTCTTATTTCAAGACATACAATCAAGAATAATATTCTAAACAAGTTTTAATAAAATAGCAAAGGAGATGGACAAGGCAGATACAGGAAGATTAACTCACGAATCCTTCTCACAAGTATCCTTTTATGGAGATATTTGTGGGATAGCATAAAAACAGATTTTTTGCTAGTAGAATTAGCAACGAATCATGGAAAGTTTCCGTCTTATTTTCAGCGATTCTTAGGACGAATATAAGATGTAAGTGCGGAACACCAACACATCTAGCAGATGCTAAACATTATGTATGGCAATGTCCATTACTTTCAATTATTAGAGCAAAGCATTTGCCTGTATTTGCAACAAAAATTCCAGCAAAAGATTTATTCTACAATACAAAGTGTGTGTCTGCACTTCAACATATCATGAAATATATTATCGAAAACGAAGACACGGTGATTATAAATAATTAGTCATATTACGTGAGTGAATTAGGGTTTTAATTTTTATGAAGTAAAGATTATAACATGTACTGTGTGCATTCGTAAAGAGCAAGAGAACAAGAGAAAATTATATCAAGCCTTCTTTCCCATATGTTGTATATGTTTTCATTCCTTATTTTATTATTTTATTACTTTATATGTTTAACAAAGGACAGTGGATCCCGTTGACGAGGTTGATCAAATTTGCAGCTCTGTGCGGTTAATCAATGTTTATGTTCTCAGCGTTAGGGCTGCATATGCTGAGCGAATGGCTGATCAGTTGTTTCGGCACATCATTTAAAACTGACTCCCCTCAAAATTCTTCATTGAACGGAGTGGGAGTTCTAAAGATAGATTGATATGCATAACGGAAGTATGTTTTACCGATTGAATACTATATTCTAAAATTGTCTTGTGAACACAATAAAAAAAATAATGAAAAGTTTTTGATGTAATTACTTTTCTCCAGTTGTTCCCCCAAAACATTGTATGGTGCTCATGTCTAGGCACTATAAGCAAAATTTTTTCAGGGAGTAGGAAATCTACTGCATGTAGAAACTTCTGTCACATTGTATACTTATGTGAGAGAATAAAATAAATCATGCAAAATATTCAAGACATTGAAAAGTAGACTACGTTAGTTTTGCAGCATTCATACTCCCGATGACTGGATGATCCGGATGACTTGGTTTCTTGTTTCTGTTCCATTCTTGAGTATTTTTCATTAGTTAATACTTTCCTTAAAACCAGAGTTAGATTTCTTATGGTCTTAACAATGTCGACATAAATATCTGGAATTCAGGTTGGGGTTTAAATATTCATTCAGTGTTGACACTTTCAATCGACTGATTTTTGCAGACCGAATGCCATACGCAGTTGAGAAAAAATCTGTATACTAGAACTTATGTATGTTGTAAATTTGATTATCTAAATGTATAGTGCGCAAAAATAAATAAATAAAAATAAAAATAATCTGAAAACTTTCAGATTTTAGATTACGACCAAAGGGTCTTTTTTTAACCTTTTGTGCGTTACCTTTATTTATTAAACATCATGTTCTTTGCACTAAAGCCATAAAATTCAGTTCAACAGCAATATCGCAAAATAATTCTAAAATGAGCATATCTTTAGAATTTCCGATAATAGTCTGGAAAAAAAGGAACGTTTTTTCGTACAGCAATTGCTCGCTTTGAAATCGTTAAGTTTGTTAAACAAAACTTCGCAAAAGTTTTACAGAATATGAAATAGATAATAAAACAAATTCCGAATTCCAAATTAGGTTTTCCGATGTCCATATTCGGTGGAGGATTACGTTATTCAAAACTGGATGGCTCTAAATATCGTTGTTTTTTCACAATGTGAGAAAAATATATACATTTATGCATATTCTTCATTATTTAATTTCTTTAAATATAATACAGATCTGTAATATTTGGTGGCAACAAATTGAAAAATGAATTAACTCAGAAAGTGAACCGACTCAAAATGCTAAAACAACATTAATAGCCCTTCCGAGATAACTTTCTTTGGGTTAAAAAAAGGAACATCTCCCGTTATACTGGACCGATTGACGGAAGTCAGCTTGCACTTTTTGATGTCTCGCAGGCACGCCTTAAGATATGTAATAGATTTATATATAGTTTTCTCCTACTATAGGTATTCTGACACAGAATCAGACGTTTTCTGAAATGACATGCCATTTTTTTTCATATTTCGATTCCACGACTTAAATTATGCCAAACTGCTAAATATTGTAAAAATCGCAGAAGTAGTTTTTAAAAACTTAGCTCTCAAATTTTTTGCTTCTCAATGTTAATTGAATTTGATATATAATTGTTAATATCCATTTTTTACTAACTTATTTGATTTTTCCTGTCACATTACGAAATTTATGTTCATTCCAAATAAAATTCGCCCATTTTTTGTGATTTATCTTCAAAATTTGTATTTTTAAATCATATTTATAAATTTTTCAAAAAAGGTTTGAATTATAAAGTATAAAATTTTTAACATCACCTTAGTAGATGTATTTCTAGGCACACCTGCAAAAGATTAAAGTTTTTATTCAATCTTTTCTAAGATGTACATGAATTTACATATATATCACGTTTTGAAATTTAGCACATTTGTTTCTTAGAAGCGATAACAACGCCAAATATGGTTTCTGAACTTTGCTAAAATTATTTGAAAGTATGCATGATGACGTTTTTTCCCGCTCGTCTACAATGAGAAAAAAAGGAAAGGAAAACAGCTTGCTATAAATTAAGAAGTTCGCCAAGTGAATTATTCTTGGCGTAAACTGAAGAAGAATGCGCCAAGATAAAAATTTTCAATTTCTCCTTAAATGTCGCTCCAAATTTTACAAATTTAATATTTAGGCATAATTTGAGTCGTAGAATCGAAATATGGAAAAAAATGGCATGTCATTTTAGAAAATGTCCGATTTTGTGACAAAATACCTGTCTTAGAGCAATACTATATATAAATCTAATATATATCCTAAGCCGCGCTTTTGAGACATGAAAAACGCAATTTGAATTTCGTCCATCGGCCCAGTAGAACGGGAGATATAGAACTGCCCATTTTCCCCTCCGCAGTGTACAATCACTGTCATTTAAAAATCCCGGACGTTTTCTAATTCCGGACAAAACCCTGATCCTATTATGAATTCCACACTGTCCGGGTTATCTGGGAGGTCTGGTAAACTTAATCAATAATAATTATGCGTTTCAAGAAGGACTTCGTAAAGATCGCATTTCTTAGGCAATTAGACATCTTGTTTAGGGGAGAAAATCTAACGCTTTTGCAGCAACTGCAAAAGCAATGTGGAAAATGTCAAACGAGCTTTCAAAATTGCTTGGTAGGATCAGATACTGTAGAAACCTCTTCAATAATCGTCCTAATAAGACAATGGCTAAGCAGTAACACTTGATTGAAATTTTGTTCATTAGCTTCAACCACATAATGGTTCAACTTATACGTATTCGCTATTTTTAATAATCTTTGAATGGGTTAAGAATTTTGACATTCAATAGTGCTTATGTGCGGTAATCATCTCTCCATTATATAAACATTGACATCATAATTCAAATACTGTAATGCCGAATACGTAAACTCGTAATTACGCTATTCCTTATTTTTCTTACGTTATTTCACATATTTAGTCTTGAAATATAAAATATATCTGATATTGCTATCAATTCAGAAAATGCTTATAAACAAAGCATTACTGTGCTTATGTGTTACAGCTAAATTTAAAGAAAAAAAATGCTTCGTGGTATCATAACTCACGATAAATGCCCTAGCACATCATACTTCCTCTTTAAAACTGCACTTTAATTGGGTTCGTAAACAATGGAGTTATTTTGCTGTTGTATGAAAATGCAGTGACTATTTTATCCTTAAGTACAAAACAAGTGATAAATGTTTAAAACTTTTTTACTTTAAGTTATATCTTTTTACGTTCCTCTCGTTGTATAATTACAAATTGAGGACTCAGAGGAGTATCCTTAATTTTATGAAGCTTTTATCATTGAAATAAATCCATTTTACATAGCATTCAACAACATTTAACAACTTCTTAAAAATTAACATAACATCTTAATTTTTAAGGAGATTTGTGTTTATTTATTTGTGAGAAATCTGCATTACATGCTATTCAGTTAAAGAAGTGTTTTTCATCCATTAGTTTTATTTTAATTCAAACAGAACCAAGGGTAAAATAGATATCTAATTTAAGAGCTTTTGTTCTTCCCAGTTCTCGAGTAATTTTGGGATATTACAGTACGAACAAAGGGAAAATAACAGCAGTCTATACGATATGACTTGAAACTAAAGTTCTTCGGTTAAGAAAGCAAACCCAAAATTTAAAAATTGTTTTTTGATTGTTGCACAACGCAAGGCAAGCCGTCTAGAATTAAATATATTGCACAATTCAAAACATTAATTTTTAACAGTGTTGTCTTCGAAAACCTCTTACAATGTTTCATTTGTTTTTCTAATACAACTTTCACTGCAAAAGTTGAAGCATGCTCTTTAGTTTATTGTGCTCGAAATTTTTTTAAATGGTCACGGGAAAAATTTCATTCATCAAAAAAAAAAAAAATTACAGTCAATTTTGAATTAACAGGAAGTGGATTACTGTATTTTATCTTAAAAAAGTAAAGCTAAATTTGTCTATTTATTGAGAAGTATTTGAAAAATTGATATCGTAGACTGTGGGGTTAAAACAAAACTGTCTACGAAAAATGTTAAAAAGGCGACAAAAAATGCGTGAGAAAGAGCAGTAATAGAAAATGACGACACAGTATTTGTATTCTCAAGAGTATGTAATTTAATTGCTCGTAATCCAATACATATAAACACTGTACAATGTAAAAATAAACTTCTGCCGATCTCTTTATGAGAATTTAAACTTGCTTAAATTGATCAAGTTTAATTATAACTAATGTCTTAAATGTTATTTGCAACTTAATTTATTCATTTCTAATGATGTATATTGTTTTGTTGGTCCATCAGCAGGACAGCGTAAAATCACTGAATACTGGTAGTTCGGTCCCAAATTCGAATCTTCGCGAACGATCTGGTGGTTTTCCTCATTTGTTGCGTTTGTACGGGCCAATTCCCTTAGAATTTTCTCCATGAAAGCATGGCTTCTGTTAAACAGATAACTCTCGAGTGTTTTGACATAATCCCATAAAACAAACCAATGTATATGTTCAGTTATTTTTACGTTTCCTTTATCTTGAAATCTGATTTAATTTAGATTACCAAGTGAACTTTTTCTAGAGATTAGAGAGCTTGAAAATACAGATAAAATATTGATAGAAATTTTCTGTTAACTAAAATACGGATATTGCGTCTTTGTATCTTTTTAACTGTCAGTTAGTTAACAGTGATTTGAACCGTAGGCATTGTCACTGGTAAAAAAGAATTTGATTGCTGGTATAAATAAAAGCAAATAAATGCAGATTGTTTCCAAGTTTGGATGAAACTTATATCAATTTCTGAAAACCGTTGCAAGCAATTTCTTGTTCTCGCGTGTTTTAAATGAATCATTCCCGATAGTTCGAATTTGCAATAGCATATGTGCATTATCCGAATTTGTCGAATATCTGGATATTAAGAAATGTACTGTATATTAAATTTAAATACAGTAAACTGTAATTATTTCAATTTTATCCCTTGTTAAAGATAAGCGTAAACGTCATCACATAATATTTGGTAGTACTGAAAACTTCTCAATATTTAGAAGAGAGGAAGATCGAATAGAATCGCTGAATTTTTTCCCACCCCCTCCCCCATTTTTTCCTTCTTTTATTGCATCAACTTTTGTTAGTAGCCCAAAGCGTCAGAAAGGCTATTAATTTCGTTTTAGCATTCTGCGTCGTCCACTATAAAACGGCGTTACACTTTTCATATTATTGTTACCATATATTAGAGTTTTGCATTATATCTAAAGAAATTAAATAATGAAGAATTTGCATGAATGTATGTATGTTTCTCGCACTGTGAAAGAACAACGGTACCTATTATGGAACGGAGATATCAAATTTTGAAGAACGTAGTCCTCCACTCGAATATAGGCATCTGAAAGCCCAAATTTGGAATTTATGGTTTTATTATCTATTTCACATTTCTTAAAACGTTAAGGAATTTTAGATTAACAAACGCAACGACTTCGAAGAGAGGAATGCGAACATTGTAAAAAAAAAGTTATCTCCAACTCGCCAGACTGTGGATCGGAAATCCTAACGATATGCTCTTTTTAAATATTTTGTGATATTACTGTTGAACTGAATTTTATGGTTTAAGTGTGCAGAAAATAAAGGTAACACACAAAACGTAAAAAAACGCCCCTTTGAGAATAATATAAAATGTGAAAAAAAACCTTCAGATTTTTTATGTAGCTTTATATTTTAGTATACTAGCTACGTTTGTTTTCTCCTTTGTAGTTCCGGTTTCAGATGACTTTGTTAATTCATCAGTGGAAATTAAATGCTGTGCTTTGGTATTAATCTTTCGCAAGATTCCATAGCACGGTTCCACATAATTTCATTTGTCAAATATTATAACCGTATAGACAGACAGACTACTTATCATGTCATTTTACTTTTAAATCGAAAAAAATGGAAATTCAGATGAAAGTTTGAAATAAAATTTTCTAGTAATGCGCCTGCCAGATGGTTGCGTAAATTTGTAGATAGTAGAACACAACCTCCGCATCTTAAGAAGATTCAAAACAAATGTTTAGTTTTAATTAAAAAAATAAATATGAAGAGATGTGAACTTAAGTAAGCTTTGGCTCAGGTATCAATATCTTCATGCAGTTGCGGCCAAGGAAGCTAAAGCAAATCATCTAATAAAGATATTTTACGAAATGAGTGTTAAACGATAGTTGCCAAAACTTCTCTCTCGAACTCAAGAACTCTACAGTTAAATACACATTAACTAATTTGTGTCCCGGGAGTTGCCGAAACTGAAAATAAAAGCGGTTTTGTGCTAAACCATTGCATATATGTTAACTAACCATATTTGTATAATTGATTTATAATAAACCTATAAATATTAATTATGATTGCATCGAAAATAAAAACCTTAATAATTTTTAACTACTAAAGGTATAGCTTTGAGATTTTCCTTATCTATTTAAAGATGTTTCGGCTAAAATTTAAAGCAATCGACATTTATTATTTTGACAGATTCGTTTTGGTCCTGTATTTTCATAATACGCATGATATAATCATTAACTGATATAATTGCAGTATGCAACTTCTGATCAGTATCAAAGAAATACACAATTATAAATCTTCATAAAATTACATTTTTTTAAAAAATTTTAACATATTTTGAATTTCTCATTGAAGCGCAAATATTCACCTAATGAGAAAATTCAAAGTCGATGCCAAGTTCAGCAAGCACAACGCCTACACAACTCCAACACCGTCCTCTCAAAACTTTTTTTTCTTTCTTTTCCATTCTATTTCCTCTTTGCTCATCCTCGATTGCAAATTCCCTTTTCTGCTTTTCAGTTGAGTGGAGTATGTTCCTGACATCTCATTCCTTTCCCCCCTTTTTTCGAGTAGAGGGGTGAGGAAAGAAAATGCCAGACATCGGTAATCGAAGAACGGGATTCTCGGGTATCTTCGTTCCCTTTCTGGAGAATGCAAAGAGAACAAATTCTTCTTCCTCTTTCGGAAATTCGAGCGTAGATCTGCAGCTGCGTTTGGAGAAGGAAGTGGTCAGCTTGATTGCAAGAGGTGCTCGATTTTGGGAGGGCTGGCAAAGATGAGATATACTTTGTTTTAGAATTCAATATCATAGGGTCTATATTTCACTTAGGTATGCAATGCGCGGTTATACAAAGTGAACAATTTCCTGTGACATAAATGTGTTATCATACCTAACGACGGATGAGAGTAACATTTCCGAGAATGAGCTTCTCTTTCTTCTATTATTGGAGGGTTCGTAGCCGAAAATATTTCTCTGGAACCTATGACTCGTCTAGCTATGCAAGACGTTTTGCAATTTAGATGAAAATGTTCCGCTTAGAGCTCTGTGACTGGTCGTCAACCAATTAAATACTCCAAAAGCGAAAATTCGTCGAAATATTTCTTTCGACGGGCTTTTGAAGGTAGTTAGTAGATGTGATACTGGTTTAATATAGCCTTCTAAAAAAGTCTATTTTCATATTCTTCATTTCAGAATGAGCTATCTCAGTTTGTATAGTTATATGCGTTCTTTACCTGAAACATTCTTTCACCTATTCAGTGAAACGCTCACATAGTTCAGTGAATGCCATCACAGGGTGTGCAAATATGATTGTAAGCGAACGATGAAGTGCGGAATATACTATATGTACTCCATAAAGTGTTTGAACATATCTCACCTTGGTTTAGGAACAGGATTTAATTAGATGCTTGTTAGTAAATTATTCCCATTCTTACCTTTATGCTGAGTCTGATGGAATCCCAAATAACTCTTGAAAACTCATTAGATGCTACACATCTTATGAATGTTATGCTTGCAGATGAGAAAGAGAATTCTAGCCCTTTGTCACTATAGAAATAATCTGGTCTTGAGAGCTGTGTCGGCATCAGAAAGCATCGAGTAGGACATCATCATGGAATATTTCGAGGAAGGTGTCATAATACATACACATCAGGGCAGCAGATGGGGAAAATCAGAGCTTACTTTTAGTAGCGTCACAGCTAAGCAAGTGGCGTCATCTGTTAATAGTTGAGAGAAGGTCCTAACCCTGTAATTTCATCAAACATTTAAGGAGACGGGTCAGCCGACCTCACAAGCCCAGTTGTCATCTTGGAAGTTGAAAATCAGTAACTCATTTTCCAAAGTTTTCATTAAGTTCGGTGCGTACTGAAATTTTTGCAAAAGGGAAATGGCTTCAAGACACAATTTATCAGTCTCCAAAATTCTGTGAAGAATTTTTTAAATCAAAGTTCTGGTCTGTTCTGTTGGGGTTATGCGCAGGATAGAAGTCATCAGTAACTGAAATTACATGAGCAGGAGGTGGGGAATTTCCAGTTCCTTCTTATCGAGAAATGTTGTGAAGGTGAATTTAGATTATTCATGTCTATATCTGAGGTGGAACATGCATTTGATTGAAGTAACCGAACAATTAATACACATAAGCCTAGCATCTCGCGGGAACTTGCAGGTGTAGAATAAATGGTCTTGACAGCAGTATAGACATCTTGGATGATTATTACAGCCTGTCTGCACGTGGCCGAAGTTTTGCATTTCCCCTGGTTTGTACTTCCTGATATTTACTGTGAGGGACAGAAGGAATCGTTCGTGATAAATCTTGTTACTTTCACTGCAATATTTCTGTTCCATAAAGAAATTTAGCAGATGCGCTTTTTTATTGCTAGTTTTCTTGAAACATTGCTTCCACTTAACGATAACTAACACTTGTCATTATAAAGTCGGGATCATTATTCATTATTATAAAGTCGGAGTATCCATTAATGACAACTTGTACTGTAGATTGCTCTTTTGTACATAGCATACCAAAATGTGTTTTTCTTTTGAGAAGAGCAGCCAGTGCTCTTTCTCTGGTTTCAAAGTCTTCAAAATGGTGGCGAATTGCCTCGCACTTTATAGGGTGACAATGTAGCTTTTGATGTTATGTTCGTTGAAAATCATTTTAATTTCTTTCCACGAGACATGGGATCTGGCAGATGAGGGGTGGTAATCTCATATTCCTTTTCACGGGTGTAGGGGAAGTAGTCGATTCCGTTGCTGAATCAGACAATTGAATGGATTTTCTGTAAGTATGCAAGATGCGATTCTCTCGCCAGAAGTTCATTTGGGAATCCTCGTCTGAAGTCTGGGTAAGCTGTGCAGGCTCCGCGTAAACTAAATCATCTTCACCGTTTGTATCTGATACTGTAATATTTGATCTCGTAATTCAAATATTTCTTTGGAGAGCTTAGACCATTCCGAAGACAGTAGTCAAAGTAACGTTTCAGGGATATCGGTAGAAGAAGATTCTGGCTTGCTTGAGTCAGAGTGCAAAGTATCATTAAAATGTCTTGTATTTCGCCTTTTCAGTGGTAAAAAATGTTCGGGATCAATTAGCTTGGATTGTCGAATAGGAATTTTCAGTTTCATACCTTGTTAACAATGGCAGTTTCCTTGTTATCTAACTCTGCGCAAAGTGCTTCAATTACTGGCTTCTTAGTACTTAGGTTGCTATAATGTTCGATGTATGTGGCAAGAACAGGCATTTGCATCTAAGGCGTGTGCTTTTGTCTCTTTTTTGGTAGGTGCAGCGAAAATTTTCAGATGGTGAACTGTTATGTTCTGTAGAACTTCTGAAAATAACAACAATACTTAAAGTGGTTACGCTTACCCAAGGTAGACTCCTGGTCATTATCGTGTCATGGTGTGCTGTGTGACGAGTCAAAACATTATGACCACCCCATATTTTTCAAGGAACTCGTCTGGATGCCATAAACACACGTGATAAGTGGGAATGGTATTTAACTGCTGCTGAAGAAGGTAATGTATCATTCTTGCACTTACTTTTGGGAATGACGGGAAAGGCTGCTGAGCTATAAGAATCTGATAGAGGGCAGATTGTAATGTCCTGAAGACTCAGAAGGAATATCTCCGAAACTGCAAGACTAGCAAGTTGTTCACGCTCTGCCGTTATCAGTATTTACGCAAAGTGCCAGCAGTAGAATCCAAGATGTTGGAAGTCCTCGTGTCATCAAAGAAGAAAGATGTGGGAGACTATCTCGCTTAGTATAGTAAACTTCGCCGCCAGACAGTGGCTCAGCTGGCAGCCCAATGCAATGCAGGTCTCAGTGCAAGTATTTCGAAACATATAGTTCAGCTGACATTGCTGGATATGGGACCCCGCAGCAAGACGTCCCGCTCGTGTGCCTCTGTTGGCCAAGCGTCATTGTCACGTACGCTTAGTGAGGCTAGGAATATTGCGATTGGAATATAGATACGTTGAGGACAGTTGACTAGTGAGATGAATCACGATTTATCATTCATCACGTCCCTGTTCGTGTCAGGGTACGCTGTTTTCCAGGCGAACAGATGTTTCTCCCCGCTACAGCAGATAATACACAGGCTGGTGGTGGCGGTAATGTTTAGGGGTCGTTTTCATGGGCGGCTCTGGGACCCTTAGCTGTGGCAGAACAGACCATGAAAACTGCAGGCTATCTGAACATAACTGGAGATCAGTTACATGGCGTCTATCTTTCAAACTGAAAATGGAATCTTTCAGCAAAAACGCTCCATGTCACGAGGCTCCAAACGTGTTGAAGTGGATTGGGGAGCCTAAGAAGGAATTCCAATTAATGTTCTGGTTCCTTTATTCTCCGAATTGAAACCCAATAGAACACATTTGGGATGTTACGGAGCAGTGGCTCAAAGTCAAACACCGCTATGTCGGATTATCTCGAGTTTGCATGGCCGCTGCTCAGACATTTGATGCAATCTATCTCCTGTCATCTACCAAGAATTTGTGGCTTCCATGTCAAAACGAGTTGGAGCTGTTTTGCAGGCCAAAAGTCCCGGAACACGTTATTGTGTAGATGTTCATAATGTTTTGGCTCTTCAGCATATATGTATGTAAGTAAGTATGTATGTATATATATAATGTACGTAAACACTTATGTATATATGTATGTTCCTCGCATTGTAATGAAACGGTGGCATCAAAAACCGGTAGGTTTTAAACATATGTACTCTTTAATCTTAACAGAGCATTTCAGAGCCTGGATTTTAAATTTCGAATTTGTTTTAAATTTATTCCATGTATTGTTCGAATTTAATAAAATTTCGATTAACAAACGCAGCGATTTAAATGTAAGCAAACCTCTTAGAAAAACGTAAAATATTTGTCTTCCAAATTTAATCAAAATTTAGCGATTTAAAAAAACGTGTGCTGTGGTAGCTATGGTAGAACAGACCATGAAAGCTGCAGACTAGCTGAACATAACTGCGGATCCTTTGCACCCTTACATAGCTTCTGTATTCGCAACTGGAAATGGAATCTTCCAAAAAGACAACTCTCCATGTCTCAAGGCTCGAATTGTGTTGGAATGGCTCGAGAAGCATAAGGATGAATTCCAATTAATATCCTGGTTCTCTAATTCTCCGAGTTTTAACCCAATAGAACATATTTGGGATGTCACGGAGCAGCAACTCTGTGCTGAAACACCACCATGTCGGAATATCTCGACTTTGCATGACGTTAACCTGTCTCCAGTCATATTCCAAGAGCTTGTAGCATCCATGCCATGAAGTGTTGCAGCTGTTTTGCAGGCCGAAGGTTGCGCAAAGCATTATAGTAGGTGATCATAATGTTTTGGTTCTTTAGCGTACATGTATGTAAGTATGTATGTATATATGTATCTAAGTAAGTATTATTTTACGCATGTTCTTCGCATTGTAGTGAAACAGGGGGACCAAGAGCAGCTAGATTTCAAACACATGTATTCCTTTATCCTGAATCGAAGCCTGAATTTTAAATTTCGAATTTGTTTTAAAGCTACTTCACATATCTTTCGATCTTAATGAAATTTCGATTAACAAACGCAGCGATTTAAAAGCAAGCAAACCTCGCAGAAAAAAGTAAAATATTTGTCTTCCAAATTTAATCAAAATTTAGCGATTTAAAAGAAATGTGCGAAAAAAGAGAAAGGAATACTTTTATCTTCCACGAGCCAATGTGTTTCCATCCGATAAAGCGTAGGGTATTCAATTTTTGTTCCAGATTTAATCTGCATGTTATTGATTAATAAACTGTGCTGCGTGGAAGCAATAAATGCAGTTCTTCATTTCGATTATTATTAATTACTGGCTGGAGCCGTGATATTGCACTAGTTGGATTCCTAAAACCATTACATACCTTTTATAATAAATACTGTACTCTGCTCGCTGTGCAGACGGTTATTACTACAGAAAGTTATCTAAAAAAATCAAAACAAGCATGTAATCTCTTTGTAATAACAAACTAAACAAGTCCGATAGTAGTAAAAACTCAGCTAATAACAAACTAAACAAGTCCGATAAAAATGAGCAACAAAAGTTTAAACTTTCGAAAGCATTACTAAAAAATGAAAACTGAAGCAATTTAAATCAGAGCGTCATGTTTACGAGATAGAACTTTAAATCTTTATCTCACCAAATTACGGCAGTCTTATTCCGAATGCCCAAAATACATATAAGCGATAGCTATAAAATCATAAACACATATAAATTCTTTACTCCCATTTAACAAAACTTACCCGAACTTCCTACTCTAGCTCTAGTAAGCCCCACACTCACGAGAAAGAATTGTGTTTTATCGATGCGTCCTCGAATCTCTATTTATGGGGACCAATTTAAACGTTGTAAGAGTTTACGAGAGACATTCCAGAGAGAGATCACATGATTAGACGATCAATAAAGCAAAGGGCGACCATATAACCTTTCCCAACGAATGCCCACAAAACGGAAAACAAAGTCCTAATTAAAATGAGACTTACTTTCTATAAAGCTGTTTTTTCTGATTGTTCATACTAAAAGCATCATTTATAAGTCTTACGAAGGAACGCTTGAAAAAAAAAATACTGTATTCTTCCAATTAACCTAATACGTGACTTAAGCAAATTCGAAGTTGCGTTAAAGTGCAAAAGCCTTAACATTCAAACTGAAACTTACCAAACTGAAACAAGGATTCCTTAACCAGTTATTCCTTAGCCAATATATACTTGTTGCATTCAAACAATACTCTCACGGTTAATTTAGGTACTTTTAGGTACTTTAAGAGACGATGAATACTATCACAGACTGACTCGAGAATATTAGCAGCGGTATCCATTTTGATATACCTAGCTGCAAAGGCGAAAGCGTGAGAGTATGTTATTAATAGTTTGCGAGATATTACTAACAATAACGTCAAGATAATGACTCAGACGCCTTAACCGGTATCCGCCGAAACATTCCCGAACAAAAATTTGGCGTAGAAAATCAGAACTTTGTTTTATCTCGCAGTATATCTGTTGTGCACGACGTAGAATGTCTTACATAACTTTCTTGAGGAACTGTAATTCTAACTCTCCAGCGATCAAGGACGCAAAATTCGATGAAGGTGGCTTTCCGGTCCATTGTACATGTCAATACGTAAAATTCTATGATATTTTCCTCTTTCATTTGACTCTACAAATGGTGCCCGAACTAAAAATCATCATCCCGTAAATTCATCGGTTGGTTCCTTTCCTCTTCACTTGAAGTGGGAGAAAGTGTAACGTATTTTCTCCCTCTTTACCGATTGCTTTCATGATGCAACTGAATAGCACGTCTGTCTGGCAATCGGAACAACGTTATGACTCTATAAGAGCAAAACTTTGCTTTCGAAGACCCTTAAAAAATAAACTGAACAAGTTTGTTTCCCGTACGCTAAAAATTGATCGGGATATTTAATTTCAAAATTTTTGTATATTTAAGTCATTTTCCATTTGCATTGAGAAAACGGTAACAAATAAATTAGAATAATTAGAAGTTTGATTTTTTTCCGCTTAATTGCCATTATATGGTCGTCATTCGAGATTCATTGTTATTTTCAGTTTAAAATTTTTTGCATTTGGTATGCTAAAATAAATACCTTTTTTAACACAAGTAATTCAAATGTTAAAAATAAACTGCTAATATTCTAGTAAAGTAATATTGTTTTAGAATCATAATATGCTACTTATATAATAAATCATTAAACTAGAAATATTTTTAATATATGTACATAATATTAAGAACTGCCTATTTGGCAGGAGTGAAGCCTGGCAAGGCTTCCTAGAACACGAATTCTATAAGATTATCCGAATAAATTCTCCTCCTTGAAAAACTTTCATCAATATTTTATCAATATTTTCAATTCATCAATATTTCTCATGATATTCATCAATATTTCTCATGATATTCATCAATATTTCTCATGATAACCTGGACATAAATGCTCTTTACTTAACCTGTTAACACTAGAAACATTTTCCTAAAATGACATTTTATTCTTAGTTACATAGAAATGCAAACATTTCGCTCTTTAGCTCGGATGCGGCTTTAATAATGATTTCCATGTTTAAAATAAAATATCTCTTGCCAATTTTTGTTGTATGGGAGTCAAACATTTTGTATGTTACTTTCTATGAAGAATGTAAAATGTTTCCTAAGTATCGGTAACTAGAGAATGTGCAAAAAGTTAGATTTTATAATTCATACAAAACTAAATTTGACTTCCTTGTTCAGAATAAAGGAAGTATTGTAATGCGAAAAACCCGCAGGTATTTTATATTTTCACAATATTATCCATTTTGACCGATCTCGAATCCATTTCAACGATTTTCTTCAGTGACATCCGTGCGTATGGATAGAACATAAGACTATCTCTTCCAAAACGCTTTGTGTAATTGATTTAAAAAGGGTTCAGAAGGGACATTTTCGTGACTTCTGTACATATACGTACGTTGGTATGCAAATCGTTTAAGTCAAAAACGATCAGCCGTAGCGTTGAAATTTTGTACATGGGATTGCTATAACATCTATTTTCGCAACATATATATATATATATATGTAAGGTAAAAAATATATAGATCAAAATTATAATTTAAATAACCTAACTGTAATACTTAAACTAACCTTTAATTCCCTTTAATTCTCTCTCTGCCTTAAAAATTGTAATAACTTCTCTGGATTGCGTTATTTCTAGATAATTCCTAATTCCAATTTGCACGGCCTGCGTAGCGCTGATGACATAACGATTGGAAACTGAAACTTTTAACTCAAACCAAAACTTTTCTTTTCTTGTGCTTCTATAATCGCTAACTAGGCATTTCAGCTTCTCTCTCTTCTATACTTGATCGCTATTTCGTTGTGCGGGCTTTCTATCACAATGCTTTCCAAAATATAAATGTTCTTGAATAGGCACGACTTGAGTGCCAAGTGATTGTGGCCACGAACGTCAACTGGAAAATAAAAATGGAATTAAAACCGCTTCGACTGTAAGTTTCTTTATCTTATATAGCTATTATGCATCGCTGCTCCATCTTTTCCTTGCATTTATTGTTATTACATACATATATATCTACCATAATATCCGTCTCGGTGAGCTCATTTTCTTTATTCTTGTATTTTGGCAAATTGCCAATATTTTGCGTTGAAAAGGATTCCATTACCTTAGTTCTATGTTCCGGTTAAGGTATTTTTGATTTTAGTTAATCTGAATGCAATAATTGTAGAATTATCAACAATTTAAAAGTAGCGTCTATGACTAACTTGGCGGTTATTTGCTTACATTTGAAAATCTTAGGCCCACCAGTGGCCAAACTTTAAAGTTGCTGAACACTAATAGTTCGGTCTGACTCTCGAATTCCCCGAACGGGTTGGTTGCACGGGCGTTTTCGTGGTTTTCCCCATGTGTAATGTTTATACGAGATAGTTTCCCTTAGGAAGTCCTCCCTCCCCTTAGGCAGATTGCCCTCAAGACTTTGATATGCCTTAATGGCAAAGTGAATTCAGCCAGCGCACCAACGTCGGTGTTATTTTTGCCCACTGGAGCCGAAGGTTAATTTTTTTGTGCACTTAAAATTTTGTCCTTCTGAACGTTAGCCAAATTGCTTGGTTTCACGTAGGAACTGTAATTTTAATTGCAGAAATTGTTTTTTTAACTGTTTTTAACTCTATTTGGTGTTTCAGGTTTTTCTGTATTTTACAATTTTTAATGAAGATGTTTTGTGTTTTTAAATATTTTTGCCTTGTCCGAAGTGAGAAATGAATTGATTGAATGAGAAATATACCTCTAATGAAATTTATGGAAATAAGCTTAAATGAAGTGCAGCAAAATACGTGTATAATTTAACAGGTCGTATCAGAAAGTCATGTGGTGTCCGCATCAGAAAGTCATGTGTAGCCTCGATAAGATTTTTTTCAGTTTAAAAATGCCAAAACACAACATTTACGTCATTTTAAACGTTTTAATACTCGAAATATATGTGTACGGCGAAAAGTTGCGAAAATAAAGGCAAGTTAAAGACTTTTGTGGGTATGGAGTATATTGAGTAAAAGATGTGTAATCTAAAACGTTAACTGTACTCAAAGAATATTTAATGAAAGAAAAGTTCTTTTGTAAAGTACTGTGTTCAGTAAATCGGTCTTTCACATCTTTCCTCTATTGTATTCCTCTTCGAATCTTTGCTAGAATTCGCAGCGTTTAACAGATCTAGTTATACTGTATATCAGCTAAGGTTAGATCCCACAAGCCACTTTATTTTAAAGTTCATATCTCTTAATTTATTAATTTACTTTGGCTTATTATTTAGCTTATTCGTGATAACAAGGCACAAGAAGAATACTTTTCTCTGGAAAAAAGGCTTTTTGAAAATTTCTAATATAAACTTAAGTTTCATTGAAAAAACCACGAATCTTCCATGCAACGATCCCGCTGCCTGTGCTTTGATTCAGATAGGGCATCGACAGCGACCCTAGCTGTAATCCTATTTTCTAGCCCAGATGAGAATTACATTATTCGACATAAGATTTTCTTCAGCCTAGTCATTCGCGCATTTAGTTAGAATCTATTCGGAACTAATAACAATATTCGTTTATCTTGAGGGAGACTGGGATTTACCACTGTGTTGAGTGGCGGCAGGTAGCTCATCTGATTCTGTATGGAGAGTTTAACTGTGCAGTTGAATTTTCAGATGACCGAGCAATTACGTGAAGATGCAGGTGGGTTGGCAGTTAGTGAAGCTTTGCCTGAAGAATTACGTGAAGCAATTACGTGAGCAACTACGTGAAGATGCAATTAATGAACCTTTTTCGGATAAATTGCCGTATAGCTGTCGGACGAGTTCAGCATAGTTTATTTCGTTAATGCAGTTGTCAGTCTTTGGTCACCATTGTGGTGACCCGGACGTGATATGAACACGCCACCTACTGATCTGGATTCAGATCTGCTACCTACCGTCACTCAACACAGTGGTAACCACCAATCATCCCACAATCTATTCAGCTGGTCCCTAGATCCTAATTTACCATGATTCACTGTATATTTCTGACTGTATATGAGTCTAACAGACTGACGTAATTTCTTTTGATTTTTCTTACAATAATTATACATTTATAATGAAGGATTAACTTATTGTAGTGAATCATGTTATCCATTATGAATTTGTTTATATCTGTAACATATGATACTGTTTACTTATTGTTTATTAAGCTTTACGAATGCATGGGCATATTGTGAAAGCAATGTAAATAACTAAAACAAATAATTTGAAGAAACTTTTTATTGGCTTAAACTACCAATTATAGGAAATGCAGTAACTGGGAATTTTACAAGAAAGAACTGAATGCGTTAATAATATTTAGATAGATTCTTTGAAACATCAAAAAAATTTCGCGTGGGGGCAAAGGTTAAGGAAAGGCTGGTCTAGATTACACAAGAACTAATTTCTCTTGTAAAATGACCTCCGAAACTCATTCTTTTAACATGTTAGCCGATAATTAAGGTAAATGGTATCATAATTGACGAAAAAATACTACTCCAAAGCCAATTAGACGTGGACTGTATCATCTCAAGTGAAGCAATAAAATACGTTTATTGCTTCACTGTTGAAGGCTTTAATTGTTGGTTTGTTGAAGACGTTCATTTGCATTAGGGTTTAAACAGCTACTGACAAATGCATCTGTTTTTCAGAATTGCATGTAAAATTACATAAAATAAATACTATATTTGTTAACATTCAGGACCAAATTAGTTTTCTAGGTAATAAACGAGTTTTTTCCTTTAATTGCAGTATGATTCTGATTTCGAAAGCTTCCAAAATTTCTCATCATTTGCAGCAATTCCGTTATGACAGCCTACTGCATTCAAAGTCAATTAATGCGTAAGATGATTAAGTTTTTGGCCCCTACTCATTAGACTGTTAGGTGATTTATCGCATTTTTGTAAATAACAACCGAGTCTAAGGTTTAAAGAAATGTTTTAGTTAAAAATGCACGACTTATGATTATTATCAGTCTCCGCTACTTGCCTGATTTTGAGATACCTTAAAACAGGTATTTAAAATTCAAAATAAATTACTGCTGGTCTCGCACAGTGCATTAATTGCAGGGGTATTTGACAAGCTTTGGCTCCATTCAAACTAAATGCGCGAGAGACTAGGCTGGAGAAAATCTAATGCTGAATAATGTAGTTCTCATCTAGGCTAGAAAATAGAATTCAGGCTAGCGTCGCTGTCAATGCCCTCTCTGATATTTAAGAATTATATAACAATACTCGTCTTCGTTTAGATGTAATTGTTCATATTTTGTTCTGAAATTCGTCACCGAATTTTTACACATTATGTCAAACAGCTTTTCAAGACAGCAGAGTATAATGGTCAAAATGAAGGTTTTTAAGATATTATACAATCAGAAATCTAAATACTGTGCATAATTTAGTGTGCCATTTAACAAGTCGAAAATCTGAATAATTCAAGGTAAAGAGAAGTAATTTTTTTTTCGCCGCACAGAGGGCTTTAAACAAATATTTCTCGGAAATGAAGTAGCAAAGTCATTAGGTTTGTTGAAGCAGGAAAGATGAAAAATATGCAATGTCCTTGTCCGAATTCGAACTCCCCAAACCTTCCGATACTAGACAGACTAGCCTAGACGTGCCACGAAAACACGCGTTAAGGAGGGAGAGAACACCTTATATTCTTTCGCGCATAAAGGACGAATAGGTTTTTTTTTAGTTTGTTTGATTATGGCAAAGCACGCGTGAATCATCTTCCTAAGGAGAGAGATGCCTTCGTAGACAAATTTCTAAATGAACCCGTATCGACCTACCAGTGCTTAGTGACTTTACCGCTCGGCCGACTGGGAAAGCAGGGACCTAAGTCTTGGTGATCGCAAATTATCGTCGACCACATTCTGGTTCGGGTGCCACATTTAGAATCATTTAGAGTATTTGGGCTGAAAGCATGATAAATTCCGCGACACCCTCACCGGAATTTGAACTTCGAAACTGCTGCTTTTAATCGTACGCGCTTCCAATTGCAGCCATAAAGACACGTGGTAAGGCGGAAGAAACTAAATAACGAAGTGCCTTCTTTTCTGTTTGTCAAGACATGTTTATTTGCACAGCGCAAGAAAAAACATTTTCAGTGTGTTGAAATGAAGTTGGAAAACTGATGAGTTGTGATTCGGTAAATATGTAAAAGGAATATTTTATTAAAAATATTCTAATAAAAAAGTAAATTTCTCATTGATAGATCATTTGCAATTATTCACATAAACGGGGAAACACTCAAACAAAACTTTCATTATCTTATCCCGGGTGAGTAACACTTGTAGTTCGTTTCTTTAACCTTTGCCTGGGCCGGTCTATATATGTTCCACTCAGTCATTACTCAAAAATTTAGTTTATTATGAAAATGTAAAATTTTCTACTTAGTGCAGAGCAGAAACCTGTCGATTTGTTTTTCCTTCCTTGCTGATTGAATAGTTGACTAAATGGCTTCAACATACATACATATATATATACACAGTCCAGTCACATTAATGTGACCATCTGTCAAAAGCCAGAATAACCACCTTTCGCAGAGCGGACTGCTGCGAGACGTGCAGGAAGAGAGTCACATAGGTCCCTGAAGGTGTTCTCTGGGATGTTGAGCCATGCCGACTCTAATGCCGTGGCCAGCTGCGCTAGATTACGCGGTTGAGGATCCATGGCGCGAACAACTCGATCGAGATGGCCCCACAGATGCTCGATTGGGTTTAAGTCAGGTGAGTTTGCTGGCCAGGGGAGGACGGTAAACTCATCCTGGTGCTCTTCGAACCACGCACGTACACTGGCAGCTGTATGGCACCTCGCATTGTCCTGCTGGAAGATGCCATCATCCTGAGGAAAAACAATGCGCATGTAGGGGTGAACATGGTCCGCAAGGACAGATGCGTACTTGTATTGATCCATTGTGCCTTCCACAATGATCAGTGAACCTAGAGAATGCCAGGAAAACATTCCCCAGACCATAATGCTCCCGCCTCCAGCTTGGACCGTTCCGGCAATGGTTGCAGGGTGGTTCCTTTCAGAGGTTTCACGCCTTATACGCCAACGTCCATCTGTCCGATGGAGCATAAAACGCGATTCATCCGAAAACGCAACCTGTCGCCACTCAGTGGACGTCCAGCTGCTGTACTGGCGTGCAAATTCTAGCCTTCGCCGTCGATGAACAGCAGTCAGCATAGGTGCACGAACCAGGCGTCTGCTTCGGAGGCCCAGACGCAGCAATGTTCGCTGAATAGTACTTTGGGAGACACTTTTGGTAGCCCCTTGGTTCATTTTGGTGGTCAGTTGCTCAACGGTAGCCCGTCTATCTGCCCGAACGCATCTCCGCAACCGTCGTTCGCCTCTGTCATCTATGGCCCGTGGTGCACCACATTTGCCACGTCGCTGATTTTGGACAGTCCCATTTTGCCATGCACGGTACACTTTTACCACGGCGGCACGCGAACAGTTCACAAACTCAGCCGTTTCGGAAATGCTTCCACCCTTGGCCCGAAAGCCAATGATCATGCCCTTTTGGAAGTCGGATAAATCGCTTCGTTTCTGCATTACGCCAACGATTGAAATGTTTTCCGAAGCCCTCACACACCCTTTATATACGCTCAACTGCACTGTGCTGCCACCTGCCTTCTGTGATTGGTTATTTATCTCTGACATGGAAAGTACGGGGTGGTCACATTAATGTGACTGGACTGTGTATATATATATATATATATATATATATATAGTATATATGTATCTGTAAAAGGTTAAAATAGGTGTGAGAAGATTAAATAAAACCACGTGAAGCAATTAAAATCGGGACTTTCAGGTCGTTTCTGCCCTCCGCCCCATTTGCAACTGTAACTCGTGTCGTCACCACCGTACAGCATTTATTTTCTCCACGTTATTTGAGACTGTAATTCAAGTTAGCCCTTCATTCGAGCGTTTTTCATTCCGCTAAACGGAAAAGAAGTGAGGTAAAAAAATTAAGCAATTCCACCTTTTTGCCGCAGCAATTTTGTCCATGGTTTAAGTCAAATGGGGCGTCAGATAATAATCTTGAAGTTCCGATTTTAAAGCAACAGACTGTTACAGATTTGTTGCGTGTTTACGGGTTCGATATGGATTGAATGCACAAGTCGTTAAAAAGTTAATAAAATTTATTCTTTTCACAAGAAATAAAGCAAAATACTGAAATATTTCCTCAGAGATATTGGTATAATACCACAATTATCTCAAACTTTAAACAGAAATCGGTTCAAAAACAAAGAAACTAATTCTATCTCAGAGCGAATTCGCTACAATCAATCATAGCATTAAGTAAACAATAGTTCGCTTAGAACAGCTACAACTGCAACTGAGATAATATGTTTTAATTCGGCTTTTATAAGCTTTTAAGTTATTTACTAGAATATTCTAGTAAAACCTCGATTTTTCTCGATATTTGTGCGTGGCAACAGTAATTACGAGATATTTATTTATTAAATATTAAAATGCATGGGAAAATAAAGCAATTTCAATTACAGTTCTAAATAAATAGCTAAGTAAATATGAAATCCGTAACAGATTCATTATTGCAGATAACTTTTACAGTAACCACACTTAATTCAGTACACAGTATACGGCGAATTTACATAAATATTTGAAATAATTAATTTATAATTAATTAATATAAATTTTAAATATAATTTAATGATGAATTAATAGTATAATTAATTAATACATATTTTTATTACCCTACATATATATTAAAAATTATGTAGATTTCTTAAACAGTAAACAACTCCGTCTAATGCCAGTTCAGCGGCACTAAATACTCATTTCTCAAAACCCAAAATTTTAGCACAGATATAAAAATAAAATTACCGGGTTTCTAAGTATTAATACTATTTTAACATTTCTCTTATGTTATTAGTAAATTCTACAAGTGAACTGAAGCATAAAGTATTGAACAGTGTTTAAAAATTAAATACTGTTTAACTGTGACCTACATTTAAGCAAGTCTCCCACATGCACCTACAAAAATAAACAAAAATTAGAGGGAAGAAATAATCTTCTCAGTTTCTAAACTTGCTGGAGACATCTGTTTACAGAGGGAATGTCGTGACAAACGACATGTCGGAACCGTCTGAGAATAGTTTTCTTCTTTTCTGTTGGACCTCGTCTGAACTTGAAAATGTTCCGCAGTCACTTAACAAGAGAGTTATAGATTGCTTGGCCGAAGATTCGCAGTTATTCCGTAAAGGTTTCTCTACTGAACTCGCAGTTATATTTAAATTATTTCTTTTGTGATTTTTGGATTTTATATTCCATTGCAAGGTAACTCAGCGGATAGGTTCTATTTACAGTTTGCGTTATTAAATTTTTAATTTAAAGACACCGAACCCTTTTTTAGCGATCACTTCTCTGAAAAAATCATTTCTGAAAGTGGTCATTATTTCTGAGATCATAAATAAATCCCGACACTAAACCTCAAAGTAACAACGTTCACAGATAGTCACAAGCAGCTGTAATAGAGTTGGTAGGTTTAAGCAGCTTCATTATTTTTTAAATTCCTTGAAGTAAAGAAAGCTTTGTAATCGGGAAAAAATTTCGAGTATTATATTTCAATGGATCCATTCTGACATATATCCATTTTGACAATTCCCGCCTTCATTTGAATATTTTTGCGAGAGATATGTGCGTGCGGCGAGAGTAAATGGCTCTTTTTTCCAAAACGGATCGTAAAATTGATCCAAAACGGTTTGTGCATATGTACCTGGTATAACTTTAAACCAATTAACCGTACAATGTTGAAATTTTATATATGGAACTGCTGTAATCTCTAGCTGTCCACTATCCTTTTATATTGGAAGCGGCGGTACCCGGAGTATATATGCGTATACATTTGTATAAAGTTTTTCTAGTTTTTCTTTCAATAAGCTTTGATTATGTATTTTTTACAATTTAATTGAGGGTGTTTTAAAATTTAATTATTATTTAGTGTGCTGATAATTCGCAGAATAGTGTCCTACTGTTGGGTAATGCCTTTTAGGAACACACCACAGAACAAAGTTAACAATTTTGCCTCCAAACTAACTAAAAGACCACATGGCGTTATGAATTTTTGTATCACCAACCTTGATGCTAGTAAATTTAAAATAGACCATGTATTTGAAAATATGTAAATTAAACATAACAAAAAAAACCAATAATCAATATTAAATTTTAAGAAAAATCTTAGAATTTATTTTGCAAACAGATCATTTAAGAGTAAATCAATATCTATTAAAATGCTTTGGTCAACCCTCCGGAGAGTAGTAAAATTCTAACATTAACCGCGAAACATTTTTGTTTTTACAAATCATTGATTTCCATAACAACAAATTAATCAAAAGCACAACTATTTCATTTCATTAACAATTCAAAAGTTCATAAACAAACTATTTCATTCCATAACAAGTTATATTTTTACTGCATTTATTATTGCACAGAAAAATGAATTCTACTACTTAAATTAATCAGTAAATTTCTCATCCTAATTTTTCATTAAACTGAGTTGCAACTGAGAACACCCCTTTTTAGGTAAGTTAAGAGTATTAAAAAACTTGAACAAATCTATTATAGATTCCAATTAATTCAACCTCAGCTAGGAAAGTAAGCTCAACAACAACAACAAAAAGAACAAAAAATCGAATTCCACAACATACAATTCTTTAAAACAAAAAAATCATTTTAAAATTTAGACAGTAGACATTTATATTTTTAAATAATGGGAAACCTCTTTTCAATAATCTAACCTATTTTGTAGTTAATTATGAAATGGTAAAAATTTTTAATATTATGGTAATATTTTTAGTAATTTATTTCCTTAAGTTACGAGCAAATCAAATAAAGAGAGCACTAAAAGAATCTTATTTGAGAAATCTGGAATGCCAGTCCCTTTTATAGAAAAATGAAGCCGCCGATGTTAAGTTAGCTGGGCTGACCCTTATGTTACGATGTTTGAACAGGAACACTTTGGAGACGAGTTGAACTCTCTCAGGCCTTGTTGAAGAAGCGAAGAGCTGTCGAAATTTTCGTCAGAGTATCAGCCAAACCAGGAATACTGGACACAAGGGGGCAAACTCCGGTACCAAAGGCATGATGTTAATTATTCGTAGAGTTGTAAGGCAATCATCCACATCCGCATCAAAAGGAATGGGAGCAGCAACAGGTAGATAGGAGACGTAGACATTCATTTAGGCCCGTTTCTGAGTGTCAGAATTCAACAGATAAGACTTTCCTTAGAATTATATTATCGCTAAATGGATAGGGCAGCCTGTGCCCTTAGAATCTTGGCATTTTATTTAAATTCATCCCAGATGGAAACAACGCCCGAGAAGACAAGTAAACGGAAATTTTATGGTTGGCACATTCTTCTGTAAAATGGAGCAATAAGCCCCCCTTCAAATACAACGACCTGCCCTCAGAACTGCAGGGAAAAGAGCGTGTAAAAAGAGCGAGCGACACCTGCAATGTCTTTTTGTTAGAAAAAAGTTCCAGAAATCGCCAAACTTCACTATAATGGCGAAAACCCCATTCGTCGAACCCCTCCTTACACCCCTGTAAGCTTTCACACTTTTCTAATGGTCAGCTCAACCAATAACTCTACAATCGTTAAAAAAAACGCCAAAGTAACACTTGGGGCTAGTAGTTGTGGTAAACATGTAATTCTCCCACCGTTAATTCCCCACCGGTGCTCTCATCAGTGTGAAAGAAGCAACTAAGAAATCCAACTCCGAAAAGTTCATCATCCATCCCACGAAAGAAGGAAAGTTAATTAAATAAATTGCCATAACTCAAAACCTAATTTAGCTATTGATTCGAAAGTAGTCTTAAATTGAAGATAAAAATTTTCTGCTTTTAGTAGTATAAATCGTAAACAGGTGAACACAAAAAAAGTATTTTTAAATTCAAATATTACGTGGAAAATACGCAAAGTTCCATTGTCCGCCGTTTACAAGTTTCGCGAATGACGAGAGCTAAGAGTGCAGAAACTTAAGTCGGAAAACCCCAATTAAGATAAAACAAAATTACACAGAAATTAAGTAAAACACACGTTGTGTAGCATAAATTTGGAATAAGAAAAATTAAGTTTTGATTACTCAATAATTACTTAATTAACTTACTTTCGCTACACAACACTACATGTAGAGGTAGTTCTTGATATTATAAAACTATCAGAAATAAAATTCTGTAAACAAGAACAATTAATTTACAATGCTTAGATTCGCATAATGTCAAGAAGAACGAAACACGTTGTCCGGCACTCATTAATCATCCCAGTTTAATGTTTTAAATACCAACCCCTAGAAAAGTTCTGTTTGAAGCATTAAACAAAGGGTGAGTAATAGTTCATTAGTATTACTTTCTTCCTTTAATTTTTACCATTTTAAATTTTTTACTTTATTCAGTTATACTAATTCTTACATTTTTCTAGTTTGCATAACTATTTAAAATATTGTTGCAGGAAGAAATACAATTAAGAATTTGAAAGACTGTTGAAGCACAATTTATATCGCAGGCTTAAAAAGTATTATGTTTCAATTAATAAAATGCAATTTACTTATTCCTACACACTTTTCCTCAGATAGTATGATCTATTAATAAATAATTTCTTCTTGAATATATATATATATATAATAAAATTACATCTATATATCCAGCTTAAATATCTTTACCTGGTCTTTATATTCTCAATCATTGTTCGTAGCCATATAATTGCAATTAAAAAAATATCCAAATTCTGTCAAATTTACTTCATCTTATAAATATACATATGTGCATGTAACACCTTGAAGAATGGGAAATAGCTGTAATGGGCATTTGTTTTCCTGCGTTTCACTTCGTTATCCGTCAAAGACGCATAACGAAGGAGAGACTCGCAGAGAAACGTAATCGTAGTCATATTATATAATTTTATTACTGGACAACAAATTCTTGAGGCAAAAATTCTTCTTCATACATGGCAATATGCTGCCAATCGTAATAGCATTCTTTGCAATTTACATCTTTGTACAACGGACGAAGCAGAGGGATGATCGGCACGTGTTAGCCCAGCAAGGCAAAGCGAGAAAATAGGTCCGTATTCAGCAGAACAGTGAGATGTAGAGTTGGGTGTTTGTTCAATTCTTGATCTGTGATTGAGTAAAATATATCTGCAATCAGCTTTAGGTAAAGTTAAATGATGCGAATTAATTCTGAAATGCTCATTTTAGTTTCATATATTAGAAACAGTTACTATTTTTAGGACAGAAAGGGGATATATCCAAATTAAAATGAGGACTAAAAGGGGCTACAGCCAAGCCAAAGTTAGAAGTTTGCATTCATATTTTATATCTTAGATATATGTGTGTGTTCACTGGAGTTTAAATTAGAGGATTTTTAATTTTAGTTTTCTGCTATTGTAAAAAACACTTACCGCAAGTTGAAGGTTACTTATAGTAAACACCATAAAACATTCGAAAGATGTCTCAGTCAGAAACTTTGCTCACAAATCTTAGCTCATTCAGGAACAATCAATAAGATGTAGCTTTAGAGTTACTTCTTAGCATTGCACATATTGCCAGATTTTTATAGAGCCATAAATTTGAATATTCAGCTGTCAGTTTGACAGAATTAAAATTTTCCTAGCTGGACGGACTAACTATTTGCAGTACGAGAGGCAGCTATGGATAATGCAGTAATTCCTGGCATTCAGTTCCACTTAAATTACTACTGGGGAGAGGTACGAGGGTCAGTCAGCTAAATCGAAGTGGAGACGAGTTGTTGTTCAACACACTTTTAATGTATGTGCCATTATAGAGACCACTGAGTTTTTCTCAGCGTGCAACAACGAAAATCAACTGCGTCCTCGTCGGGATTGGAACCACAGACCTGTTTGCTAGATGAACGAGCAAATCACTTACATCATGATAACATTCATAGGAAGATGAGATAAATTCTTAACGAAGAATATACAGGGTGTTTATAAAGTCCCGGACCCATTTTGATGTTCAATAACTCATAAAATAATGAAGATATAAACAAACTTATGGCATTTATTGATGGAATAACTTATATATTTTACTTTTCAGGTTTGAATATCTTTACTTTGGTAAATATCGTCTGCATGTGTGGTTAATTTCAGATAATTTCATTTTCCAGTCTAAATATCTGTACTTTTCTTGAATGTTCTCCGCCGAAGAATCCTTTCATCTTTCTGGCATTGTTAATCGCCATAGTGTGCGCATGTGGGGATCTGAAAACCCCCATGAATACCGTTAGGCACAAAGGGATTCCCCAAAGGTTAATGTGTGGTGTGGACTAATACAAGACCAAGCCATTGGGCCTTTCTTTTTTACAGAAAACACGGTCTCATTAGTCGTATACTTAGACATGCTGTAAAACTTCGTATTTCCACAACTAGAAGAGCTTCAGCCACATGTCTTTTTGCAACAAGATGGTGCACCACCTCATTGGGGTACCATCGTTCGTAGTTCTTTGAATGACCATTTTACAGGAAAATGGATTGGGCGAGGAGGTCCAATTCCTTGGCCACCCAGATCACCTGATATAACGCCGCTGGACTTTTTCCTTTGGGGATTTGTAAAGGAAAACATTTACAGGAGGAAAGTGTCGAACATTGATGACCTAAAAGCCAGAATTACAACCGCAATAGCCTCTGTGGATGGCGACATGCTTGCCGGTACCTGCGTTAAATTTAATATCGACTTGATATTCTCCGTGAGACGAAGGGGGCACACGTGGAAGTTCATTGACAAGGGTCATGACGATTTTTGAGTATATCTAACCATTTATGTTATTAATTTTAATCTATCTTTCTTATTTTATGAGTTATTAAACATCAAAATGGGTCCGGGACTTTATAAACACCCTGTATACTGCACTTAATTTCAGGGTTCGCTTTACATTTTCATACATTTCTCTTCCAGCTAATAGCGCTATGGGAATTTTGGAAGCTTTTGTGTGCTAACGTGGTACGAGGGAATGAATATTCTTTATAAGAGTTTCATGTTTATTTTGTATGATAAAAGTAGCATTTTATAATAACATAACATCAATAGCCTTTTTGTATCATAATTCGATATCAAATGCATATTCTATGTCATTTGTCTTTTTTAATTACTTAGCAGGCATTCTCTGACACATTTGTTAAAATTTCTATATTCAAGATAAAAGCATATAGTTCGAAACAACTTTATTTATAGAACAACTGGCCAACTTATTACGTAGCAATCATAATTCTCTTTATCTCTACATTATGCTCCTGCCATACGTTTTAACATATTTTCATCGAGAAAATGATTTTAGTGATTCGTTGTTTTGGCTTGGTGCCGAAGATGCGTTGCTTTTGTGAAGCCTTTCGATTTGCTAAGAAAGCTACAATTTTACAAAGACTATTTATATCCTCAGTAAAACAACAGAAAGCAAAATAACCTTCGCCAATGACAGGAGAATTGAATTTCGTAAGATCTCAAGACAGAGGAAAAAAAAAGAATAGAGAGAAAGAATTCGATAAATACTCGATTGGAATCCTTAGGTTTCAGATAACAACCAATAACCTTTTTCTGCTGAATAAGTATTGTCTCTTTCAAATCTTTCTTCAAAATATTCTGCCGAATGATTGAATTTAAACAAGGTTCATTTTTAAAAGTAGAAATTCTGGAGTGCTTCTCGTAGACCATAAGGAAAGCAAAAGAAAAATAAATAACTAAAATAATAAATAGTTAATAATTAAAAGTGTATAAAATGTAAAAGAGGTAAGCAAAAAATATAATAAATCATTGACAATTATCAAAATAAAAAACTGCTAAATTAAATTCTTTCTCTGAAATCCATAAACATTCCTGTTCTTAAACAGATAACGTATCGAAACGGCGTTTCTATCCCTCGAACTTGTACTGTTCCGAGGGAAAGCGAGGCATTCATTGTAAAATTTTCTACTAGAATTTACATTTATAAATCAATTAAATTCTGAAAACGTATTCATAGTTGTACTAGATTACCATTTATTTGGATGCTGTTTTAATAAATGTTTTGTAATAATGGTAGGAGATTTTTGTGATAAAGAGCTACTTTTTATACGCTCATAAAAATTTTTTTGGCAGTCCAGAAGTGCAACAAAACGTAAGGTAAACCAAAACTGAATCCTCTAATTTGGACGTTTAAATAGAAATGCATTGCAGCTTATTTTGCCGATATAACAAAGGAGCAAAAAGCACTACACAGGAAAAAATATTTAAATATAAAAATAATTTAACATTTATAATTTATATTATAACCTAATGGGATCCTATCTGAAAATCGCACAGTTATTCGTCATTTGAGGAAAAATTTGTTTTCTGAAAAATCGCAGAAAAATTTCTAAAAAATTGTAGAAATAGCCGTAGAATTTCCTCTCCATCAACAGAGTATTTATTGCCTTAATTGTAAATGACTCATTAAATTTCAAAATCATTTTTATTTTTAAAAGTCGTAGAATAACAACTAATGTTTTAAAAAAATCGCAAACTTACCACATTTTCTTCGCACATGATATGTCTCCTGTATTTGCTTCGTTGATCGCATGAGACATACCAAGTGATAATCAAATTCAATCCCTACGTATTGTAATAATCCGCTGTCGAGAGTCATCAGCAGAAGTACTGACGTGTTTGTTCCCTGAATTTTCTTTTGAAAATGCACAATGCCAACAACAAACGTTGTTGGCATTGTGCATTTTCAAAAGAAAAAGTTCTTAGCGTACTCCTAAAGGAAGAAGTCATGCGATGTTAGATCGGGAGTTTTGGAAGCCTTGATACGAATGGAATAAACTAAATTTGATTGCCTTTAACAGGACACGTCTTTTGTAACAACCCTCTGTCTCAACTCGTCAAAGGCAAAACTGATGCTCTACCTTCCCTCGCTCTCTTAGTATTGTTTGCAGTTGCAGATATAATATAAAAGCGGAATCATTTTCCCCTAAAACAAGTCATGGGACATTAGAAAGAGAGATCTGGAGAGCCATGCTCCAGAAAGGTATAGAACAAATTTGACTACCCCTTGGATGCGTTTCGTGTAACCAATAGCAACAGGTCACACACAAGGAGATTAGAATAGAAGAAAGGATGTTTCAACTCAGAAAGTGAATCTTAGCCATATTTCTATCGCTACTCTGATTCGTCATAGTACATTTTTTAAAAGTATATGATGCGTTAATAGTCTGTGAAAAAGTACATGGCGTTTTACCAGATAGATGGCATCAATGGCAAATAACTCAGGGAACATATATCGCAGCGAAACCACTAAACGCTGGTTGTAAAGGTGATTCTTCGAGCGTTACTGTGAGTGTATAAACATCAAACGTGGTGCAATGAGTGGAAAGTTAAAGGTCACGTGGGAGCGTCGGCACTGCAAACGTTCAAAAACAAATTCCTTGACGTACCCCTAAAGGAAGAAATAGTATAGGAGTTAGATCAGGAGATTTAGAGAACGGCAATAAAATGACACGTACTGAACTTTACAACCGATATGGAGGCACGCATAAAATATACAAGCGGTTGTTGACTCTGCTATGCTTTATATAAAGCTCTTGTCAAGTGTCAACTATAGTAGGATTGATGTTTTTGTTCCTTCATTTCTACCAATTGTTAATGGCTGTTCGGAAGGTCTGTACAAAGTCAGTCCTTAACGTACTCTAATGGAAAAGCTGGACGACGTTAGACAAAAGGTATTTGGAGTTCCATGTTACAAAATGTATGAAAGGAACTTGACAACCGCTTGGATGTGTACCTTGCTACTTATAGGACATAGAACATTCATATGTAAGAAATGTAGGACATAGGACATATAGAACATTCAAGCAGTGATGGAGTTTTGTCTTTATATTTTGCAGACTTTTTCTATGTAAATTCATCAACAGAATTCATGTATTTATTCCCTGCACTATGCAAGTATCCTTCACAATGAGAGTTGGTAAATTGCGCAATCCTTAATCAACCCCTAAAGGAAGACAACTTTTGGCATTAGTTCAAGAGATCTGTAAAGTTATGATACAAAACGTACAGAATGAATCTCAGTTTGCTTGGATGTGTGTCGTGAGGTCAATGAGCTATAGAGAGAATATTCAAGCTATATAGTTAATTTTGGTCTTTACTGTTTGTAACAACCTCCTGTCAAGGGTTACTAACAGAAGACTGAATACGTTTGTTCCCTGAGCTCTATCATTCTTACTGCAAATGGGGTGGTATGTAAAAAACACAGTACTGATTGTACTGTAAAGAAAGAAATCATACGATAGAGATTAGGAGACTAGTACAGTCTTCATACAAAAATT
This sequence comes from Stegodyphus mimosarum, assembly GCA_000611955.2. Classification (NCBI taxonomy): domain Eukaryota; kingdom Metazoa; phylum Arthropoda; class Arachnida; order Araneae; family Eresidae; genus Stegodyphus; species Stegodyphus mimosarum. Next base: position 164,980 of record KK114627.1, read on the forward strand.
ATTCATTGAACTTTACTACTAACGGGGTACATAGAGAATATTGCAGAGATAGTCGAGTTTCATATTTATATTTTGTAGCAATATCTTGCCAATAGTCATCAAAGGTGTACTTTTTGCTTATTGTTTCAAATAGTGTTGTTGGCAGTAGGAGTATGTACTAAAATACAGTGCTTCACATTTTGTACAGGAAGTCATAGGACGTTTAATTAGAAGACCTACAGGGCCATGCTCACGAAAGGTATGGACCAAACTACACTGGTGTGCAAAAATTAAGGAGGAGACGGTTTTTTCAATATAACTTTGTACAAAAGCTTTCCAAATCAACACATTTAATACCGTAAGATCCCCAACACGTAAGGACATGAGTAATGTAAGCAACACTTACTGAAAGAGAAATCAGAGGCATAAAAAGAAGCTTTATAGCTTTGTTGAAAAGGTAGCATGGAGAGCAATTCGACTGAAGGCCGAAACATCCCTGTGATGGGTGTCCAGCAAGAAACATCCGGTCTTTAATAGGGGATATGATCTCCCCTGACTGCTAGGCAGGTTTCACATCATTTGTGCATGCTGGATATGTGGTTGGTAATGAGCTGTTGAGACACTGCTGCTCGTTGCTCTTGTAGCATCAATCGCAGTTTCGGCATCGTTACTGGCGATAAGTTACGTGCTGCCACGGATCTCCCTAGTAAGTTCCGTACATGCTTGACGGGATTTACATCCAGAGACCTTGCCGACCAATCCATGCGTTCGATATCTTCACTCTCCAACAGCTCTTCGACAGTAACTATGCGATGAGGTGGAGTGTTGTCGTCCATGACGAGGAACTGAAAGACTGTCCATGAAGAGGAACTGAAACCCTTGTGAAAAGACGCATGTAAGGAAGAAGAACCTCGTTACAATAGCAGTCCCAGGTGACGAAACTCCTTGGGAGATATGAAGGTCGGTCCGGCTACCAAGCATTATGTCTGCTCGAACGAGAACTCCGCGACCTCCAAAACAGTCCCTTTTGATGATGTTGAAGGGGTTATTGCGTGTTCCCCGCTCTGTCCAGATGTGTATGTGTCTAGAATCGCAACTCAGACTAAATCTGCTCTCATCTGTAAAGAGTACTCGTCCTCATTCATTGTCTTTCCAATTCTGTCGTTCCCGGCACCACAGAGAACGCCTTCTCCGATGGGCAGGCGTTAGAGGTACACACCATACAGGGCGTCGTGCAAACAGACGACCACCGTGCAGTCTTCTGGCCACGGTAAAGCGCGATATCGGTCGTCCAGTCGCCTGTGTCGTGTGTCTAGCGATTTCTCCTGCTGTCTGCCGCTTGTTTCTTCTGGCCTGTAAACCAATAAATCAGCCATCTGCGGGTGTGGTTCCTCGTGGACGACCACTACTAAACCCCCGGATAGCTGTTCCTGTAGTTTGAAATTGTCTCCAAAGTCGTGAAACGATGCTGTGAGCAATTCTGAACTCTGCAGCCACACTTGTCACACTGCGGTCTTCCTCCAACTTCCCAATGATTCGACCTCGGGTAAAAGCATCCAGATGTCGTCTAACAGATTGATTATTCGCCATTTCTTGCTGAGGCAGCAAGTCAGGGTGATTTTAACTGGGCGGCAGTCTCTTTGCCAGAAATACTGATCTTACACCGACAACATGCTTTATACTACTCAGACACTCCCCCATTACGTCTACCTGCATATCTGCGCATGTGCTACCGTACATCACCTTACTTAATCTCCTGATTGGTCTTTTTTCCGCTCTGCCTCTTCGTTCAGCTGATATGCTAATTTTTCGACTTCGTCCTTAATTTTTGCACACCAGTGTATAGACAAGGAGGATCGCATCGCATAGAAAACTTAACAGGTAGTCGATTTGGTTTTTATTATTTGAAACAATCTCTTGTCAACGGTCACTAGCAGCAGAATTCCAGCAGGTTTTGTTCCCTGAGCTCTACCAGTTTTCTGGCAGTTGAGGATGTATAAACAAAACGCAGTCCTTAAGTAACGTACCCTAAAGAAAGATCATGAGTCATGCTGCAAGAGTTATGGATCTAACTTGACTGCTTCTTTCATGTAGATTCTTGTAACAGAAGGGGCAAATAAAATTGTTGTAATGAAAGAGCAAACCATAAAGAGTTTCAAGTTCACCTCCTGTATCAATTTTTTTATATGAAATATTAAGAGATTTTGAAATCAAGAATTCACTTATATTAGTCCTTTTTATGTGACTGCAAAAGTGGTTTCACTGTCACACTCATGAAAAAGAATACAAGTTGCAAAATGTTATTAAGCTGTATACATAAAACAAGTAATCAATTTTTATTCTCCTAGTCTCAGAACAACGCACTTTTATAACGTTGAAGATAATCTCAAGAGCATCGAAACTGGATCATAAATTCTATCGAAAACTGCAGAAGATAAATATTAAGTATTATAATGGGCAACACCGTACTTCCATGTTTTTTTCATTTTATCCAAAAAGCCAAAAATTTTATTATAAATCGAACTCAATAACATCTCTTCGAAGAATAAACTAATACTGGACCTGAGAAAAAAAATAGAACCTGCCAGAATTATAAACAAGTGGTGACTGCAGTTACATGCAAATGTTGTGTTTATGCCCTTCTAATAAATGTAATAGGTTTTTAGTTTGCAATTTAATTTACTTGCGGGAGGCACCAGCGGCCTAGCGGTAAAATCGCTTAACACTAGTATGCTTTAACCTGGACCCGAAACCAAGTGTGGTTTTCACTATGTGTAAAGTGTATACGAGTCAGTTTTTTTTAGAAATTCCTCTACGAAAGCATCTCTCCCTTACATGGATAGCCAAGTGTGCTTTGCCAGAAAAAAATAAACCTAATTTAATATAATGTTTTGCACAAACAAACATTTTTTAGCTATAAAAGTTTACATTTACTGAATATTTCCTTTATAATATTGCAAGCTTTCAATTAAAATCAATTAATGCTTTATTAAGGCAAAGAATTCGTCCTAAATAGTAAGAATATTTGAAACGACTATAAAAGTATCTAGTGCTAGATACCAAAGATACCGTTCGAAATACTCATTCTGCAGGGCACTGTGACATAACTGTTGTTCTAGCATTTAACTTTTATCTTTAAGAGGATCCACTTTTATTTTTAAGAGGTACATAAAATATCTTTTTTCCCCACATTTGGAGATAAGTCACGTAATTCCAGTTCACGGTGTCTGACCTTTTCCAACGCCTCAAACTGGTGTTATTATTTTCAGTTTGAGATAAAATCCTGTCCGTCATAAACCGCTATCTTTATAATCCATGATGCTTAAGAACTTTTCATTTTTTAGATAATATGAAAAGTCATCTAATTTGAAATTTTTGATAATTTGCAAAACTCTGCTTCACAACTAGAACGTAGGAAACATACTAGGTTTTATTCTTCGTATGATAGAATGATTGCCAAAATTTTGAACTTTATTTCTTAAACATGTAGTTAGTTAAGTTAAATACAAAGCTTAAGGGCAACAGGAGCATACCAACTAGCACAAAAATGTTCAAATGACATTCAACTCAAGTGCTTCACGAACGTCTCTGGAACTTTTAGACTGAACGTTCAAAATTACGTCTATATGTGATACTTCTAAATAAAGAACATTAAAGTACATCATTTCTCATGTGGTTCTGTGTAACCTTTACATCTAAGAGTTCCGTGCAACCTCCCACGGAAGTTCTAGTAAAACGTTCATTTTCCAGTAGAACATCTTGAGCCATGGTTATGCACAAACATCATTTCAGAACCTTTATCTCCGCAATCTTTGGTCATAAGCATGTGCTTCCACTAGCATGAATGTTTCATGCTTTGGCATTTTTAAATTTAAAAATCAGTTTTGCAAAGATAACAAAATGTGATCTTTTATACATTTTGTCTTTATACTTACGTTTAGGAAAATTTTATACTCATTTTGGAAAAACAAATTTCAAAACTTTTGACTCCGATGGAATACAAATCGACCGACATATTTCCTTTTAAAGTTTGAAATCATATTCAGGAGCCGTAAACAAACTCAAAGCGAAATTTGTGCATTTATACGTAACTAACAATAAAATATTAGACTAAATGAGAAAATTTCTGTGCAGATTTTCATTAAATATACTTACTTATGAATATAAAAAAAAAGATCTATTTCGCAGAATCTTATAGAGTCCGCGTTCTGCAAAATACTAGTAAAACTATTTGTATTAATTAAAAATTTAACAGTTTTAAAAATTATTTGTATTAATTTAAAATTTAACTGTTTTAAAGTTATTTGTATTAATTAAAAATTTATCATTTTTCTAGTTTAATGAATTTTTATACAATTATTAGAGCCTGCCAGCCGGTATAGTGGTTAGTTACGCTTATTAATTACTCATGGGCCCAGCCTCGAATCCCGGAGAAAACATGGATAAGTGTGAGCATATAGTGTCTGTGTGGCAAGGGAGCACTCAAACTACATGCGGAGTCAAAAGTTCGCTTGAGAGGTTGTAGTATGGAAAGAGGGGTGGGGGAACCTCGGACAGCTCTCCGGGTGTTTTCCCTCAAAATTATGGCCAAAATATAACAATTAGCTAGGTCAGCTTAGTCACTGGTCTAGCTTCTACCTGTACCTATATCATTATTAGGTAACGATTCCAAAGCTATAAAACTTCATAAGACTATAAATAACGCTATCCTTAACGTTTGAAAATTTACAAAATTGCTCATGGGAAAGTTTTTAGGCATAGCAACTTGGTAAAAACCATGTTTGGCTAATGGCTCTGGCGGCAGAAAGATGAACTCTCTCCATTTTATCAAGATTACTGACAGACGCAGCTTGATATACCTGAAAAACATATTCTAAAATAGTCCGAATTAGAACAACGCATGAGTCCTCAGAGTCCGAGCATCTGCACCCCAGTCTCTACGAGAAATAAATTTTAAGATGTTTAGTCTCTGTTTAGCTCTCAAAACCAAACTGTCAGTATGAGTATGGTGAAGAATTTCCGATCCAGAACAAATCCCAAATATTTAGGATGTTTCTCACAGTTCAGTCTCCTACCAAGAAGAGAGATGTTAGGCTCTAGGTTATCCAGATGTCTATCGGTTGTAAAAAAAAGAAGGAAACAGACTTTGAGGAGTTAAAAACGATCTTGTACTCTGCAGGAAAGCTCTCAAGATCAAGGACCGAAGAATCAATACGATCCTGAGAAGAGATATTACATGAACTGCTATTCAAGTTAAAAATATCGTCAGCATATAGATCCATTAATTGACTGACGTTTGTCCCAGCCTCGATATCAGCAATGAAAAGGGAGAACAGAGTGAGACTGAGCCCTGAGAAATACCCTGGCACATTCTAAGTCTTCCAGAAACTCTGCCTGTAAATTTCACTCTAATATATCTAGCCCTTAAAAAGCCAGGAAGCCACGGTAAGACTTTCTTCCTGATATTAAACTTGTTGTAAAGTTTTCAAAGGAATTTGTTTTTCCCCACACCTTGTTAAAGGCTTTAAACAAGTCCAGAAAGACAGGCATGGTGTGATTTGTAGGCCTAAGATTTTAGACATCTCTGAACGTTTGACAAAAATACAAAACCTGATCCATCGTGCAATGACCCGTCTTAAAGCCATACGGTTCAGGGGGAAGTAATTTATTTTGATCAATATAAAAATTAAGTCTTCGCGGAACAATCCTCTCCATGAACCTTCACGATACGCTGGTTAAAGTTAGCGTATCGTGCAAGCTTTTGCAAGCAAGTTTTTCGGCCTAAAGCTGTTTGGATCATGGACCTATTTTTCATGGGGATGAATTTTCCTAATGGGCATGATAAAGGCATTCTTCCAATCCATCGGGAGTCGTACAACATTCTAGGAACTGTTTGAAAAATTGACTCAAAGCCCAAGTGAATCAAATTGGCCAATATGCAAGGTCTGTTCCGAAAGTAATGAGCCCCATTTTCTTCTGCCTCGACTAACCGTCTCGCAGCTTCGCTGCTTGCACGGAAGGGTGGGTGGAGTCATAGGAATATAGCGTGACCAGCGCCAGTCGTCTCTGGGCTTCTGGAGAGTCCAGTGCCTGTTTCATTTAAACCTTGTCAGAGTGCTCGTCAAAATCAAGACGAAAAAAACTTTCGAGCAGCGATATGGAAAGTTTTGATTCAAACTTGGGATAACGCCGTCGGAGACTTCGTCTGGAGAACATCAAGGCGGCAACGACGAGGTTACTGAAGGACATACCTATGACGGACTTCCAGGACGCATATAAAGCATGGAAATCACATTGAAACAAGTGTGGTAAAGCAGGAGGGATGATTTCGAAACTTCTTGAGTAATTGTACGATTCGGCTCAATATATTTCTTAAAAAATGGGCGCATTACTTTCGGGACAGACCTTATATATCCATGGATCCCATCCCTTCCTATCGATTTGGAAAGTTCCATATCGTGGAAAGCAGTGTCCAGTTTCTCATTGGTAAAATCCTTGTTAAAAATTGTAACCTCACCGGGATTAGAACGATTTTTATAAATAAAACCTTTGGATGATTTAACAATGAATTTGTCTTTTGTGTTAAAAGAAATTTGACTCTCCCTTTGATAATATCTATCCAATATATTTGCAGCCTCACTATCACTACACAAAGATCCATCAGGGTGATTATTAGTCAAGGTCAACCTGAGGTTGTGTCCTATCAATATACTTAGCCAATTTCCAAAGTTTAGGAACAAGAGTACGAAGGTCAAGTTTTACTCACAAATTATTCCATTGATCTCTCCTGAATTTAGAATACAAGCGTTTAATATTAGCGTTAATCAGGTTTAAGGCAGACCTTCAGGAGGAGGAGAGGTCAGAAGTTCGCAATGAAGAGCATTTCACTGTTGCGATAGGAGCAAGAGAACCCCAGATTTATGGATAAAGTTAGGCTTATATTTTTTTATATTGGCTCTGGTAATGACCACCCCAGCGGTTCTCAGAACAGAATCTTTGAAATGTTGACATTTACTATCAAGATCACTAAAATACAAAGCCTTAGGCAGAGGACGGTCCAAAGAGGTTTTGGACAACACCCAGTTAGCTTTTTTAAAATTCTAATAATTACCTTTACAATTAGGGGTTTTATAAAAATATTTAGGCTCTAGGAGGACTAGCGTGCGATCACTCGCAATCGAATACAGGACAGTCCAGCTACAACTTGTGAAGCTATGCGAGCTTGAAAAAGCGAGATTCAATAATCCGACTATCATCCCAGGCATCATGACAAAGAGCAAAATGTTGGGGACCTGTCGTTCTGGAGGCAAAGAGCGTTGTCATCTACAAGTTTTAGTACCTCTATAAGTACCCCTGGGATTAGCAGCTGAGTATCTCCCAAGAGGGTGCTTCGCGTTAAAATCACCCAAAATTAAAGAGGTTTCATTAAACATTCATGACATAGTGTCAAGGGAAAATTCATTATTATTAGGAGGCAGGTTAAGCATTATCGATGTTAAGACTTTTGTTATTCCATTTAACTATAATTTCTTGTACTTCGAGTTCTGAATCTTGAGAAGGATTCAGCTATATACACTCATAATTAGATTTCTAATCAGAAGCATTAAGCCACTGCCTCCTTTAGGAAGCCGATCTTAACGAAGAATATTATAATCTCTAAGTTTAAGATTGTAAGTAGGCTTCGGTTTTGTCTCTTGAATAGCGATAATTTGCTCATGATGTTGATTGGCTAAGTACAGCAAGTGGTCAAGATAAACCCTCGTGGCCAACGCACACAGTCCATTGATGTTGCATTGCAATACTCTCAAACAGCTCCTATTAGATCCAGAAGAAATTGATGTAGACAGTTTATTTTTCAAACGGTGGCCTCTACTAACACTACGAACGCGCCCACTTTTTATACTGCGTGACGGACGAGGCAGTATGATTAAAATTCTCAAACCAACGAGTCGTGATGAAGGAAATAAAATACAGCTTCAGAACGTACAGGACCTTGAGGCACCAAAAGGTTGAAGTTTGACTTTGCCTCTACCTGCCGTGCTTTAGTTAGGCATACTGGAATGGCCTTCACGCCTAGGGTGCCCTACCAGGAGTATACGCTCCCGACGTACTTCGCCCATTCTGCCCAGAATTACTCCCCAGCCACGATGACGCAGCACAGCAGGACATATGGGAAGGGTAAAAAAACACTGAAAAAATATAATCTAATAAACGTTATACATTAATAAATCATAAAATAATATCCTTGAATAGTAAAAGGAAAAATTAACCTTGACTAATTATAGTTTCTTTATTAATGAAACCCTGAACGCAGATTCGAAGTGACGTCAAATATCCCGATGTTTTTAGCTAAGTATCTCGATTAGTTTCTGTCGTTCTAGCACGATTTATCATTCCAGTCAAACGTTTTGTCTTTTACTTATTACAATGAACGTAAAATACAATTGGTGTGGAATAACGTAAGTATGTGGATATGGGTACAGTGAATATGGTGGAAACCATTGTTTAACCATAGTCAATGTAGGTATTGTTCTGCGGCAATAATTATCTAGATAAATACCCTTCACAGAGTCTACAAGGCACCACGCCAGACTTTGCTCTGTTTTATGCTGTGTTGCATAGGTTAGTGCGAGACTGCAGGAGGTATAAAAAGTTAGACTTCATTATATTCTAAAACTGATGCTTTTGTTTGAAAATGCCGAAACATGAATATAGGCTTCATTTAAAACATTTTTGCATTTGTAAATATATATTTGTCAAGAACTGTGAAAATAAAGGCCGAGTAAGGATATTTGCGGGCTTCAGTTCTGTGACAAAAAACTACGTATCAAATACGGATACAATTAAAAATTTTTCTCTAATGCTACTGAGACTTTCATGAGGATTTAATTGAAATTATATCAATAATGCTTTTATTGCTGAAACATAGACGCATATATTATAATAAAAATGAAAATTTGATTTTAAATAACTCTAAAAATACAGTTTTGTAAGGTATCTCAAGTAGATAAGACACATTTATTGAAAAAATCAATAGATAATAAAATACACTTATCGAAAAAATCAATAGATAATTCTTTAGGTGCAGCATAAACAGTACGTGCTTTTTAGAGCAAACGTTATCACGTTCTTACGAGTTCGAAAAAAGCCATATATTCAAAGACACGTTTCAACGACATGTTCTAATAACAATACTTCCGAATGCAATAGTAAAATTCTTTGCGCGCGTGTAATGTCATCACAGTTTAGTCACTGCTCAAAAAATGTGCAAATAGTTATATTTGTGACTTAAATAACATGCAGTTTTTACAGCTTGTGTTAAAATGTTCTGCAAAGTGGGAACTGTAAGTGGTAAAATTAATGTTATTAAAACGTCATACTATACGCTTTGAATACGCATGACTGGTTCAGAAAGAATCATACAC
>KK114627.1:175949-214961 GCA_000611955.2 Stegodyphus mimosarum
CTTTCATAATATAAAAATATTAAATCACTCACTCCTGTTATATGCCTGATGCCTGTTATTATTTAACGTTAATGTATACAATACGTCCCACCTCCATATTAATTATGACAAGAAAGTTAGATAGTCTTGCATGGACTTATCACATTCCTCTCGTGCATACTTCCGTGGTAAAGTTGATAGGGAATTCAAAAATAAAATCCAAAAAACTTTGAATTAAGAATCGGAGACCTTGAACTTACTCAGATTCTCGGTTCAAAGTGTTTTTATTTTATTTTCAAACGCTTTGTACCATTGTCATCCCAGCATTTATTCTCCACTTCTTTCTTGATCTTACTGTTTTTCTGATTTTTTGTTAGAGCAAAACAAATGTTTCCAACTTATCACGTTGACTCTCAATTCTACTAAAACTGTGTTATGTCTCACTATATAATATTGTTATTTAATAAATTTTGAATACAAGGTGTCTCATGGGTTTACATGATGTACCATAGAAGGTAAAATTTAGGCACTTAAAAGAAGATCAGAAAATTTGTCTCTTCTGCAGAAATTTATTGTTTTAGTTTTCTGAGCTCTTATGAGGCTCGTAAAATTGTAATTTCTTAAAGATGGTTTGCGTGGGAAAAATTACCATTTGAAGTATATTGTGCTTATACCTGTATTTGATAATATATACATCTGACAATAGAGAAATCGTGGTTCAAGTACTGGAGAGTGCATGGCTCGTTTTTTGTGTTTCTCATTCTTAGAAAGTCTGATGTCTCTAAAAGAGAAGCTTAATCTGATGTATCACAGATCTATACGTTAGATTAGGTTAATTGACTATGATAAGGCACACAACGACTATTTGCCATAGATAAAGGATGCTTTAGCAGAGGATTTTCTAAGACATACTTGCCCATATTCCTGTCAAACATGAGAAACCCACGAAAAAGAATCATGCAGCCAACTGAGCATGGGTCGAACCCACGACAGCGTTCATCAAATTATCTCCAAATTTTGAAAAAAGGTTTGAGAAGAGATAGAGAGAGAATCTTTTAACAGAAGAAGATTACTGTTTGTTAAGCTTAAAAAGCTGGGAAAATATTACTGGTTGTTAAGCAAAAAAAGATCATTAGATGGCGAAATAAAATTATTGGTTGTGAAGCTCGGATGGCTGTATGGTTTCAAATGGACCATGCAACCAATAGAGCATAGGTCAAATCCACCCTAGAATATTTTGAAGGAAGTTTTCAGAAAAGACAAAGAAAAAGCGTATTCGCAAAATGATTACTTCTTATTATCTGAAACTTAGGGACTGCAATCGGATATTTATCGAATTTTTTATTTCTCTACTCTGTTTTCAGTTCTTGCGATATTAAATTCTCATGCTATTGGCGAAAGTTATTTTGCTTTCTATTGTTCCGCTTAAGAAATAAGTAGTCCCTTACATATGATGTACTGGTATTCTCAGCAAATCGATAGGCTTTATAAGAACAACAGAATGAGAAATAAATATCTCGTACATTAAACCGAAATCATGAATCTCTGATTTAATAAAATTCATTTTCTGAAGAAATATGATTTCTACGTAATAAAGTTCATCATTGCATTGTGCTGGACAGGATTACGGTAAAACACTCGAAGGCTCTCTGCCTAATAAAGGGATGCTTTCGTGGAGGACTTTCTATGAGAAACGGGCTCATATTCATGTTATATATGGGAAACATCACGAAATTCGATCATTCAAGCAACCAGGGGCAAACTACAAGTATTCCGAGGTCCAACCCATTCAGCCACTGGGGGAGAGCGCAACTAACATAAGCTAATTAGCATTGCTTGCTATAACCATTTGCAACAGGATGATTATTAGCCCAAAAGGGCTATTAATTTCGTTTTGGCATTTTGCATTGAAAGCTTTAAACGTCGGTTCACTTTTCAAATTTTATCGCTCTGTATTACATTTGAAAAAATTAAATGATGAAGAATCTGCATGAATATTTGTATGTTTCTCGTATTGTGATAAACCAACGGTAACTAGAGCTATCAAATTTTGAATAGCGATATCTTCCACCGAATATGGGCAATTGGAAGCCCTAATTTGGAATTTGAAATTTGTCTTATTATGAATTTCATATTTTGTAACACTTTAACGAATTTTTGATTAATAACTCAAGGATTTAAAATAGAGCAATGGCAACACTGTAAGAAAAAAAACATTTTTATCTCCAGGGCGCGAAACTGTGTAACGGAAATTCTAAAGATATGCTCATTTTAAAATTATTTTGCGATATTACTGCTGAAATGAATTTTATGGTTTAAGTGCAAAGAACATAATATTTAATAAATAAAGGTAACATACAAAACGTTAACAAAACGCCCCTTTGGGCATAATATTAAATCTGAAAGCTTTCACATTTTTTTAAAATGATTTATCAAATTATAATCACAATTAATCGCATGTATTACATTTAAATGAATGCAATATGCAATGTCTCATGTTCGACGAAACAGCTTTACTCACAGTATCAGTTTTTGTTTATATCATGTTTTTAACCGTACCTGTAGATTGTTTCCTTATTTTAAGTAATGATCTGAATGTTTTTCCAATAAAGGAAAAATATGAAAGTATGGAGTAAAAATAAATATTTAAAACAAATCTAACTAATAAATGTTGTTTTCCTTAAAAGATCAATAATGCTATTCACCTCAGATGGTAATGTTTTGAAATTATGTTTAATAATATTGTATTTTAGAAAACGGAATGTAGAAATAAATGACTAAAATCAAAATTAGTTTCATTCAGGATTCACTTTTATTATTACACTGAAACTACAGTTCTAGGAATTGGCAACAATAAAAATTTTTAAGGGAGAAAAGAAGCAAAGTATTAAAAAATATCTTTACATTTAATTTTTTAACAACATTCAAAAGTTTTTTTATTTGCAGTCTGTTTTTCGGAGTGTTAGACAGCAGTCTGAAGTTCCCATACTGCTAGATATTTATAAGCAATTTAGGGAAATAAGGAAGCCCCTAAATGGTAAAATTAAATGTAAATGGTAAAATTAAACGTAATGTGAATAATGACAAGAAATTAACTAAGGAAACTTTACCCAAAATGTACAGTTAAATTTATCACTTAAAGTTAGCGGTGAGGAAGTTTATTCATTACTGTCAAAATGCAATTTAATAAACAAAACAATTATGAACAACAATAAAAGATAGCAACAAAAAAAAGTTATATATATCTCCCATACCAAAAGATCTGTGGAAATTTCTGAAAAGAACAAAAGCCTACAAATTCGAAAGAACAAAACCTTAGATTTCAGCAGATTTTATAAAAGACTTTTAGGCGCTTCGAGTTAATTTGCCTTGCACATCTCTTCTTCAAACACAAAACCGTTCTGCTAATACTCCGAAATATAGATGAAAATTATCGTATTTTTTCACATGCTCAGAGTTAGCGTGAAGTAACTATAAGTAACTATAACTAACAGCGCCTTGAAGTGGCTATAAACTTCATACATTTGAAATAGTTCATAAACCGTTGCGGTAATGAAACATTTTTCATCCGCAGTCATCATCAGTGTTATTAAATAATGAAGAACATGAATGTATGTATGTGTATATGCGTATATGTATATATGTATGTGTATGTGCGTGGTTATTTATAAGTATATTTTTCCCATTGTGCAAAAATCGCTGGCACCTAGAACAACCAAATTTTGAATACACATATATCTTGACCCAAAAATGTGCACTTTGAAGCTTAAACTTTAAATTCGTTTTATATTTACTTTATTAAATTCCAACTATTAGCTCACACTCTCCCTAAATCTTGTTCAAATTTTCAGTCGTTGATAAAATAGTTTTTATTCATCCACTCAAGTTCAAATACATTTTTTTAAAATTTGTAGTGGATGACATTTGATGTTAATACAGTTTTACCACATATTAAAATTTTTTTGAATTTTGATTTTAATTTTTTTTTTGTATTTAAAAATTTTTTTTGGTACTTTAAATTTTTTTGTATTTTTTAAATTTTTCTTTGTTGACCTAAGTAGGAATTGACTTTAAAAAATGTTTTATTTAATTAATTATTAATTAACTAATTTTCAGTCGTCTATAAAATAGTTTTATTTTTTAAATGTTTCTTGGTTGATCTAAGTAGGAATTTACAAATATTTTTGATTTAATTAATTAATTTTTCAATAATTAATAAAATACTTTTTATTCATCCACTCAAGTTCAAATACCTTTTTTTAAACTTGCAGTGGATGACACTTGATATTAATACATTTTTTTCACATATTAAATTTAAATTTTTTTTGCTCGTATTTAAATTTTGTTTTGTATTTTTAATTTTTTAAAACTTTTTCTTTAAAACTTTCTAAGTAGGAATTTAATTTTTTTATATTACTTGTTTTTCATAGGAACTTCATGATATTTTGGCAATAAACGTGGCGATTTAAAAGCAGTGTGAGTAAGCGTATTTTTCAAATTCAAAGAGGAAACTCAGGTATTTAAAAGATATTTATTTCGTCTCGGCAAGGCGTAAGATATTTTTCTTTCAAATTTAATTAACAGTCTCAGCAATTCAAAAAGGATATGGTGCCACCGCCACAAAAGATATTTTACCTTCCATGCGCCACTGTATTGCATTCGGCAAAGAGCAAGATATTTAATTGTTCCATCAAATTCAGTCTTTCAAGATTAAATAAACAAATAATTTTTTTTTAAAAAACAATAAATGCAGTTCTTGATTTCTGTTAATTTAATACGTGAAATTACTATAGAGCTGGATTCATCACAACCATTATGCACCGTATGTATATACATATTTTCTTTCTTCTCTATTAATTTTACCTCCTGTAAACCAGAAGGTTTTAAAAAACAAAGCGATGTATTCTGATATTTGAAGAGCGATGCCCGAATTGATTAACACAGCATATTAAAAATCACACATAAAGACGGATCAATATTATTAGTTTATGTATTTCAATTTCAATAATATTCTTTTTACTAATACAAAATGCTTTTTATATGTGGAAATGTCTTATATGTTTATTATAAATCAAATATTTCTAAATTACATGTTGAAATACTAAGGAAAAAATAAGAGGACAAATATACAAGTAAATAGGGTAAGTGCATTTTTTAAATTATAATAACTATTTTAGTTTTCCAGTCAATTAAATGTGTGAAATAAAACTAAAAAAATTAAAAAAATGGAAGAATCGGATGACGTGTCATCTTCTGGAAAATATTAGAAAAGAAGACTTAAAAATTATGCTCTGAAACAAACTACGAATAACAACACTGAGGTTAAATTCATTATAAAACTTTGACATATTTTTAAGGAACGCGTTAAATCTTCTGGTAAATTTAATTTACCAAACTTCTACACCTCACTCCAGCGAAACTAATGTTAAAATCATTATAACAAGGAACAGAAGTGAGTGATAGACGATATATTGATTTCATCTTTCCGACATCATCGATTACATGAACCTTTAAAGGTCTTTCAGTGATAACGATGTATATTTAGCGGCACTGACATAAATTTCAGTTGAATTAACGTTTGAGAGAGAGGAGTTCGTAATCTTTCCGCAATGGACAGAAAATAAACTGAATAAGATTTTTCGAAACAGTCCTGTACAAAAATTAATAAAATTCTTTTAATCAGAAAAGGTTGCTTATGCCGCCCAGCCGGTATAGTGGTTAGCGTCGCTGACTGCCGTGCCGAAGGGCTCGGTTCCGAATCCCGCAGAAGGCTTGGATGTTGTAAATGTATAGTGTTGGAGCGGCATTGCGGCACTCTAAATATGCGGCGAGCCAATAGTCCTCTCATGTGGTTTGGTGGAAGGGCAGAGGGATGGGAGACCCTTGGACCCGTCTCTCCCGGGTGCTCTCCATCAAAATTGCGGGCGGAACTGAACCCAATCGCACTGTCAACTATTAGGTGCTGTTGCCAACGACAGGTTTAATCTTGCGCTCCTTGACACGAGAAATCTCGTGGGCTTGTGCTGACTTTGCAGACAAGTGAGCTTGAGTAACAACAACAACTACAGCATGTTGCTTATAAGGGTAGGAAAAAAACATCTTAAAATTCTGCCGGAAAAAAATAAAAAATTTCTATCAAATGTCAACTACTTTTTATTGTTCAGTGCCTATACAACGGAGAATTATAACAGGATATTTAAAATTAAATTAATATTTGTATATAAGAGGTGTTCAAATGAAAAGGTATGAAACGTCGTAACAACCATTGACTATGTCGCTTTGGGAAAACTTGACTATGTCGCTTTGGGACTATGTCGCTTATGACTATGTCGCTTTGGGAGTGAGACGTCTACTGAGAATGCAGTCTGGCGTGGTTGTGCGCATGCGCAGTAGTACACTCGTGACGCAAGAGAGTAGTGGGCAGTTGTGTATTCCATCCGATTGATGCGGCAGTACGTGTGAGATCATGGCCTGGCTTTCACATTGCAAAATTCGAGGACTGAGGAGCAGCGAGGTGTTATCAGATTTCGGTGTATGGAACGGGTTAAAACAGCCAATATTCATCGCCAGATGGTGGTTGCATCTAGGGAAGACTGTATGTCCGAAAAGTAAGTGAGAAAGTGGAGTATCCGTTTCCGGGAAAGGCGGAAGTATTTTAGTGATGATCCGAGACAAGACTAGAAAAATAGGGTAATCACGGAAGAACTCATTGACAAGGTGAACGATTTGTGAGATGTAATGGAAGTGTCACACTGTGAATGTTGGCAGAAATGGTGAGGGGAAGCTTTCGGAGAGTGGGGACAATTGTGCACGACAGGTTGGGTTACCAGAAGGTGTGCTGCAGTGATTTCCAAAGAAGCTCAGTCACCCGCAAAAGGAACTGCGTATGGGGCTAACACGGCAACACTTGTTCCGCTACCAAGCAGGTCCCGCTTGCTGGAGCGGACCGTTGCCGATGACGACAGTTACGCTATCACTCCCAGCCAGAGACAAAGCGGGACAGCATGCATGCGTCGTCCCTTCTCCTTAAAAAATTCAAAACTGTGCCCTCAATAGCCAAGGTGAGGCTCACAGCTTGTTTCGAAGACCGAGGTTTGACACTCATCGAATGCTCGAGGATGAAAAAAACATTAACAGTGACGTGTACTGTGAGACACTCTATAACTTACGCAAGTCCATCAAGAGCAAACGGTCTGTGCTCCTCATGGCGGGCGTGATTCTGCTCCACGATAACGCACATCCACACGTCTCCAAGATCACACAAAGTGTAAATGATCAAGTAGGAGCAGCTTGGTCATTCATCTTGACATGCCGTCCTTCAATTTTCATGTATTTGGTCATCTAAGAACACATTTCAGAAAGAAGCGCTTCAACTCGGACGACGAACTGAAGGACACAATGGAGGACTGGCTCCTGTCACAGCCACAGAAATTCTGCGAACGGGAAATCTTTCAGCTCGTCAAAAATTGGGATAGTTATGTTTATGCCTCTGGTGATTACTTGTGAATTAAAGACTTCAAATATACGCATAGTATCATCTCGTGCCTATTCTTTCGAACATCCCTCATATTTCTTGGAGCTTTTAAAATTATTTCAACAAACTAACTGCGAAAATTATGCACAAGTGAACAATTTTCACAGTTAGGTAAAAATACGGATGAAAATTAAAAGATGTGCATGCTTTCAAATGTGCGAATTCGAAAAGCAAAAATTGATAGAATTGAGAACAATTTTCCTGAGAATGTTTAACAACGGAAACTAGCCAGGCTTCTTCGGGAAAATGCAGTATGAATATCCTCAGGATTTGAAATTCACAGTCTTTGGGTAGTCTGAAAATCACCAGCTTCATGACATACCTTTGGAGTTAACGAATTAAACCATATGTCCTTATATTATTATTATATATTAAATTACATTGTCCTCAGTACATCTGAGAATCAATACGCTCAGGATATCCTAAATATATCCCGGAATGTTACGACTTAAACAGGACATCCTGAGCATATTGTTTGCTATAGGGGTTATGCCTTTACCTGACTTTCATACTTCTACTTACAAAAATGTTTTAGATGACTCATACTTATGTTTTTTACCTTTTCGAATTTAGAAAGGTCAATTGCATAAAAATTACGAAATTTAACTTTTCATACATTCCTTTGGTACCTGAACTTATATTTTGGAAAATTTAGTAGTCGCTTTAAATTAAAACCCCTGAATGTCGCAAAACCGAAGCGAAGTGTCGCTCAAGTGACAAATTTTAGAGAAATTTAGTTTGACAGAATCTTTATGGGGGGTATTTTTAAACTCATGTGATATTCATGTTCTTCCAGACATAAAAAATCTTAAAAATGGCAAGGAGTTTGTAATTACAACGCACCTGTAAGTACAGTTATTTCAATTATATCATAATTCTATTATAAATCTTTTAATTACGATATAATTGCAATTGTAGTTGCTTCAGTTACAATGTAATTGTATTATATATTGTACAATTATAACATAATGTTGTTGTTGTTACTAATCCTTGAGTCCAGCTTCTGCTAGACGAGGTCCAAGAGTTTATTCACCTTCAAAACGTCATAGACCAGCATAGGGAACTTTAATATGTCGTCGGAGAACAAACTCAGACATTTAAGACTATGTACCTGAGAAGCCCGCTCATTGTTACATTTCTCACAAGTCGGGTAGGTTTTTTGACCACCTTCGAAAAGCCAGGCTTCTTAGATGGCCACTAAGAAATCGAGAGAGTACTATCTGAAAACATCTGTCGCAGTTCATAGCGAGGAATCAGTCAGGGGATTGAGCATAATACCAAGAGTGTGCCGAACGGACAAGCCAAGTCATTTTCTTAGTATGGTTTTGGCAGAATGCAGTTCAAGGTAAGTCAGACAATTATAAGTAGCCAGAGCCTCTTCAGCGCACTTCTTTGCCAGGGCATTCGCAAAGAAATCTTCATTTTCCAAATTGTTCACATGTGAGGGGATCCATTGAATGTGCACATCACAAAAGGACGAGACTAGTTTTAATTTAGTGAGAATTGAAATTAAAATTGTGTCACCAACTTTACACTAGTTTGACAAATATTGGATGGTACTACGACTGTCAGTCACAATCCAGATGACTTTAGGGTTTAAAAAAGACATTATATAGCTCAGTCCCTCATCGATAGCAACGAGTTCAATTTTAAAAACTGAGCTAAAGTCAGGAATCCATTTCTTTATTTTGACAATTCTAATGGGATCTTTGATATGTACTTCACTACCAGCGTGGGAATCCTCATTTTTTTGCTACCATGAGTATACATAAGCGTAGGGCCATTTGGATGTTATTTATAATTTCAAGGGTAAATTGGGGAAGGCAAATCAGCGCATTATTTTTCTTTGTGACTCTTGACAGTAGTTCAGTATGCAAACTGACTCTTGCAAGATCCACTGAGGGGTCAATACATTGCTTCAAGAAGCATTATTCCATCGTGGGGTCGAGTAAGTTGTTAAGCTCAGTTTGACTAAACGGACTGTGTTTCTTAAGTCTTTCGTTATTCTGCCAATGCCGTAATAAATCCGATGTACGATTTTGGGAACCGTAGCTGTAATGTTTGTTGTAATACTTTACTAGGCCCGAGTTCCTTCTGAGATTCAGAGGCTGACGGTCTGCCTTAAACAACACAATATCAGTTGAGCTGCTTGGTAAGCCAGTTATAACACTAGAGGCACTAAGCTGCATTCTCCAATTTCTCCCCAGCTGACTTGTTCGGAGCGTACTATCAGAAGTTAAGTAAATTAACATTTACTGCTGATGACAAGACAATAGAGAAAAAGTCTAGAAATCTTGCCCATAATAGACGCAGTTCAGTATCGAGGAATACTTTGTTTGGTAAAATCTTCTCTATGAATTAGCTGGAGATGACAATGAGAGATCTTGACCTAACCAAATTCCCTGGACCTAATGGCATCCACGACCAGATGCTTAGTCACCTCGGCACTAGTGCAAAGCAGATGTTTAGACATCATTAACCAATTTGAAAACTTGGGCGTCTGCCGAAGGAATAAAAAAGGGCCATTATAGTTCCTATCAAAAAACCAAGTGGATGGATCTCTCGAGAATTATAGGCTCTCAAGAATCCTTGCCCTGACTAGCATATCATGCAAAGTTATGGAAAAATTAGCCCAGAAACGATTACTTTATCATCTTGACAACAACGACTTTTTTCCAAAGGAACAGTATAGATTCAAAAGGGGTCACAGCACAACAGGTCAGGTTCTCTAGAGATGCTCAAAATCTGTGTCCGACAAATCATATTCTGGCTGCTTTTATGGACCTGTCAAAAGCCTTTGACAGGGTCTGGAAACATAAATTGATTGTTACAAAATACAAGGATTTTGATATTAATGGAAAGGCTTTAACTTGGATCTATGATTTCTTGAGAGGCAGACTGTCCAGAGTGAAGCTCAATACTACCATGTCAAATAGATTTAAGACGAGTCAGGGAGTACCTCAAGGTTCAGTGTTGAGCCCTACGCTTTTCTCCCTGTATTTGGCTGTCTTTGAAAAGGTAGTAACGGATAGATGTGAGATCGATATATACGCAGATGATATTGCCATGTGGAGCTCTGGCTCTGATGTAGATAAATGTGAGTGTAATAATAATTTTACCCCAACCGACATGTAGAGCTTTTCCAAAGATTATAAGCTGGCTTTTAATCCATCCAAATCTATTGTCAGCTGTTTTACTAGTAATAAGCTATTGTATAATAATCAACCAAAAACGTTTATGGCTGATACTCCTCTCTATTTTGAGAGGCATCCTAAATATCTTGGTTTTACTCTAGACCCTAAACTTACTAGCAACAAGCATGGGGAGGTATTAGTGCTGAAGAATAGGAAACGGCTTAGTATACTGAAATATATCTCGGGACGAGATTGGAGTGTTGACGCAAGAACTTTAAGAATTTTGGATACTATCCGTCCCATCTTGGAATACGACCTTCCTATATACTGCTGAGCATATATAACAGCATAATTTTAACTGCAAATAATTCAATTACTATGTAATTGTAATTACATGATTTATAATTACAACGGAATTACAATCACAACTATAGCAAAATTATAGCCGCCCGTGTAATTATAATGTTTACTGAGAAGAGGCAAAAATATTATAAAAATATATCCGGACTTCTAAAACTTATAAAAATATACCTTTTATATTGATGTAACCACGCGTTTTGTATTATTCATAAGGAAATTTTGCTATTCATAAGGAAATTTTGCTTTCGTATTGCAAATGATGCCTTTGTGGCGTAAGTGTTAGCACATCGGTTACCATTATAATTTCTTGAGTTCTAATTGCGCCGAAGGCAGAGCTGACTTTTAGCGTTTTCTAGTTTCTGTCGTGGTCCCCGAGTTAAAATGTGGTAGATGTTAATTTTTAACCAATTAAATTTGTTAACTGCGTTTCGTCTCTACCCTATCGGTGTTTAAGTGGAAGATAATGTTTGGAATTTTCACTCCCTTACTGTGTCGCTTCGTGATGTACAAGTAAATGGTAGCGCATTTGCTTACCATGAGAAAATCCTGATCTTTTTTTGTGTGTGTGTTTGCGTTTTTTTATTCCTTGCATGGAGAAAAATATAGGGAGTTTTTGCTTTCCTGATTTTGTTGTTTTGGGGTGGAAATAGTAATATGTTCCGTGGTAAAGATGATAATGCAGATTTCTTAATTATTTGGAAATTATTCTGAACTTTACTTGAAAGTAATTCCAATATTCATATCTTCCCAAGATGCCAAAACTCCTGTCATATCAATAAAGTCATATTTCTACTATTTACCTCAAGTGCTTTCCTCTGAGTTGGAGAGCTTCAATAACTTCATCGATTCCTTAATAAAATTCCGCACGTTGTCACACTCTATCAGTGCCCTTCCTTCTTAACGACCCAATGATTTACTTCCCAGGAGCTTCTTACTAATCTTTCCACGCGCTGTAATTTAGTTGGCAGATATTTGTTTTCTCTTCCTAAGCATCGAAGTGGAATTTATGACACTTGCAGACTTATTAGCTCCACATTCTTTATTAGATTTCCTTGGGAAACCATCTGTTGCTATGGAATTCTAGAGCTGCGGCAAATAGGAGGGAGTAGAGCTGTAAAAGTGAAAAGTAGCGCGTTGTTTGGTTCTTTCGCAAACTTCGCCAAGTGATTTCTTCATAAAAATATATTGTTAAATTACAGATAGTTAATTAAATACAGGAAAATCTTTATTAAACTAGCCAATTAAATAAAGAATAAAAATCAATCAAATATTACACCAATTATTGTATATGACTATCTCAGTAACAAGAGTTCTGTTATAGAACATATAAAAATCAGTATTGTACACCACTCGTCTAAAGCGACCCCCACCACAGAAGACCAAAATTGTCACTGAAGCCATGAAATGTTGCCTGCATTAACTTCACATTTTAAGCGTTTTATGAGTTTCCATGTATTTAGCCCGAAAGGGCTATTTATCTTGAATCATTTGAGTATGCTGCCATTCGCCAAAATTTAAGATATCTTTCAAAATGAATCCGTTCATTGCGGATTAACAAAATAAGCTATTTGATAACAAGAGCTACAGTTCTTAGGAATATTCGTTTCTTACTTTTGAATCGGATTGATTTTAATAATAAAAATTGACTATTTTCAAAAATTATTATCTATTTCATATTTTGTAAAATTTAAATGAATTTTTGAATAATAAACTCACCCATTTGAAAGCGAGCAATGGTAACACTGTACGGAATAAAACAATTTTATCTCTACAGCGCAAGGCCGCTTTCGGAATTTCTAAAAGATATTATGTTGTTCATTCTTTTGTGATTTTGCTGTTGGCTTGCATTTTATGTCACATAAGGGGGAAGAATATGATATTTAGTAAAACCTATACGCAAGACGTTATTAATAAAAAACCAAGAAAGTTTTGTAAGCCATTTTACTAAAAAAAACCGAGCATTGACATGATGAACTGAGAAAGAATTTAAAAAATAAAAAAAAAATCTATGCATTGCATCGGGAGTTCCAAACATATGCTGCTTTTAAAGTTTCCCTAATAAATTTATATATATATATATATAAATACAGCGTAAGTGCGATGAAAATGATGCTTAATAAAAGTAAAAATAATAAAAGTAAATAAAAATAAATAAAAAAAAACGGGTTTAGCTTAACAGGAGTGAATGCAACAGCAGAGTGAAAGATTGCGAGCTCAGCTAGAGCGTAAAAAATTAAACAATCCCTTTTGGACGACACTTTAAATCTAACAGCTTTCATTTTTTTAATTTTTGAGCTTTATTTTTTATTTTTAAGAACACGGACTTACGTGCTTACACAGTCATCAATTACTTGTGATGAGGAACTTAAAAAGGTAACGTAACAAAACTAAATTCGAAGGTAAAGAGCAATGCAAGGCTCCGCAATTCGATCAAACCTATCAGGTTTTCTCAGACACGGGCAGATTAATAATTTCGGCTGCAAGAATGCGAAGCCGAGATTCAAAGTTAGCATCCGGTAGAATTAACAACGTGTGTTCTCATTAGCGAAAATAAGCTCTAACTAAAGTTCTTTTCGCTACTTTAGTTCAAACATTCAAACACATTGTTGTTCACCCTAACTGATTTTTATATTGGCGAGGAATAATTTTTATATTTGCGAGGAATTGGAGGGAATAAGAAAAGACAAAAAAGGCTAACAATTTAAAATAACTGTTAGTAAAAATAATAGAAATATATATATGTACCCATTAAAATATGGCAAGCGTACCTGTCGGTATCTCTCATGGAACATTAACGATTTTCCACGGAGTACTTGGGTCCCTCAGAATTCCATTTGAGAAGTGCCAATGGAGATTCTTCATGCACTGCAGAAATATGCCCTAGGTTACTGCCATAACCGCGAATTCCCTTCTTTTACAGCAAAGTAGATTATATTCTTTGTTTTTGTTTGCATGTTAACAGGAAATCACGAACATCCACGTAAAAGCCTATCTGACAAAACTTGCTCACTAGGAAATACAGTTGCTGAAACAAATTATAAACCGTTTCTTAAAATGCAGCAGCTGCAGAAAAGGCCGCCGCTTCTTCTTTTATTATTTTTTCTTTCGTCTATTTAAGTAACGAATTCGGAACAAACTGGAGCTTTATATTGTCCAACATATGTGTAAAGCATCTAATTAATGGTCGATATCTGATGGTCAGACAAGTGAGCAGAAATATGTTTATCCACATTTTGCTGAGAAATGCCCTGTTATATGGGGTATGCGTGGCCATCGGTAAACCTACTACGGAGCATAATCAATAAGAGAGGTAATAAAACTGCGTAATGGAACAATAAGTGAACGTCAAGTTTTCCTTCAAACTGAAATAAATGGCGATGTCGAAGCGTAAGATGTTAATTTAAATATAGAGGAAAAAATCCGGGAGTAGAAAATGTGTTTATGACTGGTTCAAACACTTTGCATTGGAGAAGAAATGATTGATGATGACCCACATTTTCGGGAAGGCTGCCAAAAAAGTAGAGTTATCGACGTGATATAGAGTAGGTGACTAATTCTACAGTTGATAACAAACTCTACAGTTGATAACAGTTGATAATTGCATGTCTTATGTTGATAACAGAGATGTGCATAAGCAAGAACAAGGTGCACACAAACAGAATTTGGAAAAACAGAAAGCATATTATATGGTTTATTTCGCATAAACAGTCAGACTACCAGAAAGTCAAATATATGGAAACGCATATCTCGAATTTTTTATTATTATATGCTAGAAGGATCTATCTTTCTTTCTTAACAGTCATCCAAGGGAAATGATACCTGATGTTAGTGGTTCGATCCAAAACTTAACGGCCATTCGATAAAACGACATATCTTTCACGCGATCAAAAAAGGGTCTGTAAATGTCCAAAATCGCGATGAGGTTGATCATCGTCTTCGATAACGATGGCATTATCCGTAAGGAACTCATTCTGACGGGTGCAACTATAAACGTCAAATTCTATGACGAAATGAAACTACTCTTCCAGCGTATTTGTGCAGAGTTGCGCAGATTTTAATAGTGACGACTTTTCCTCTGATATTTTTAGAAGCTTTTTGGATATATTTAAGTGTATTGTGGCGGCTGGTAATTATTTGGAAAGTCAATAAATGTACTGTAATGTTATGTTAATGTAATGTTAATACTTGATCGGCGTGTTATTCTATCTCAATAAATGTAATTTGTTAACATGTTCCGTTTTGTTTGTTTTCTAAATTCTTTACTAAACCTTTAGATAAACTCCTTCTTATATTTGTTTACCTTCAAGAAGAGAAAACGTCTCTGAATTTCCTTCAAATTTATCATAAAGTTTTATTATAACTAGTTTTTAATTGCGCTTTTCCTAATTTTAAAGTTAATATCTTATTATCATTCCACATTGTGTAGTCGAAAGAATGAATTTTAACAATACTGTTTTTAAATTTCTGTTTTCTTTGAAAGTTAATAAAAAATCTAATTTACTATTTGGCAACATTAATGGTAGTGGAATCATTACAATAGAAAATGAATTGCTGTGTAAGTAGTAAAAACACATTTTAGAGTTTCCTCAAACAAAGGTTTATTTGACTGAAAAAAATTCAAACTTCCAATAAAAACCCGTAGAGACAAAAGACATTTTACCAATACATACGCAAACACAAAGAAATATTCGCCTCAGTTATTTATTTTACATTTCATTCGAAACTACAATGACTTGCAAAAAATGTGCTCGGCAAAACATGATATGCTTTTCCCATTTACAATCACTGTTTTGAAATAATGGGAGACATCTTTTCTGAGCATTTTATTTTTCGCTTCCCATTTACTTGCGAAAAAAACAGAAAAATAAGAAAAAAAATTAATTCCTTTAGAAACACTCTCTGTACTTTTCATTAAACATTTGAAAAGAAATATCCTTCTGAAAGTGGAAATAATGATGGGGAGCAGCGTGGTTTGAAGTTCTTTCCTTCTTTTTTCTTTTCTTTTTTTAAAACATTTTCTGAAAGGAAAGATTTATTATTGTTATATCAATACGAATATTTATTTTAAAGACCAAGACGGGGAAAAAGACGATAATTGGAGAAGAAAATGTATCGAAGTGTTTTCTTTATTTTCTTTAAACAGTTAACTGACATTATAGAGATACTTAAATGTTCTATCTGGTTTCCTTAAATCTGTCATCTATTCCCTTCTAATAGCTACTTTTGCATCTCAGTATGAGAGCTGATGAAAAAGATAAACTATTATGACTGTTGCGTCATAAGCAGTGACGTAATGATGTTCATGATTGACGTCATATATGAGTACAGAGAAACGCAGCGGGGACCATGATAAGGCAATGGGAGTCAAGAAGCAAGAAAGGAAGAAGTCAAGTCGGACGCCCCTTTGTCAGTATATCTTGCATCTCTTATATTGGTAAAGTGGAATGGAGACCACGGTAGTTGTAAAGAATCATGATCAGAGACCAATGTAAAAACTAAGTACACAGTGCTAAGAATGACGTATTGTAGACTATATCCCTAAAGTGTTCATTGTGTGAATGAGCAAAACTTGCAGTGCCCCAACAATAATGAAAAAATTTATATGTGACTAGTAAGTACTTTGTAATCTGGAATTCAATAACTGTGAGAATTCTTTAAATTTCCGATAAAAATAAAATTTTATAACAAATATCAGAGATAATATTTCAAAACGCATAAGAGAATGAATGATCGAGCTAAGCAACTTGAGGGCAGCAAAAAGGAAATTTAAATTTTCTGATATGAAAGCATATAAAACAAATAAAGGATTAAATAGGATAAATTAGCAGTTTTGTAATTTTCCAAATGTATTTTTATTTACAGGCTCGAATTTTTCAGCTGGAGATTTAAAGTTTCTAATAAAGGTGAAATATCCGAAAAATCATGAGAACAAATTCTACATTGAAAAATATCAATACCGAAACGACAGTATTTTGAAGGAGATTCAAATTTTTAAAATAAAAAAGTCTTAAAAAAGAGGACACGCATAAAAAAGAAATTTTTAACGACAGGATGATAAAAAAATGATGGTGTCAAATTACATAACAAAATTTGCATCTAAATTTTTTATCATATTTTTAACACTTATATTATTTCTAGTCTTAGTATCTCTGCTTTTTGAATACATATTATGTTTGTATTCTGTTTCATTCACTCTGTTTATAGTCTTACACCATTTTTTATAATGGAAATCAGGATTTAGTCTCGTTTTACTCCATAGAAGGTGCATGCCAGACCCTGTAAATGAGTGTCAAGGCAAATTCATTTCAGAAGTTGCATTGCTAATTAGCTTACTCGTGACAACCTTCTTTCTTCATTTATATAGTATGAAAAAATTATCTAATTGGCATTCAAAATTTTCTTCTTTAAATACTGTTCAACTGCAAGAAACTGTAAATCTTTAATAAATTCTCGCACTCATATTTCTCTTTTCTTTGTGAAAATTTAAATTCAGAAAAATAAAAATTCTGAAATTTTTAAAAATTTATCTAATATTTCGATAATTTTTCTGCAACACTCAATGCAGCAAGGGGCAAAAACTTGAAGGCGGATAAGGATACACTAAACAAAAATTTAGAAACTGAGAATGTTGGAGTTCTTTTTACTTAAGAGGTTAAGTTGTAAGTTCAATATCAAATGAAAGTTAAAATTTGGATAACCATTCTAAATCACATGAATAAGACAAATATTGTATGAGTGTAAAAGTCTGTGACATACATGATAACAACATATATATTGTAAAAATAGTGTGTTCTAGTTAACAGTAAATAGTGACCGAGTACACCAACAGAGCAAGTAAGTATTGCGTTGTGAAACTTAAAATACTATTGGGTCCAGTGTTCTAAATTAAAAAGTGAAAACATTACAAGAGACGTGAAAATTAAATATAGGATTTATTAAGAGATAACTGACTTAATACAAATTTTTACATAGGTGGTGGTGGTGAGGAAACAAAATAAACAAAATTTTTCATACCGATTTTGACAATGGTAAGGGTACATGCCGATACGTCGATACAGAATCATGGCAGTAGACGTCAACAAAATTGACGGGTTTTGCCATTTTACTTGCTTTCTATAAGGAGAGAAAAAGAAAATAATTAGTTAAGAATGGACATTTGCGTCGCCCTCCATAGGTGCCTTCTCTCATCCATTTCCTCCGACATCGTTCGTTCTATCATAACGCAGACAGCTACTCTCGTAATACCTTCTGATAGTGGTTTTTTCTCGTCGTCTCCACGTCTCTCCGTCTCCCCTTCGTAGCTCGCTCTAAGCCTTTTTCCTCCTTTCGCCAAATCTCGGTTGGCGATTTTAGATGGAACAAGACAGGCCAAATGCCCGGCAACCCCAGGGGGAAAAAGCACACAGGAAGGTGAAGCCATGTAGTTCGAACTCCTGAAATTGGCGAATAATCGCTGATCCACCAAGGTCAACCACCTGTCAGCGGAACTAGCCTCGTCGAGAGGTTTCACTTCAGCACAGAAAAAGCCTGCGAGTAAGCAAATCAGCTCGTCCCCTCGACCTTGGCGTATAGTAAGTAACGTTGAAATTACCCTCTCCAGCCGGGTGCAGAAGTTTCCATTGATGACAGATGCTTCCCAGACCACTGTCTGGCGGGTGAAGAAATTGAAAACAAAATCATAAATCTTGATTCCCCAAAAGGCAACGTAAAAAGGTTTTCGAAAGAATTAAAAGATTTGTTCTTTAAATACTAATTAATACGAGACTGGAGAAAAGTACATCAATTAAAATATAATAATAACATAGATAATTTTCTTAGTTTTATTACGACACCAAACACGACCACCATAGTAAGAAAATAAAAATTACTTCAATTAAAATATAATGATCAAGTAGGAAAACTTTTATGTTTTCCACAACACCAAAACGACCACCATAGGCAGAAAATATGGATCCCAAATTTAGCAGAAAAGGGGGCACATCAAAAACTTAATTAAAACTTTAAACACCAACTTGTGTAAACAAAACTTTAAAAGAACTTTAAAAAATTGACCTTAAGGGTCAACTTAACAAGAGATTAAATATTAGCAACCAAGTTAAGAAAAAGTATTAACTAAACAAAAATTTAAATAGTTAACCAAACCAAAAGTAAAAGAAGAAAAATTAATTACTCAAGCAACTTAAAAAAATCAGAGTTAACCAAAACTGTCAAGAAAACAAATTAAATGACAACAATTACTTTTCAACAAGGCAAAGAAACTTAAGTTCAACTACAAAATAAAAACAAATTAATCTTTAAGTCTGAAGCAGAAATAAGTTAAATCATTACAATTAAAACATTTTAATTCACAACTGAAATATGTAATACATAACAAGAACAATAAACCGATATCATACAAACTTTGTAACTCTGCAGATTCTTCTTGGGCGTTTTTGAAACATAAACTGCAGACCCTACTGAGCAAATTCTCGCTATGTTTTGGAAGAACAGGCGAAGATTATAACAACCTCTTTATTTTAACTAAACTGAACAGTACTCAAAATTTAACCATCACTTGTGACTATAAACTTGAACACAAAATAGTATGTACGGTCACAATGAATTAAATTTTAGCTACATGACTTGCTCCTACTCAATCTAAAGCCGCTTAATCGGCTGCAAACAGCAGAGCCAAGCCTGGGATATCAATATAATCTAAAGTAAGTGGCTGACACCACCATTTCAACTACAGAGCTACTTTCAAACACGCGACATCAATTCAGAACTAACTCTCCTACTGCGAACTCTTAACCTCGGCTAAATACTATTTCCGAACTCATCTAGATTTGCATTCTGGCAAGAAAAATAATTATAAAATAATTGGTTAGAACAAAATAATTTCTTTACAGCTCTTGCGATAAAGATTTATTCAGCACTAGAAAATTGAGTTTAAGTTGTAGTTTGGTAATCCAGACTGGCGTAATCTTGCCAGGCTTTTGATAGGTGTTAATATAAAATGAGTCCAAGATGCATTGTAACTCAACAGTTTTTTGGATATGTTACCGGTGATGTACAAGAAATATTCTGTTGAATACCTAGTCAATACCTAGAATGCATAGGGTTTGAGGGGAAAGTGTGAAAGATCGGAATTATTTTAACATTATATGCACTTAGGCATTGTATAACATCTAGGCATGAGATGTATTGAAAGAGGTTGCTTAAGCAAACTATTAGAATGGAGACTTTAATTGAAAAACTTAATGTAAAACTCGATTACGCATTCTTTAAGAGGACAAATAAATTTACTTTTGTTTGCTTATAAGGCATATCTCCCGCCTTCTTAGCATGCTTTCGTGGTGTAATGGTCAGTACACTCGGAGCGTATTCGAGAGCTCCCTGTTCGAGTGCCGGCGAGGGTGTTGCTCATTTTTCATGTGTCCTGCTTCCAAATGACCTAATGTCTCTACAGTGGCGCCTGAACTGAAACAGGTGGTGGAGGATGATTCTTCACCACCAGGATTTGGCGACTGGGTTCCCTGATCCCCAGTTGCCCTTTAAAAGGGACACTATATAACGTATTTCTCCTGTTTTCTTACCATGCCTTCGGGGTGTAATGGTCAGCAAGCTCGACGCGTATTCCAGAGATCCGAGGTTCGTGTCCCGGCGAGTGAACTGAACACTTTTCATGTCTCCTGCTTCGAAATAACTTAATGTCTCTACATTCTTATGACGTTTATTTATTTTATCAAAGCGATTCTCCGTCAGTAGTCTGATGGCTCCATCTTAGTAGTCATTTTAGCCTTTTTCTCCCTAAAATCTGGTAAAACACAATTTTGGCAACGCTGACTCCCATCATATACAGTTAACGTAGAATCGTCATTTCATGTCAGATATGTTATGATCTCTTCTGAGACACTACACCTTGCCCTTCCAGTTACATACAACACACTAAAGGCTAGATCAGAGAATTCCAACTCTTTTCTTGCACTCATCTATGTAAAAAAAGAAGTTTTTTTATCAACTCCCGTACATTTTTCTCTCTAATATTCAGCATACAGAATAATCATAATATAAATAATCGATCTTAAATAATTAAAGGACGACGATTAGATTAATAATGTAAGGAAAAGCTTTGAAAAAATACATTTTATTAGATTTATGTTTTGTTAACTTTGTATTATTATTTTTTAACTTTACAAATTTAGACAAGTTTTCAGGAAAAAGATGATTGGTTTGACTGTACAAAAAGTCTATTTTATTTTATAGGATGGCTGTACTAGATGTATTAATGCATTTTTTTAAATATTTGGCATAAAACGTTTTAAATGTATTCTTAAATAACATGGCTAAAAATATTAGCCAATTTCTTGTTTTTAGTCCTCGGTTTTCATTGTACGTGTTTTGTATTATATTCTATTGTGTTCTTGCTTTTTATTTTTGTATATTGCATAAAAAATTCATTATTTTAAAATAATATCCTTACATGCATACGGGTTCGTAATAGACTGAATGCACAAGTCTGATAAAAAATTTATTCTAATCGCAAGAAATATAACAAAAACGCTGGAGTACTCCTCAGGGATATTCCTGCAATATCACAATATCACGCAATATAAACAGTAGCTATATTCTAAACTGCTAAAACGTTAACTAGAACGCAATCCAAAGCGCAGAGAAAGCTAATCCGATGAACAAAAAAAACCGTAGCTAAGTAAACAATAACTAATAAACAACTACTACAAAGCTAAGATGTTTCTCTCCGGCTTTTATAGGTTTTCCATCAGGCACGGGATATAATTCTAGCAATTTCTGGAAAACAAAAAGTGTAGAATTGCTGTTACAGGTAACACAGTAGTCAATTACATTTATTCAAATTAAATATCAATTACAGAGATAAACTTTTATTCAATGTTAAATTCATGTGCTCTTGTATTTTTACTTTTCCAGCGTAGCTCTCTCTTATAATATGTCACGCGCTGCATTGCACTAGAAAATAAAACAATTTTCATTATAATTCTATAAAAAATATCTAACTAAATACGAAATTCGTAACCATATTATTGATTTTAAAATATGTTAAATATTTTCAGTGCATTTCCCTCCTTTTTATAATTTATGCGATTTCTATGGTGCAGATTTATATCAATAAACAATTAATAATCAACTTTATAAATAAATTTCTTTTTGTAACCAATGGGATTTTAATTATGCAGATCAATTGCCGGTACATATTCTGCTAGAGACCCATTGATTATCATTGACCTTCTTTAAAGTTTCATCGATCCACAAGAAGTCAATACCGATGGGAACCTTGGGATAGAGGTTTTACTGAAGAAATTCAAAGTAGCATATTTCGTCACTTTTGAACAAAGACTGACAACAACAAGCAAATGAAAATACAAATGATGAATTTTTACGTCAGGCTATCCCCAAAAGTCACATTGCATTACAAAAATTATTAGCCAGAGTACTTTACACTTCACCAATTTCATTTAGCATCGCAAAGAATGCCAGGAAAGGTGAGAAATATAGATCATTTCATACTCTGACGTCGATTTTTCGGCATTTGATAGATTGCATAGCAATTCTGTCCATGTGCACCATATCCATAAAATTTCTTATGTGGCGGTTATTTTCGCTACCATTGTAAACATCCATTTCAAAAGTATTTTAAACGAAGCAAATGTTCGTATTTTAAAATTTTTAAATAAAAAATCAGTGTTATAAACATTATGAACTGTAATAACTTTTATACAGTCTGCATATTCCTTATTTATTTGTATTTAATAAGAGCTTGTATTCATTGTAAAAAGTAAAACGAAAAATATTTGACTTAACAAAATTAATTGATATATTTAATTCTTAGTTTTCATATATTTTTCTAAAAATTTATCTATGTCACGCATTTGGAAGAATGAAGTATATAAATTTGTGTATAATTAAAAATAAAATATGTAGTAATATGTAGTTTAGTAGAAAGTGTTTCGTTAGCAGATCAAGTAACGGGCAGTGATACACAGAGACTGTCTTAAAATGTTTTGATTTCCCTTTTAACCTTAACCTTAAAAATTTGTAAATATGTTTCCGAGGTGGAGATCTTACTTTAAAGATCTCACAGAATTCGAGTTCATGAAGACTGGGCAGGGTTAAAGCATTGGCCAACAACTAACATTATTTCTGTAGAAATTGGAAATGAAATATATTTCTAACAAATGAATATTTTGACACAACTATTGAATTATGATTCGAAAATAATAAATCTATGTGTGAATATTACTGACGCACTGTTAGCACCTCAAAACGTATAAATTACTAGTGTGAAAATGCATTTGACATACGTAAATATAACAAATTAAGTATTGATACCCTCTAATATATCACAGTATTTTTCAATGACAAAAAATGGCATAAAAATTCGACCTCAAATATTGGTAATTTGTTTTGAAAATGTCTACTTACATCGTGGAGACTAATTTGATTTTCTGATTCTGTAAAAGTTATAAAATTCCCAAATTAAAAAAAAACTATCAGTCGGTAGTTGTCATATTAAAGTCAAATGGTTTGCGTTTTATTATTTAAAATGAGCAAAATCGTGTACCAAAAGTACAAGAGGGTCTGGTGAATAGTATACAAGTTAGATTCCGTATTCTTTACAAAGCTCACGTTTTAGTCGTAACTGACCTTTATTTTAGTAATCTTTGGTCATAAACATAGACTTCCAATTTCAAAAATAGTATCCGTGACGTAAATATATCTGATATTTCTGTACTAAAAAAGTTAATTTCGCGAAAATTACAAAATACAATTTCGAACCTTCCTCCAATTCCTATATTGATATTTAGGAAATTTCTAGAGTCGTTTTAAAAAATAAAATACAAATTGTATCACTTACGTACGACACAAATTGGTCGCGATGTTTAATTCTAGAAATCATATTAAACTGTCATACACAAATTCAAGAAATAAAATATAAAAATTGAAGAAATAAAATATCAGTTTAGAAAATTATCAATCATTATGGAAATTATAGAGGATAAACTTCTTTAATTTTCTGCAAAAACAACCTAATCTTAAAAGGCAAGACTTCATGAAACTTTTATTTTAATGAGTTGTCGCCTTTGACAAAAGAGTTGATGAGCCTCCGAGCCACCATTTAATACCGGCACCATCGATCACGCAGCACATGGTAAATCGAGAATCAGTTTAGTAAAAGGTTTATGATGTTCAATAGATTAAGTGATGATAATATCTACGCAGATTGTTGTGAAACGTGTTGATTGTTTTCTGAAAGGAGAACATATGCGCAGAAATCTTATCGAATTCATGTTCTGCATAAAATTGGCAGGTCTCGGTATCTTCAGAAAATCAACTCGCACCATTATTTATCTAAATTAAGGAATAAATATATGTTTAGTCTAAGGAACGTATTGCATGGTTATTAGATTATGATTCTAAAGTAGTAGAACTTTATCAGAAGATTAATAACGTATTTTCAGCATTTGCAAACTTGTAAATTATTTGTATAAAAAATCTTCTCAAAATGCTAATTAAAAAAATTTTAAATTGAAACATGTTATACTCTAGTAAATGACAAAAGAATATTACTGAATGCTGTTTCAGGGAAAAAATGAACCTGAAGCTCGATTTTGTAATTTTTATAAAATTGATTTTTTTAAAAGTTCAAATGCCGAAACGTGAGAGCATTTATGTCATTTCAAATACTTTTGCAACTCGAAATGCGTATGTACTACCAAGGCTTGCCAAAACTAAGGCCGGTAAAAGCGTTTCTAGGCAAATTATGTATTTTAATTGATAAAGCATGGAGGAAGAGGAAAAATAAATGCTATAAATTATAAAGAGATTAAAAGTTAAAGCTTTAAAATATTTTTTGAAATTCAATCTATAACTTATCTATTTTTTAAAACTTGATACTTTTTTTTCTGTATTAGATAAATTGTCCCCCAAAGGGAAAAAAACCGCGTCCAACTGTTTCTTGGAATACCCTGCTGTCCTTCAATTTTAGCTATCTATAATCTTGTTTTTTGTACGACTGCTATCATTCTGCCCCTGTTAAATTTGTTTCACGTTGCAATCATGAACAGAACAGGGAAAGTTACTCTACTGTCGAAGCCAGTCGAGCTAAGTTAATTTCGTCATTTGCGGTGTTTGTGTTACAGTTCAGTAAGTGTATAAGGTATATCTCCCACATTCTTAGCGTGCCTTCGTGGTGTAATGGTCAGCACACTAAGCCGGTATTTCAGAGGTCCGTGGTTCGATTCCCGGCGAAGGAATTGCATATTTTTCATGTCTCCTGCTACTAAATAACCTAAAATGTCTCTACACTGGCGCCCGAACTAAAAGGGTTGTGGATGATGACTCTCCACACCCATGATTTGGCGACTAGGTTCCCTAAAACCCTAGTCGCCCTTTAAAAAGGGGAGTATAGCGACTAGCCCTAAAACCCTAGTCGCCCTTTAAAAAGGGGAGTATATAAGGTATATCTCCCACATTCTTAGCGTGCCTTCGTGGTGTAATGGTCAGCACAGTGAGCCGGTATTTCAGAGGTCCGTGGTTCGATTCCAGGCGAAGGAATTGCATATTTTTCATGTCTCCTGCTACTAAATAACCTAATGTCTCTACAAGTGCAGTTACTGAAATACAAGGTATGATAACAAAGTTCGGCAAATGACAACATAGGATGCCCATACGTTGTGATGGGTGAACGATGCAGTATGGAAAAGGTACCTAGTAATATGCCTGAGTGTACATAGTAATATGTAAGTAATGAAGTGATGGATGAAAGACGCAGTGTGAAAAAGGTACTTCGTAATATGCATGAATGGCCATAGTAATAAGTATTACAGATTTATGTTTGTAACGATTTAATATACAAAAGTGTAGCAACTGCTGTAAAATGAAACATTGGATGAATTTAAATTTCTGGTTCAAGCTTGGTAAATCTGTGGAAAAAAGTTAGTGTAATCATGTTAAAACAAATTGGCAAAGAATGCCACATATTTTAAGTGCATTTGTGAATAGTTTAAACGTTTTCTAGTTAGACGGACTCTACTAAAGAAGCTGCTGAAAGAGGTAGGCTTAAGGCTTCTCGTATTGATGAAAACTTCGAAAGGACGTTCGTTCGTTCGTTCTACTTGTTCGTACAAGGATGAAAGGCCGAACAGGCGTTGGCCTTTCAGCCCGCCTGTTGGCTGTAGCCCGCCAACCAAGAGCCCGCCTTTTGGCGAATGAACATGATAATGCCTGTCCACATTTTGCCTCACTCGTAAAATATGGCTTGTAGAAGAGTTATAGCTCTAGATCGTTTACCATACCTGATCTTGCTGCGGCAAATTTCTTTCTGTTTCTGAACCTGAAAACAACCCTAAAACAAAAATGATTTTGCGATATTCAGACATTCAAAGCTATGTTTAAAAGCTCTCCGTATGATACGGAAGAAGGACCTTGGCCACAGTTTTATAATGAACCGTTGACAAAATTGCATGTAAACTACGGACGTTACTCCGAAGGAATGTAAAACATTTTTTGACTTAATTAAGATTCTAGACCTTTGCACCAAATTTTACTGTTATATTTTTCGATCATGTTCCGATTCATGTTAAGTTATTTTTCTGCTTAAAAAGATCACATTCTTAAAAATTAAAAATTCTAACTTTTTATTTCTTTCCCTGATCGGAATAGGCATGTTTAAAAATGATTTATACACATTATAAAAATTTTAAAAAAGTTTGAGTCCCCTGCGACAAAATGTGACCGAAGTAATTAATTTAAAAAATCAGGATATTTGATGACATTTTCAATTTACCTTGAGCGGTCACTTAATAAATTAATTAGAATAAGCTGAAATTCTTAAGGTTTTAATATTTTATAATAATAATCTAATAAACATACAAAAATATAATTAAACTAGAAATATGAAATATTTTTCTTTCTTAAATTGTGCAAATAATGTGACGGGTTTGCTATGTGAAGTCTAACCCTGATCTCTAGAACACGAGTTTTTTTAAGATTCTGTGAATAATCAAACCAGTTTTCAAATGTAATCAATATTTTTCACGACTGTCACGAAATCTATTAACATTAAAAACACTTTTTTAAAACACACGTAAACACTTTTTTAAACTAGTATTTCTTTTAGTTACATATAAATGCAAATATTTCGAAATTCTACTTCAACGGCTCGTTAATATGATCATCGACTTTAAAATGAATAATTTCTGTCAAATGCTGTACGGGAGTCAACAATTGTGAATTTTATTTTTTATATTATTCACACATGTTTCTATGTAGAAACTAGAGGAAAAAAAGAAATATACATTGAGTATAGAAACTAGAGGACTGTACATGAAGTTCGTAGTTTTTTCAAAATTCATGTTTTAAATTTTAAAATGCCGAAACATTAATATTATATTGGTTGACAACATTTTTGTAATTCGAAGCATATATCTACGAATAACTATTCTGAAAAAACCATCCAGGTAAAGTGTTTTGTAGACACGATACAGATACAATACAGATAGTTCTGTCCTCTGTCAACAAGTAGATATAAATCCTTCTCAATGTTATTTAAATCTACTATCTTCAAGAAATCACGTACCTTACCTGACTGATCATGTTAATATGATTCATACGCAGACAACTAGATTGAAAATTCAAATTTTTACATTTATTAGAAATTTTAAAAAATAATACATGTTGTTTTAATACAGTTTAATTCAACTGAATAGCATGTGAGAATATTAAATTAGTGCTACATACCATTTTAATGCATGAATGTAATAAGCATGCTACTGTTCTATGTACTGAGTCGTTATCTTAAATGTATCACGCATTGAAAAAAAATTACGCGTTTTTGTCTGCGTTATAATAATAAGTAATGCTGCCTGATCATTTGTTTACTTTGAGTTTTCTGCTTCTGTAACATGTAAAAATAAATGCTAATAGATAAGTATAATTACTTTGATGTGATAGTATGATATATTATTCCTTAATTTTTTTTACTTCAGTTATATAAATTATAACTTTTTTGTTTTTTTACAAAGTACTCAGATTGCATTTAAACATTTCAATAAAAAGCAAATTTTAAACTTTTAATTTTCATGTTAGGCTTCTAGACACACTAGGTTATTTCGAAGCCGGGGACATGAAATATGAACACTGCCCTCCCGGGACTCGAACCATGGACCTTTCGAATATGCGCCGAGTGTGTTGATCACTACACCACGAAGGCATGCTAAGAAGACGGGAGAAATAACTCATATATTCCCCCTTTAAAGGGCGACTGGAGATAAAGCGAACCAATTCCCAAATCCTGGTGGTAGAGAATCATCATCCGCCGTCTTTTTTAGTTCGGGCGCCACTGTAGAGACTTTAGGATTTTTCGAAGCAGGAGACATGTGAAAAATGAGCAATGCCTTCGTTGGGACTCGAACCTCGGACCTCTCGAATATGCGCAAAGGGTGCTGACTACTACACCACGTAGGCATGTTAAGAAGGCGGGAGAAATAACTTATAGACTTAATAACAAAAATTGCTTGACTTTCGTTTACCTGTCGTCGAGTGGCAAGATCCCTGAGCACTAAACACTAGAGAGCACTGTGTGTGCAAAGCTGTTATTAGACATTTTTTTGATGTGTAAACAGAGTACGATCCAGGTTGTGTCAGAAAACCCTCTTAGCAACCGTTCCCTTGCGGTGATATCCCTAGTATGCTTAGATATAATCCAAAAAATCCAATCTAGAGAGACCACCAGTGCTGAAAGTTCTTTGGACTGTATCAAAACTCTATTCTTTCCTAACTTGCAAAGAAAAGTCAAGAAATAATTCTCTATATTTGGCAGTGACTCTACATAATACTTTTTGTTACGTACTGCTACCATACAAGAAGCACTATGCACCGTTTCCGAAATTACGATTTTATATGTCAAATTTTATTCCCTTGCTTTTCATATTTTCGAAGAATTCCATAAATTCAGCAAAGCATGGATTTTGATTGAATATTGAAGAGAATGTTTTCCGTAAGAGCTAAAATCCCTTGACGGGTTTGACAATGTAAACATAGAGTAGAAAATTTTAGGTATCTGGATAAAGTTTCTTAATCTTAATACTGAAAGTGTGTAGGTTTTTAAACGTGTTTATAAGACTAGCCCCTTGTCTGACCAGCCGTGTAAAACTGAAAAAACATAATTAAAAATGCAAATGTATACAAGGATTTTAATGAATTCCGTTAATGTTATTTCAGGAGTCCAGCTAGCAGTTAGATATGAAGAATTGAGTTTAATGCTCTAAAATCTCCTTGTTTGTTAATCGATAACAGAGAGAATAAATTTGAAAGATAAGTTAAGAACTTTATACTTTGCGTAATAGTAACACACAGATGCATGGAAGGAAAAATATTCTGTTTTAGGTAGCGGCAACATATTTTTTAAATCGCTTGTTTTATTGATTAAATTGAAAAGTTAAAATTATTCAAAGTCAAGAGCAACTTCGCATTTTCGAATGAAAACACATATCTTCTAAATCACTGAATTTCTAAATTAAATTTGAAGCAAAAATATCTTACGCTTTTCCATATTGTTCTCTCACATCATTTATGATAATTATGATTGCGCGTGTTAAAATAATTCTTTAAATTCGCTTAAAATATGAAACAAATGGAGAACAAATACGAAATTCAAAATTACACATATTCGGATGGAAGACTACAAGTATTCCTAATTTGGTGGCTCTATGCGTCTCTATATGTCTACAATGCAAGGAACATACATATTACATACATATATGAATACAGAGACTTAAGTAAGATACACAGATATAGAGACTTAAGTATGATTAATACAGAATAAATAACGAAATTAAATTGAAGGGATATAAAAAATATTAAAATAAACTAGATATGAGAAGAATTTAAAATTTTCTGGAATCTGTGTCTTAACGGCACTTGAATTTTTGGAATTTTTCAGATAATAATAATAATAATAAGAGTGATAACAACAATAATAATCATAGAGGAATTTTTGCTTATTATTTAGTGGCTTCAGTTAAAGCTAAGTATGAAAATTTTTTAGAAAAATAGTTTAAAATATACCATCTTTGAAAACATTGACATATATATATATATGTCAATGTTTATATATAATATAATATTACTTAATATATATATATATACTTAATATATATATATATATTAAGGAAAGGCAAATACATTATAGCAAAAGTAAAACATATTTCAAACTCATAAGGTTAAATTTACTTTTCCTGAAACTAAATTTAGTCTTACGTTGTAGAAACATTCAAAGCAGGAGACATAATGTGCAATGCCCTCGCCGGAACTCGAACCTCAGACCTCTCGAATGTGTGCTGAACATTATACCACGAAGACATGCCAAAGGCGAGAGAAATACCTTATATACTCCCCCTTTGAAAGGGCGCTTGGGGATTAGAGGACCCAGTCGCCAAATCCTGGTGGAGGAGGATCACCATCCACACCTTTTTAGTTCGGGCCCCACTGTAGAGGCATTAGGTATTTT
The DNA here is from genome assembly GCA_000611955.2 of Stegodyphus mimosarum. NCBI lineage: Eukaryota > Metazoa > Arthropoda > Arachnida > Araneae > Eresidae > Stegodyphus > Stegodyphus mimosarum. The sequence goes on from KK114627.1 coordinate 206,482, forward strand.
TTGAAAGCAGGAGGTGTGAAAAATGAGCCATGCCTTCGCCAGGACTCGAACCTTGGACTTTCGAATAAGTGCCGAGTGTGCTGACCGCTACTCCACGAAGGCATGCTAAGAAGGCGGGAGAAATATCTTATAACTTCTGTTTTAAAATTGCGAGTCACAGTACCAAACTTAATGAATTATACCGACAGTAAGCCAAAAAGAAGAAATAATTTAAATTAGACTTTTACCATGTTTGCACGGAGGACAACAACAACCCGAATAGAAAAGAACGACTAAGATTTGGTTCTGGTGGGCTTAAATAACCTAAAATTGCATAAAAAATAAATGTTGACTTAGCCACGTTTAGTACCAATAAGAATACATAGCATCTTTACCTGTGAAACATGTATTTGTTCAAAACATTAATGTTTTAGTATAAATTTAGCTATAAATTTGGTTACAAGAAACTTAGATAACACCAGCGTCATAATCGAGAGTTCATCGTAGAAGAACAGGACATTGAAGGAAGCGAAATCATGAAACATGGCTAAAGTCACTTATTAAATGTAGATGTCATGCTTGCAGAAGACTATAGGACGGTAGGAAAGAAAAACATACAGCTGTTTTTAGCAAAATGAGATGCTTTGTCGATCTCGCGACTCAACGCAACAATGCCATAAAGAATTTGCCACTAGATTCAGTTCTGAATTTACATATCCTTCTTCATCCTAACAGTGTATGTGAGGAGGAAAAAATAACGTGATCAAAGAATATTAAACACGTTTGCAGTTATGAAAAGAATAAATTATTTCAAGAAGCACGAGGACTTGCTAATGAAAATTGTGGAGCAGAGCCAGAGTGGGACAAATTCCCCGCATATTTATATTGTCCCCATGCCGCGCAGTCACTGTAAATTTACAAACATCCATGCCTTCTCTGGAATTCGAACCCACGTTGTTCTGTACGGCAGTCAGCTCCACTAACCTCTATCCCGTTGGACGGCTCTGTCGCCTCTCATTCGAGTATAATCCGCAGTTGCATTTGTCCCGTGTAAAGGTCCGTGGCTATGCCCTATCTTTGAGGCCAGTTTGATATCATCTTTCAACAAAGCAATGCGCCTCTGCATATTGTCAGTGCTACCGTGACTTTCCTTGATTCCGCGATACAAGCGATATTCGACTTTGCCCTGACCAACACGTTCTTCATATCTTTCACCCATAGGGAACATTTGGTCACCGGTTGTCGAGAGAGTGGTACCCTACTTCTGTGATCTGGATAGAGTTGAAGCCGTATGGAACAAAGTACCCGTATCTGTCCTCTAACTTCAGTTCAACGCGATAACCAGCCGAATTACAGCCTTTGTTACTAGGAGAGATGGCCGCTCTGCGTTAGGAATTTTGATTGTTTTGCACGCCAAACTACTTGGAAATTTAATCGTATCTTCCTCTCATCATATTGTTTATGTACAATAAATATGACCCAGCTATTTATTTTACTTTAGGTAATAAAGTAAAAGATCCCCCCTCCAAAAAAGGGAAGCTTCTCTGCCTCGAACCTAAAGTCTTTTTCAGGATTCTTGAAATACGAGGATTTGAATAACTCTTCCCTGAAATACAGGCTTTTTCTACAGATCGTTTCGAATTATCATCCATCGCATTTTAGTTCGCAGTCACAAGTAGAGTCATTAAGTACGAAATCCGTACTTTCCTGCGTTAATCAAGTACGCTTCTGTTACATCACGAAAGCACAATGTAAGGAAGGAGAAAGTTTCTTACAAAGCTCTTGCATTTTCTTACTTGATTGGCCTTTATTGCGTTATAACCGTACACATGGTGATAAATATCCACAGCTTTCATGTTTTTGCTGCTGAAAACCGAACGATTGTCCATGTTTCGCAGTCCACGTTGCGTTCAGGTCTTCTTTAACATTTTAGTTTCATGCTACGAAGCGTACACAATGATGTAGTGCCTTCGGGTTCTGCTGAAAGAATGCAGAGAATCCGTGAGAGTACTCATTCTCAAGTATTTGCGAAGTTTCGACCGGTATTTACGAACGGGCCTTACTTAAAATAACCTAGATTTTAGTTAAAATGCTTCACACTTTTCCAGATTTTTTTCAAATAAAATGGAATTTAAGGAGGAGGAATGTTTCAATATTTAACATTTAAACACGCTAAGTAGGTGGTCTGTGTTTTGTTGTATATTAGTTAATTTTTACGTTAGTTTTAATTTTTTTTCTAGAAAACGCTACTCAACGATTACTAGACACAACGATTATCGCATTTCGCTTTTTGCATATTGCTGCAGTGGAATACTTAAAGCCGCCAAGAGGAGATATTAAAGTTTCGATGAAATTGCTTGGAGCCCCATTTTCTTTATTATCTTTTATTTAGCTCTCTCATTACGTTTGTTGTTATGGTCAGTTATTTTCATCCATTTTGAAACTGTTCCAGATAAGCAATTGAATTGAAATTATGTACAATATCTGTTTGAGGACATAATGTGGTTAAGAAAGTTTTCCAAAATTGATGTATATTTTTTTCAATTCAGTGTACAAACGCATGTCTTCGTTAAATGAATTGACTAAAAGTATCTAGATTATTCTTGCATTATCGAATAGAAAGGAAACAAATGTTTTAAACAAAACTATATGAAATTTTTAATTAATTTCTGAATATGTGGTGAATGTTCGAAAACACCTCGATTTTTCGATCATTTGAAGGAACAAAATTGTTGAAAGTAAAAGAGTGATTAGTCCCCTTCGAAAAACGATTTTTCAATTGAATAATCAGATATTGTGTCATTGAGCCTGGAAGATGAAAACAAATTTCAAAAATAAAATGAAATGTTTTTATAAAGTAAGTTTTCATTAAAAACGCATAGTAATGAATTAAAAGAAGAAAAATAATTTATCATATAGTTTAATGTCAACAAGGAACTGAATAATTTTGTTTAAATAATTAGTGTATAATTTTTATCATGAGTCATAAAGGTGTCCAAATAATGGAATCTATTAACTGAACTACATTGTCAGATGTATAAGCTTGATGTCAAACCGTCATCAAGGGCGCCTCAAAATTTTATTGCTCATGATATAAAACTGTAGATAGATTTTATAAAATTATAAGGTATTTCCTCCCTCTTTCCAGCACGCCATCTTTGTGCAATGGTAGAAAACTCGGCGCGTACTCGAGAGGTCCACATTCGCGTTTTGGCCACGAAATTGCATATTTTTAAACGTCTCCTGCTAACGAAAAAAACCTAACGGCTCTGCGAAGAGAATTATTGAATTTCTTGTCTTAGTCCACCAGTGGCTGAGCGGTAAAATTGCTGAACCCTGGTCGTTGGGTCCGAGATTCGAATTCCGCGAACGGGCTGGCTTTATGGGGGTTTTCGTGGTTTTTCCCATGTGTAACGTGTATACGAACCAGTTTCTCTTAGAAAGTTCGCCACGAAGGCATCCCTTCCTTTAGACAGAAGACCTCGAGGCTTTGTCATAATCACATAAAACCAAGCTTATTAAATTGTACGATAAACTGTTTTTCTCTTTTTAGTTCATTAATAATTTTACGAGTTTTCAATAAAAATGTGTTTTATTAAACTTAAAAAACAGTCTTTTTTTAAGGATAAAATACACATTCACTCCAACAGATAAAATATACTTCCACTTCAAATGAATTAAACTAATGTTTCGAAAGTTTGCTGATAAAATATATTTAAAAGTTTTTTTATGTCAGAGTTTGGAAGACATGAATGATGCCTGCCCCCCCCCCAGTAAAAAAGGGAAGATTCTCTGTCTCGAACCTAAAGTCTTTTTCAGGATTCTTGAAATACGAGGATTCGAATAACTCTTCCCTGAAATATAGGCTTTTTCTACAGATCGTTAAGTATAACTGTATAATATTTCCTTCTGAACATTTATGATATTCGAGAATATATGGCCCAAACATAAAATTCAAAATCACGTATTGTTTTACTTGTCACTCGCTCGATAAAGAACTCAGAAGCCTCGCACTCGAAAAAAACAACAAAGTAACAAATGATGTGTCATGTTTTGTTTACATGAAATAACAGTGTAACAATTCCAAGAATCCTTTGCGGTTGTTAAGGGAAGAAGCATCAAGAAGAAAGTGTCATTTGCCCAACTGCTGCAAACTCTACACATAAATAACTGTATGATTCGCATGGGGATAAAGGGTCGTGACGAAAGTCTTCACGAATGACTATGTGGAATACAGCATTTCCCATTTACGTGCTTCGTGCACAAAATGGATATACATTTATTACTGTCAAAAATTATGGGAGAAAATGTTTATTTTTCCCATTCATATGGACTTTCGTATGGAAGCAAACATACAAAAAGTATAGAAATACTATTTAAATTCTTTGTTGTATTTTATTTTGCTTTAGCATCTTTTTATAGTGCATAGCACAACTGTTCATGTTTCTTAAAAAGGAATTTTAGGGTAATATTGGGTGTCAAACAACATTTAATTAGTTTTATTAATGATACCATGCAACGTTTCAAAGTTCTTTAAAATTTCTGCAATCGAAACTTGTATCATTAAGTTCATTAAATGTTTTGCTATGGCAATATGCAACAATAAATTCAAATATTGATTTTAGAGTCGATTCTAGCGGTACCATTGCCTAATTTTTAGACTAAAATTATTATTACATTATTAGAATGTTACGTTATCCTACCATGTATGAATCATCTGCGTGCTTTGAAATGTCTAGTTAATGCTTAAAAATATCTTTACCTTCAAAACAGCTAATTTGCCATTTCACAAAGTATTAAATCCTTAATTAGTAGGCCATATCTAAGCTATCTTTAATTGCTTAATAAACTCCGCGATTTAAATGCACGATAAAATCATTCATGCATTCCTAATATTTAAATCTTTTTTTTTTATTTTTAACATGACATTTCTAACATGACCAGCTGATAAATTTTATGAATTAGCAGCGTTGTTAATAAAAGAAGTTCTTAAAGTTGTTTCACGTAACAATTATTTTATTTGCTTGTTTGATTATTTATTTTAGATACAGAAAAGTACACGAACGCTAACTTCCTAAGTAGAGAACTGCCTTCATGAAGGACGTACTAAAAAGCAGATTCCTTTTAATATTTTGCATCGTGACAGTGATAGGTTTTTAATATTTCATTACTAAAATAACGTAATTTCCTGAACTCTACTGAGACTGGCAGGTGAGTTATTGCTTTACCTGTCAAAGTAACCACAACAGCGCTCGAAGGAAATTGTTGTGAACGGTAATACGTCATGACCAGGGTAAAGATAACGCCTTCCTTTATTACTCCGAATTAAATTATATTTAATAAATTCTGGAATTTATTCGAGAAATAAGTGCTTAAGATTTACTTCGTAATTTTTAATACAGATATTTTGAGTTTTTATATATTTTTGCCTTGTCGCGATGTGAGATCTGAATTAATTGAATGAGAAGTACTGAATCGTCTGTGAAAAACTGTTTCTTTTTTTGTTTCTTTGTTTAATTTCTTTTATACATCGTTTTAGATTTATCATAGTATTTAAATAGAACATGTGGCAACGATTAGATAATTCTTCAGATGATATATATAACTTTTGTGCATTCTGAGTTATGAAATGAATGAAATGTAATCTGAACCTAGCGCCAGAGTGTCGCTATGGTAAACAAATATAGTGAACTTTAAAGAGTGCATTTAGTCTACTGTGGTTTATGCGCTATCGATGAAGTACATTTAATTCAATCCAAAAAGTTTAAATGAAATGTGTATAATTTAATATTCCGCACAAGGAAGTCGTGTGGTGCACACATCATATTTTTTATTTCCAGCTGAAATATTTATAATCAGCTGTAGTTTATCTTGGGCAACATTCTTGACTGTAAAATGGCCAAATGACCCATAGCTTAGCTTTAACACTCAAAGAATGCTTAGGCAGCAGGTGTTCACGCGTTAGAACGTCGTTCTCGATTTACATCTTTCGGTGGCTACTACGAACTTGAATTCGTCATGTCAGCTACAGGTGAGCTATAATGCCTGATTTATGTACTATATTGAAAGAAGTAATGATAAGACACATGTCCATTTACATAAAGGAAAAAAAAACGATTCTATGCATCTGGTATTCCTTTGGAAGGACCATGGGCTTTTCCTCCACAGCGTGCCGAGCAGTACACAGGTAAACAAGCACTCTATTACCTAGCGTTCACAAAGGATCTCCCTACGTAGAGTATCATCCTGGCCCCAGAGGCAATCCTCAGGGCCAAGATCCGACCGGCGAAGCCGACGAGTGCCACTGGGTCGGGATGCAACGTCGTGCGGCATCACCCGACTCCACCAATAAGGACCTTCCCTCGGACGACCAAGTAAATCTAACATATAGCTTCATCACAGCCAGAGGAACAGACACGACAGTACCAGTACGGTTCCTGCCAAGCCTGAACCAACCTGAGAATAAACTCGGGCTCTAGTCCTGTGAAGTCAAGTTATATACCCTCGTGGTTGAGACTATCTAAGTACAGATCCTTGCCAGCACTTCTCAGGAATTCTCCTGAGTCAACCACCGGGGGGGGGAGTATGCCAAGCACAAAGTGGTGAAACTACAAGGGAGTCTACTGTGCCATTTCAATGTAAGTAGCTAGAGTAACGCCTCATTCACAAATGAAAGGAGATGCATTCTCCAGAACAGAAGTTTCTTTTTTTTCCTTTCGTGTAAATCTTCATGAAACTTCGCAATTACAAATTACCACTAACCTCCCCCTCCAGGATCTTGCAAACCCCTTATTCCCTCCAATCTTGCAATATATCTTATAATGTGAGTATTTTAATACATTAAAATAATAAACTACAATAATTAAAATCCACACACACACACCCACACACAAAACACTGATAATTTTCAGATTGTTTTATAAAGTTTCATCGAAAGGATGCGAAATCCAGTTGTCCTTCTCTCTTCGCTTGGGCAAGTAATAGTCGAACAACCATTAGAAGCCTTTTAAGTTGATCATTGTGTCTTTCCGATCTCGTTTGTAAATTGAAGTTAATTTTTCTGACAAGAATTTGTCAAGTGCCTCGAATATATCAATCTGATGATTTTAATACATGGTTCTTCAGAATCTAAAGTTTTCAGCACAGAATCTATTTTATAATAGGCTTTGAAAACAATTACCAAAATATTCGGTAATTCTACATTGAGTTTATCTTCGAAAGGTTATCAGACAGTTACGCAAGTCCTTGAAGACATTCATCGTTGTGAAATTTCAAGTTTAAATGGATGGTCTCTCACAGCTTTCTTAGCCAAACTGGCAGAATTATTTACAATATTGTTTCATTTATATATCAAAAACACAATTTTAAGATAACACTAATTTAAAACAAAATTCCATACTTAAAGTACTAGTTTGCATATCACAATAGAAAGAACAAGAGCTGCTTGATTACACTGAAAATACAATAATAGTAAACAGGTCATAAGTAGCCAAAAATTGCTTTTCTTTTATCCAATATAGTCAACACGTTCTTTAATCTGATTGTAGAAAAAGTGCTCGCATTGCTACGTTTACATAAGAGGGAATCGTAGATTAATTTTGAGATGACGCGCTTTTGACTTATTAGGACAAAAAGGAGAAGCAGCCAAATTAAAATGAGAAATAAAAGGGGCTACTGCCAAATAAGAGTTATTAGCATTGTTTCATACTTTATATCATACATCCCCCGTTCAAAGATAAAAAGGCTTCTTAGAAAGAAAAGGGCAGAAAAGCCTTTTTAAAAATATTTAGAGCTTTACAAAATATAAAAATAAAATTAAAAAGATAAATTCTAAAGATAAATTCTGATAGAGATAAATTCTGTATAATGCATAAAATAAAAAGATAAATTCTGTATAATGCATACAATATATCCTTTTTCTATGAGAAGCGAAAGGAATTTGTTCAGGGACCTAAGTTTCACTATGCCCCGTCAATTTGTTCATGGACTCTGTTATATCTGAAACATGCAAAGATGCATAAAAATATATTTTTGGAGTATTATTATATAATATCTAACTGAAACGTATCGTTCAGTTTTTTAAAAGTAGTTTATGAGTTCGTTTCCTCTTAGTTCTTCCAGTGTCTTAGGTTCTTTAAAATCTTTCTTCAAAAATCATAAAATTAACATAAATATGGAATCCTACATTTTCAAATCATAATTGTAAAAGTTCTCAGTTCTTGGAAATCCTTCCTCGAAGTTAAATTTCTTTAAATTTAATTAAATTTTTGAATTGGGGTACGCTTGTTTTCAAGTTTTAATTTTTGCAATTTTAAAAATTCTTTGCTGCATTTATAGCATTATTTGAAATTTATTAATTATGAATTTCAGTTTTCGTTCTTTGTGAAAAAGTAGTTCTACATTTTTGACTTCAAGTCTTTACTGATATTTTTCCAGCAGCTTAATGCACGAAAATACTAGACATGTTTATATTTTGTTTTTAAAAAGGCTTTGTAATTATG
>KK114627.1:215016-243297 GCA_000611955.2 Stegodyphus mimosarum
ATATATATATATTTCAATACGTAAGCATACATGTGCGTATTTGGAGTCTTGTCATTGCGAAGGAGATATGAGTGCACGAGTTGTTTTTGCAATTTGTATGCTTCTACTCATTCATGATATTCGCCCTGTTCACTCAAGAATTTGGAAAATTTTACAAGGTGCTAGGTAAAATGTGTAGCAACGAACGTGTGGATGGCAGAATGACATGAAGAATATTCAGTCACAATATTCGCCCTGTTTATCGCGAGAATTCGGAAAATTTTATAAGATGTCAGATAAAATGAGTAGCAACAAACATGTGAATGGTGGAATGACATGAAGAAATATTGTTATGTTGAAGGCAGACTAGTTCCAAGCGCATGTGTTTACAGAGCTCTGTATAACGCCTTGTGTCGTCTGCAATTTATGGAAACAGTTTCAGGACATCCATATCGAGAAAACCTTTATAAGACTGCCCAAGATCCACAGCAACGAATGAGAGTCGGCTCTTACAGCGCGGTGACACAGGACTGCTACCAAAGCCGCGGCTCTCACGTGAGCTGTACTTTCAGTTACTTTCGAAACGAGCTTTCATACAATGACTTTGCTCGTACAATGTTACTAGGTTCGTTATGCTTATCTTCTACTCACATTCGTGGATAACAGCTTTATACTATTAAATAAAAAATTAAAAATACTAAAACAAATGAAAGTATATTTTAAATCTTAAATATGATACATAACTAATAAAAATTTTAATTAAATAAAAAATTACTTTATTATATAGTATGCAACTTGGATTGCGGTGTTTCAGGCAATCCTTGCTTCGAAGATTTGGATTGCCTCAAACTTGGCAATCTAAGTTTCTACTTGGATTGCCGTCTTTATGCAAATTGGATGAGGATGAGGCTAGTAGATTTTTTTCATAGATAAGTCAGTGTCTGACTCTCCTTCTGAAGACTCATTTGCAAGTAAAGAGGGCATTTGTGATGAAAAAGCTGTGTAAGAGGTGGAAGGTGTTTTATATTAGATGGGCCAACAACGTTGATTTCTCAAATAACTTTGAGAAAATAAGTGTCTAGACCTGTCTGAACAAGTTTTTTTGTCGCCAATAACACGATCACTGCATGGCATCAGTTACAGAAAACTTTACTTTAGCAAATAGTTTATTTAGAATTTGGGTCTTGGTTTGTTAAAACAAAGGAGGCGTTCTTTAAACTTAGGAAATATTACTGCCATTCACTCTTTATAAAATTTTTTAAATGACGCATTCTCCTCCTTTCTCTGTTGCTCTTCGAGATGTATTATTAGGTCTTCTTAAGTGTTCTCCTTCCTAAGTGTTCTTATTCTTCTCCGTGTGTATCTAGCAGGTCTTCGAAAATCGTCACTGTGTTTAGATCAAGGTGCATCCTAATGTTGTCACCGAGACTTAAAGAACTTTCTTCTTTTCATCACCTTAATTAAACCATGACAATTATGAATAAAATAAGGGCACATAGTTTTCTAAAAGCCATTATTGTGCACTTATGTTGTATCTTCCCATGTAGTATGGATATTCTATATGTAGTTTTAAATATTTTAGTCTTTCTAAAAGTTTCGTAAAGCGACTAAAGATCACGAACAAAGTTTAGTTTTTGAGAACATGTTTGTTTGCATCAGCCAAATTTGTTAAATGGGGAGCGTCTGTATAGTATTTCTTTTACTACTATACTATATTTTATATTATAATATTATACTTTAATATAAAGTTAGATGACTTCAGTTAAATGAACTAAAAAGTAGAATATAGTACTTTTATTCTTGGTAATATTGAACGTATCTTAATTATACTACCTAAGCTATATCTACGCTACCGTTTTTAAATTTTGCCTTGGATGTCTATTTATAATCGCTTAAGAGCAAAATATATTGCGATGACGAAGCATTCAAGTTATTTTTAACTCTTCAGTGAATTTAAATAAACACACAATACAGAACATTTATTTTTTGTACATGTTTTTTATTTGCCTGAATTCAGATACTCTCGGAAAGGTTGATTTCAGCTGAAAAGCAATTTAATAATCGATAGCGCTATTCAGTGAGTGAGTCTTTCTCTTTGGCTTGCAAAGAGGAGTAGGAGAGGAACACACAAAAGACAGATGAGACAGATTCCAGCATTCTCCTTATCTGGGAAATGTCAGGTGACTGAAGAGATTATTGGTTCTTTCATTTAGATGGACAGCGACACTGAAAGGGAATCTTTGTAGATTCTAGTATTGTGTTGTGTGTTGGCCTGTTTTTCTATTTTTTGTTCAAATGCTGAAATAGAAAGGACATTTTATTCACATTAGAAATGTCCTTGGTGAAAGCTTTTCAGAATTTTAGGAATGTTAGTTTGCGTAATGTTGCGTTTACCTTAATTTATAATGTATTTATCAACAGCGGCCTTTGACAAATATTGTTGCTGATCGAAACATGCCATTGTGACTACAAGTGAAAAGGTTATATGAAACCGGAGTGCTGCAAGGTAAATTCGTGCTGAATGGATACATTCCAGAAGGACAGCTGCAAAATTCAGAAAAAGCTTTGAAATGAATAATTTTATTATAATTTTACTTTAACAACTACAGGGCTCATACATTACAAAATGAGTCACCTCTACTTCCAGGATCATCCTGAACACAAATAGCAAAGTTAAACGTAAATATTTAAAGAATGCCGGCAGTAAAGTACTCCTGTCAGCTTTGGCTCAGAACGCTCGAATAAACGTGGCTAGAAAAAGCTAAAGCCAGTTTAGAGGACTTTACGTGTTGACCTAAAATAGCGTGGAGGTTCGTGTTTGCTGTAAAAAAATCTGTTTTAGTTTCAAGAACACTATTCTTAGATATACTAACTAATTTGTATCCTGGCGGGAGCGAACGGAAGTGGCAATAAAGATAAAAACAATACGATAAGGAGATTAATAAACATAAATCCTATAAAGTCACCAGTGCTCTTCTCTGAATCCGTGATGTCATTTTAAAGAGAAGTTTAAATTTATTACACTACATTGTGCTATTAATTTGCAATTAAAGGCTTACTTTGAACGGATCAATACTACATACTAAAATGGACAGTATACATGTGTAACACTGGACAGGTGACAGGTGACGGAGAAGGGGGTCATCTAGAGTCTCTCAGGTGTAAGTAAGTGTATGCCCCTCGTCCTACATTATCTAGCACATATTGAAGAATTTAAGAATTTAGATGAAATAATAGGGCTGGACAGGGGACAGGTGAAAGCGGGTCAGGACACCCGGGCGGCTTACGTAGACTAATCAGGTATTGCTTGGATCCCGCAACTGTTTAATGCAACCCCCCGGTGCCACACAAAAAGAGCATGTGGGTTTATTAAGATGCTATATATGCTGATGAAGACATTAGACTATACATTTTAGATATTGCTACACAGATACTAAATAACTAAAATATAGATACTAAGTAAATGAGATTTCACAGATAATTAGGAATGCTGGAACAGGTATTAAATGCTTGTGGTGTTTCACCTTCTTATTTCATAGTTCAATCCTCGAAACCCCCAAACACTGGTAAGCAAATAATCGCTAGAGTGTGTGAACAGAAACGTAAGACTCAAGAAGGTTTAATTACCCTTTATTTCTCTAAATAAATATGAAACAATCAGCTCCTTACTTGGAGTATACAGCAAAGCCCCCACTTGGGCTTGAACTCAAATTAATTTGAAATTACACTTAACTAAGCTTAACTAAAGATAGCTGAAAGATATAGCCGAAGCTATCAAGATTCTAAGTAGTTGGCCCCTAAATCTTAATTAAGTCGGGGAAGCCAAACAAGAGCCTAAAGTACGGCCGAGCGTAGCAATAACTTAGAGAGAGATGTAGCGAAATGCAAACGCGCTAGTAAGGAACTCGGGCTCTCTCTCGATGTCAGTGAAACAACGACTTAAATACTATTCTTACTCATTTGCATTAACACTGCGTTTCTGAAAATACATTCTAGTAGGAAATTGTAAGCTGAAGCTAGAAGGGATAGGAAAGATGCATAAACTCAAAATAACTGTTATAAAATTAGGATAACCTTATATGCTAATACAAAAATTATACAGATACATAGATCATAAATACACTATTGCATATCACACAGGTATTGAAAATGAATGTTGACACAGCTTCTAAATACTAATGCAAGTAGTTACGCAAATCCACAGATACTAAATACACTACTACATACTACACAGATACTAGGTACTGGTAGAGATACTCAGATACTATATTATACTGATAAATAAATGCTATATACATTATTATTTACTACACATATATTAAATACGGAAAAAGACACAGATTGTAAGTATTAATGCGAGACATTACTCAGATATACAGATATACGGAATCTAACGCAGATATACAGATTCGATAAGACACGAAAAAGCTCAGGTATACAAATACTAAATACGCTATTAAACAGATATTAAGTAAGAAAACACTAATGCAAGTCTTTACACAAATCCACAGATACTAAACGTACTACACTATGCTACACAGATACTAAATATACTACTCCACACTACATACTCCAATCTACACAGACACTAAATACACTACTCCCATACTACACAGATACTAAATACTGATACAGATACTAAAATATACTGATAAACAGATACTATATACACTATTATTTACTACGCTATTACATATTAAATGCGAATGCAGACACAGATACTAAATAGTAATGAAATTACGCAAGTATACAGATATACAGATATACAGATACTATACACGAAAGATCGCAGTTATACACATACTATAGCACATATTGAAGAATGATTATATATATTACACTGACACGATAAGATGCGACACGATAAGATGCTATTACACTGACACGATAAGATGCGAAAGAACGCAGATATAGAGATACTAAATACATGATTAACATAGATATTAAATACGAATACAAATTTAAGGTATTTCTCCCACCTTTTTCACATACATTCGAGCAGGCTCGACTCGAATTCGAGAGGTCCGTGGTTCGAGTCCCGACGAAGGCAATGCTTATTTTTCATGACTCCTGCTTCCAAATAATGTAATGTCTCTACACTGGCGCCCGAACTAAAAAAGATGGTGGATGATGATTCTCCACCACCGGGATTTAGTGATTGGGTCCCCTAATCCCTAGTCGCCCTTTAAAAAGCGGGAGTACATAAGGTATTTCTCCCGCTTTCTTCGCATGCGCTCGCGGTGTAGTAGTCAGCACGTTGCGCGCGTATTCTAGGGGTCCGTGGTTCTATTCCCGGCGACGGCATTGCTGATTTTTCATCTCTCCTGCTTTAAAATAATACCTAATGTCTCTACAATACTAGCGCAAGTCTCTACACTAATCCACAGATACTAAATACAATCAAATATACCAGATATACAGATACTAATTACACTATTACACAGGTAATAAATACGATTACACAAATATTAGACTGCACTCTAAACTATACCGATATTAAACATACTATTCAGATTTTAATACGAATGCAGACACAGATACTAAATGCCAATACGCAGATAAGTACGCAGATACATAGGGCTTAAATACATTACTACAAACTACGCAGATACAAAGTACATATTCGGACATTATACTTTACTATTTATTTAGACTTACATTTACTTTATTTATTTAGACGTTACACAGATATACAGATACTGCATATTATACAGATATATATGAATATACGGATACTACATAATATACAGATATATAGATATACAGCTACTGCAAAATATATAGATCTGCAGATACTGCATAGACAGCGTAGAGATACATAACCAATAAACTTTTGCACACTAAGCTGCATGACACAGAGCCTGCCCTAATGTCTCTAGTTTTCCATTACACTTCTTAATTTCTTAAGGGAGGCGTGTTGCATGATGACGAATCTCTTAAATAGGCCGTCAGTGCCTGGCAACCGCATGTCCCACGCCTCTGTGTGAGAGAGCACGTTGTTATGTAATGGTCTAACCTCGCGGCACACACATAGGTTAGAAGAAACAAAACCCCTTTTCCAGAAATATTCTGCAAAAGGACCATGGCCTGTGACGAAAATGGGTTATGTATCGTGCTGAAATTAGGCGGTCGGTGGAAGTGTTGTTAAAAAATACACGGGCTCTTCTATTGCCCTGGGGAATATCGTCCCATTCATTCTGCCAGTCTTGTAGGTGCCATGACAAACGAGGAGACATGACAAAGGTCCTTTCCCAACGACTGCAATTTTTCCATTTTAAATTTAAGTTTCCTCAGTAGAGCAGGCTGCTTAATGAAGAAGCGCATGAATGGCGCATCATCAATTGGAAGCCGCAAGTGCCACACCTCTGTGAGTGGGCATGCTGTAATTGCTTCACACGCAGAGGTTAGATGAGACAAATCCCCTTTTACAGAAATACTCTGGGAAGGGGCCGTGGCTCGATAAGGGCTGGACAACAAAGTAAGATGAGCAAACGTTCTGTTTCCAGGGATCATACCAAAACCTTTCGCTCACTTAACTGAATCGACTCCTTTCTGCGGCTCTCTGCTCACTAATAATAGTCTTGATGAATAAGATCAGAAGTGGGTAGTGTATAAAAAAGAGTGTTTGAGGCTGCAGCAAAGAGCGGAAAAAATCGAACTAGGAGTGGAATCGGAACAGCTCAATCAATCGAACCGCCCACTCCGTGTACTGATTTCTTTCAAGTGTGATTTTGAGATTGCCTAAAATTTCTTTTCTAGCTAGAACTAAGAACAAAATTTTGAAATAAAAAATATTAAAAAAACTGGAAAACGATAAATATTAAACCACATTTTCTATGGGAAGGAAACATGATTAAGAGGAGTGACGCATGTTTTTCACTTGCCCAGAGTTGTCACAAGCGTAGGATCGGCGGCAGTTACGGTAAGAATAGCCATAACGTCGAAATGTTACAACACCGAAAGAAGCGTAAACGGATCAACCGGATTATGCCTATTAAAGTATTTTCTCCCTCCTTTCCGCGTGCCTTCGTGGTGTAACGTTAGCACACTCGACACGTATTCAAGATGTCTAGGGTCGAGTCTCGGCGAGGCCATTGCACATCTTTTCATCTTCCTGGTACAAAATATCCTAATGACTCTTCAAGGATATGGCAAAGCATGCAGTGAATATCTACCTAACGGGAGGGATACCTTCGTGGAGGATCTTTCTGAGCAAAACGGGTTCGTATTTACGTCAAACGTGGGGTAAACCACGAAAACCAACCATGCGGCCAGTTGGCCTCGTGGTTGGTTAGTTATAATTATTTTAAACTGCTGGACGCGCAAGCAGCTAGTCTAAATTAAATGTGAGCACGTGAGATGGCGTCAGATGAACGACCAAAAGTATCGCTAAGAAAGACAAGTTGTGACATTCAAAGTCAAATGGTATCAGCTAATATCTAAATACCAAC
This sequence comes from Stegodyphus mimosarum, assembly GCA_000611955.2. Lineage (NCBI taxonomy): Eukaryota > Metazoa > Arthropoda > Arachnida > Araneae > Eresidae > Stegodyphus > Stegodyphus mimosarum. The sequence goes on from KK114627.1 coordinate 222,447, forward strand.
TGTCGTATCGACTTCTTAACAGGGGTAGGGGAATATTTTCCAAAACCACTGACAACTGGCAATGTTGTAGAACTGAAGGCAGATGAAATTAAATTTTCTATTCATGTCGTAATTGTCTTTAGTTTATTGCTAAACGATAGAACAATTACTACAGCAGACGATCAGCAAATAAGAAAATACTGTCCACTGAAAGTGGAAAAAGAATAATAATTGCAACAGATGATGATACTTTTCTCCTTAACAGTTAGTAGTTTAATTATAAATAATTAAGAATATGTTGTAGCAAATTAGGAGTTTATGAATATCTTTGCAGATGATCAGGGAGAAATTGAAATCTTATTGCTATAAATAATGACACATAGCAAATTAAATCGCTGCAAATTACTCAAGGATATCGCAGATATTAGGTAAATCTTCCTGACGCACACGAGAAATATCGAAAATTACATTTATAGCTCATAGAGTAAATTTTAAAATGCGATTTATCTCTAAATCTTTGAACCGCAGTCTTTCAGAGCTAACAAAATGACTACTTACTAGCATTCGATGCAGTATTTGTGTGGCGTTTCAAAGGTGTCTGGAAATTTCAGACAAAATCACTCTTAGGATTTCATAAATACGTTTATCTGATACTTCAGATACAGAAAGTCGTCAAAATTGAGCAGAAATCGACACATATGGCAACTTGGAGACAAAAAATGTCACCAACAAAAACCCATTATGAGCGCTTTTGATCATAGATCGCATTCTAATTGAGCTATATCTACAGTTTAATTGGTATTGGAATTTAAAATCCCAAAGTTTACGATCCTGTATAAGACATCAGCACCAAATCACCCTCCAAAAATTTCAATCGCGCTAAAATATATTTTTAAATTATTATCTATAATGCAAAAAGAAAAAATAACTAAATAAAACAATGCACTAAAATAACATTATAATTAAATAAATAAAGAAATTTATTCAATGGACACACGCAGAAATTTACGGCAGTGTAAAAAATGTTCAGACCTTCTCTAAAACGTGTAATCCACAGTCATGAAAATAAAAGAAGTGTACATCAAATTAATACTTTCTTTCACGTTAACTTGCGAAAAATAACAAAAGTAATGCAAACAAAAATAAACTGGAAGTGCCCTATGATGAAGGAACATAGACAGGGACTAAGAAAGAGGTTATGCGCTCTCTTATGCAGAGTAGATTTAAATATTGATTTAATTTACATAATCAACTTATTTTCCATATTAAAGTGTTTTAGAATAGGCGGATAAATTGTAAATTGGTTTTCATATTAGTTATAACAAGGGTTATTTCTGTTTTTTTTTAACTACTCTTGGATTAGGTATTTTTTTAGGTTAACCCTGAATGTCGTCTCCTGTATTATCATAAGTACAAATACGAGTAGAAGTGAATGGGACTCCCGAATTTCACCATTGGTCATACAGGTATAATCTCAAGGCACTAACTGTGTAGCAGCTGTCTTCCAACCTTGATGAAGAAAATCCTAGCAGGTAAGAAATAACCTACTCATCAGTAAAACTGTGTTGTGTCCCGTTACTACTTTAGCCTCTCTCGTGTGGCGGTTTGCTTGAAAAACTAACATAAATAAAGTCCATCAAAATATAGCATTCTTACGGGCGAGAGTGTTTTATCGCAATATCGCGGTCTATGAAGAATTTGGGGTAGGATTTACTGCATAGTACACGGCAAAAATTGCCGGAAAATTCTTTGAAAAAATTAACTTTGTTTATAATATCTCCATTCCAATTACTGATTATGAACTCTATCACAGAAACAATATTCGTAGTCCCAAGAGCTTTTTTTATCGTGTCCTACGATCAACAAATACTATTCGATTGAGACATATCTGAAGGTGTTCCATTCCTCTTCTCTTAACATCAGACCGTTCTAAAGAGCTTTTATGTCTCCAGTATTTTACGTGCCCCCATGTCGCACAAATGTTATATATTTACAACACCCGTGCCTTCTCCGGTATTGGACCCAGGCCCAGTGATACAGTAGTCAGCATCGCTAACCATTATACAAATCACGCTGCCCGATATTATTCACTGTAAATCAGGAGTCGATTTATGTAAATAAATACGGCCGAAGAGGTCAAAGCCGTTATAAAGAATAAAAACGGCAGGAATTTTCGAGTGCGAAGGCTGCGGCCGACAATTAATGCTCATCAGTAGAGAAAGATTACGTCTCTCACTTCTCATGATTGCTTTGGAAGCGGTGGCTTTTGTTCCCATTGTCTTCCTTTGAATTCAGTGAATGCGACGTCCGTGAATGACTCGGATAGTTACTCTCTCGGGATGCCTCGCTTCTGAATCTTAGGCACATTCATGCACTGCCTCATTTGCTGAAGAGAGGAGACGTGTATACTCGGATAATTGCAGTTCGTCTAGGAACATTCTCCGCGTTAATAACCTGTCTCATGTTTCCAGGAAAGGCGTGGAATAGAATTATTCAGCTCGGACAGCAAAGCGGATTTAATGTGCATTGGTAAGTTACAGACTGTTTCGCGTATGACGTATAGGAGGAGTTGAGAAGAATGGGCTTGAAAGACGCTTCTGTGACTGGAAAACCATAAAAATAATTCCAGGTTCATTAATATTGGTCAGCTCAACTCTCATTTAAACATATTTAATTATCAAACTTTCTTAGACAACTCTAGTATTAAATAATAAAGAATCTTTATGTGTGTTTACACTCATCCTTTATTAAAATGGCGGCAACTAGAGTAGCAAAAGTTTGAACGCACTTATTTCAGACCAACATATGCATCTCGCAGCTCGAGGTTTGAATTCTGAATATTATTTTTATTTATTTCATGTTTTCTGTGAATTTAATTACATTTTTATTAAAACACTCAGCGACTTACAAACAACATGTTGCCACTCTAGAAGAAACTTTCCAAGGCTCAGTTCTAAGGGCCTTATTATATAACATACATACATATGACATTTCCACGGCATCTAAAAACTAGAATAGCACTCTTTGCTGATGATACGTCTATTCTGACACAGTCCAAGATACTAGAAATATTTAGAATTAACTTCAGCAATATCTACATTAGCTAGAGGCATGGCATATTAATAGAAAAGTTTAAATAAATGTCAACAAACCAAACGCAATTTTATTTCGCAAAGGTCACTCGCTCCCAAGACATTGGTTGAAATACACTGGAAACAAAAAACCATAGTTGATAGTAACTATACTAACATCACAGCTGATAGCAAACTGACTTTTAGACCTAATTTTATCAAACATAGAAATAAATTTAATATTTTCACAGCTAGCCTAAGACCTCATCTAGCAAAATAGAGCAGCCCTTCTCTTAAAAACAAAATGATATTATGTAACACAATAACCTACAAAATAAAAAATGTAAACAATAACCTACAAAATAAAAAATGTAAAACAATAACAAACAATATCATGTAAAACAATGACTCGGATAGTTCCTGAAGTAAACAAGTTAATCCCGTCCGGATAGTTTCCTGAAGTAAACGAGTTAATCCCGTCCAGCGTAACGTTATGGCTCCCCGATATGCTGCAAAAACAAATCTTTGCAATATGCAAATTCTGCGATATAAAGCCTACAAAGAAGTATACAGCGCAGCTTGGTTTATAAAGAAAAGCACATTACATACCTATTTAAAAATCGAAATCATCAAAAGTTTAATTTCTAAAACTTATCACAATTTTTTCTATAATATTAAGCACTTTAGTTTTAATTCAAAATTGCGAGCCATGACAGCAAGAAAAATACGAATACCAAACGTAATAAATAATTTTTGCTTGTAACAATTAGAATCACCTTTTGCCATCTTTCACATAAAAACACATTTAGATATTCTTCACTGGCATTTCATTCCTGACTCTCGCTGCCTTCAGACGGAATAATTCCTGAAGTAAACGAGTTACTTCCCGGAATTTCAGAATAACGTATGTTTATAAAGTATTATTTTTTTAAATATGCTTAATGCGAGTGATTTAAATTAAATTGATTTACGTGTTTTGCTTAGCTGGACTAATGAATGTTACGCACGGACATTCTTTTGGATTCATTATTATCCAGTCCATTCTGCATCTGGTGATAATATTGCTTTACATTACCGACTTAATTTTTTTATAATTATCCGGGGAAGATTTTCCAGTGTTTGTTGCTTAAGTAGAAAGAAGAAAAGGAACTTTAATACAGAAATAATACATACGATTATTGCTACAGAATGATCACTGTCTCTCACATCACCGAATTCGTCAATAAAAAAGAAAAGCAAACTAAAACAAACTAATTGACAAAACTAATAAATAATGTAATTTAGAAGGTCTGATGAAAAGAAATAAGCTGATGCATGTTTCAATATACGTATTTAAGTTGTTTTTGTGCACTGAAAAGAAAATACTTTAAAACATGTTACCTTATTTGAGGCGTTTTCGAAACAAAATTAAATAGAAGTTGTTATGCAAAGGAAATTGTGCAATGAACTGCAGTATTTACTACAGCTAGATGTATAATTTTTATCAGATTTTTAAATTTAGAATCATTGAACTGAAACGGTTGATTAAATTAGTATATTAATAAAAATTATCAATACACTTTTTTATTATTAAAGACATTAATTATTTTTAATTATAATTAATAATTTGAAGAAATATTGTAGTTTTCAATTAGCGTTAATATTCTATACATCATATAATACAGAGAATACGACAGCCATGCTTGACTATCAGATAGTAAAATAAACAAGGTATTTTCTTCCTAATTTCCGCATGCTTTTGTGGCCTAACTGGATAGCGCATTCGCCTAGCAATCGAGAAATTTAGTTTTCGAATTCCGGTTAGGTACTGCACATTTTTCAAATCTCCTGTATCGATAAAGCTTTAAAAATAATATGCATCGTGTTCACAAAAGTTTTTACCCGGCTTTTATATTCTCAGTTGTTGGTTGTAAACATATGCTTCCAGTTACAAAAATCTTTTAAATGACGCACAGTTTCTAATTTTGGCGTTTTCAAATTTGATACTGTTGTAATTATTCCGTCGACCGTGAAATTACCGTCAAGCAGCACGATTTATCACCAGTTACAGATAATTGGAACGTAACAACCCACTCATTGCGTCTGCACTTTCCTTTGTTGTAAACACAATTGATTTTCGATAAGCCACTTTCTGTTTATAAGAACAAGGGTATTAATTGCTATATTTTTCCATGCAGTTTGAAAATTATTAAAGTTTGGGATCTGCCTTATACAGAAAAGTAAGCAGTGGATTATTTTGAATGTATGACGAGACAGATAAAAAAAAGATAAAAAAAAATTTACAGCAGGAAGTTTGTACTCGTATCGCTCTAAACAGAGCTTTCAATAAAACCTGAGGGCCAAACAAAATAGTAGAAATCAACGAAAGCCCTTTTTCTAAAGCGCAGAAACGAAGCGAGTTGTTTATTGTATAAAAAGTCTTCGCTCGCCCCCAACCGCTATAGTGTTAATGTCGCTGACTGCCTTGACGAGGGGCCCGAGTTCGAATTCCGAAAAAGGCATGGGCGTTTGTAAATGTATGGTGTCCGTGTGGCATGGACGCACTCTAAATATGCGGCGAGCCGAAAGTCCTCTCGAGAGGTTGGTAATAGTTAAAGAGGGGCGGGATACCCTCGGACCTGTCCCCCCGGGGCCTCTTCATCAAAATTTGGGGGGAACTGAGCTAAATCACACAGTCACCTCTAAGGGCTCAAGGATGCTGCCAATGACATACGTAAATATGCGCTCCTTGCCACGATAATTTCGTGGGCTTGGGCTGAATATAAGTCAGACAAGTAAGCACTTGCAAAAACAACAACAAAGAGGCTTCCATTATTTCAAAAATACGCAAGTACGATGGGCTCAGCTCTGGTGGGATCTCTGCAAACTTTCGCGATTTAGTGGTTGTTTTAGTGGCTTCACTTTCACGGTCAAAAGAAAATGAGTGTATACGTTAAAGAAACCATTTTTAAAAAGACACGAAATCTAACATTTTACACTTTCCTCAGTCCCTATATTCATATTTGGGAACATTTTGTACCTAAAAAAACTAAAAGTTAACTTATATACAGTAAAATAAAAAATTTTTGACAACAAATTATATTTGATATTAAATTCATGAACTATATTAGCGTTCCGTTAACAAATTAAAGAATGAAATGTTTGTATTTTCTACATAACTAAAAATTAAATATCAATTAAAATAGTTTTCTGGTATCGATAGATTACATGAACAACATTTCTACGCAGATTACTATGAAAAATAAAGATAAATATGCATTTTTCCGGAAATGAAGATCTTGTTCACAGAATCTTATAGTTCTAGAAATAGGCCCACTAGTGACAGAGCGGTAAAACCACTGAATATTGTGAGTTCTTCCCTGGGTTCCATTCCAGGAGAACGGGCTGGCTGCATGGACATTTTAGTGGTTTTTCTAATGTGCAATGTGTATACGAGCCAGTTTCTCTGAGAAAAAATCCTCCACGAAGACATCCCTCTCTTTAGGCAGTTGGCCATAATGTGCTTTGCCATAATCAACTAAAAAAATGTGTTCTAGAAAACACTGGCAGGGTTCAATTCAATATTGGCACGTAACCAGCTAGTAATTTTATTTGCATTAATGAAAAATTCGAAGCATTTTTATCCTGGAGAATTTTTTACGATTTCCAGATCATGATTCTAAAGTAATAAAACTTCATGAGACTATTAATAACGCATTTTTAGACACTATAAACTCATACATTGCACGTGGAAATACTTTTGATATACCAAATGTAACGAAATTATAGACAAAAACACTAGTAAATTCCAAAAGAATTTTCATCGAATGGCATTTAAGAGGAAAAAAAGTCACCCTCGAATTATTCTAATTTATTTATTAGCCAACCCCTGAAGTGCAATTTCAAAATGACGTCAAATATCACAAATTTTGGAATTAAATATATCGATCAAATTTTGTCGTGCGTAATTCGGACTTTTTTAGAATTATTTTCTTATAATAAATTTAAATTTTAGGGACTGGAGAAACATCTAAAATGTTGAATTTCTTATTCTATACAAAATTCATTATTTCAAATTAAAAAACCATGAAAATACGAATCTTTGCATAATTTAAACGTTTTTGTAATTGGAAGTATATGTCTACGACCAACGGCTGTGAAAACAAAGAACTGTTATGTAGCGATTTTAGTTAGTTTAGAATTGTGGATTAATATGTAGTTAATTGCAGTTTATTTGTTAATTAATTATTGAGTGAGTAAAATTATATGCATTAATTTATTCTTATTCTAAATTTTTCTTCACTAGTTGTGCCGCTTACGTTAATGAATCAATTATTTTTATGCGAGTTAAACAGAGTACTCATTCTTACGTTACGCGTTTGTTATGTATGTTTTTGTTTGAAAGGTAATGATTTAACTTATTTTGCTGATTGTTATGTATTACTTATTTCAGTTGTGATTTAAATTGTTTTAAAGGTAATGATTTAACTTATTTTGCTTCAGACTTAAAGTTTAATTTGTTTTAAATTTGTAGTTGAACTTAAGTTTCTTTGGTTTGTTTAAAAGTAATTGTAGTCATTTAATTTGTTCTCTTGACAGTTTTGGTTAACGCTGATTTTAAGTTGCTTGTGTAATTAATTTTTCTTCTTTACTTTTGGTTGGTTAACTATTTAAATTCTGTTTAGTTAATTATTTTTTTTCTTAACCTTGGTTGTTAATGTTAATCTCTTGATAAGTTGATCCTTAAGGTCAATCTTTTTAAAGTTGTTACACAAGTTGGTGTTTAAAGTTAATTTAAGTTTTAATTTCTATTATGCCCCCTTTTCTGCTAAATTTGGGATCCATATTTTCTGACTATGGTGGTCGTTTTGGTGTTGTGGAGAATATATAAAAATTTTCATAATTGATTATTGTATTTTAACTGAAGTAATTTTTATTTCCTTACTATGGTGGTCGTGTTTGGTGTCGGAATAAACCCAAGAAAATTATCTGTGAAATTATTATATTTTTATTTAAGTACTTATCAGTATTGAAGTTAATTTGTTGTAAAATCAATAATTTAACTCTTATCCCTTCAAAACTTTCAAATTCAGTCCGTTGCCCTTCCAAATAGATTTATTGCCTTGTTTTCGATTTCTTCGCCCGCTAGACGGTAATCTGTGAAACCTCTGTCAACATTAGTAAAAATTGCACCCTGCGGAGAGGCTAGTTTCTACATTACTAACTCTGCCGCAGGGTCAGGGGGGCGGGTTGTTTTTGCTTACTCGCAGACTTTTCCTATGCTGGAATGGGACCCCTCGACGAGGCTAGCAGCGATGTTCGCCAATTGAGGAAGCTCTTTCTATGTGGAGTTGCACCTTCCTGCGTGTTTTTCCCTTGGGGTTGCCGGGCTGTTGGCGGTTTTCCTACCATCAAAAATTGCCAATCGAGCGGTCTTGGCGTTTTGAGTGAAAAGGCTTGGGAGCTGACGAGGAGGACTGACGGGAGATTGACATGCAGCCATTTTGACGGAAGGAGACGGAGCTGAAAGTGTCAGCGTTATCAGAGAAACATCGATGTCGGAAGAAATAGACGAGAGAAGGATACTAAGGAGGGCGACGAAAATGTCCAAACTTAACTAATATATATTTTTTTTTCTCTCCTTCTAGAAAAGAAAGAAACCCTATCTACAATGTATTTCTCCGCAATAACTTCACTGTTTGGAACGTCAAATTGTGTAGCGCAGTGATGTTGGCCGAAGTTTGTTTGTCGTCTGTATCTACAATGTTAAATTCCCTGTTTGGATGGGTATGAGCATACTTTTTATATTTTCCACTTCACCGCCACCATGTAAAATTCTGTATTAATTCAGTATTATCTTAATAAATTCCAGATTTAATTTTAACTTTCTTGTAATGTTTTCACTTTAATTTAGAACACTGGACCTGTCTACCTATTTCACAACGCATTAAATTTAATTATTCTGTTGGGGCTCTTGGTCACTATTTACGATTGATTTGAACACTATTTTTACAGTATATATTGTGTTTATCATGTTGTCACAAACTTTACACATTCATGTTATTGAGAATTGTTTATCCAAATATTGACTTATCATTTGGTATTGAACTTAAACCCTATACACAAACTCTTAAGAATTAAAAGCTCCAACACCTTCGATAGTACTAGCTTTCGGGAAAAGGAGACAATGGGAAATCGGTTGCTTTCTGCATAATATTTGAAATTTAAAAATACTTACTTTTTATTCATATGGATGAAATCTATACCTCTTAGAGAGAAAAATTTAGCTTTCTTATGAATCTACTTTCATGACTGTACGTCGCCCCGTTGGAGAATTATGCCCATTTAATTGTTAAAATTGTTGAAATTCGAGTCAAAAGTTTTATTCTGCTAAAAGGGTGTTTTTTCGGGCACTTTTCGTCCAAGGTCGTGTTCAGCGTCCGGTCGTGCGGCTTGGGTTGTTACATTCTTTCCCTCACCCCTCTTCCGTTGGCGAAGGTGGAATTTTTTTTGGTGTGTAGAGGGAAAAACTAGGTTTTCGCAGCACTGTTTTGTGCTTGGCGAGATTTTCATACTTTTTCACCAATTTGGGTGAATTTGGAAAATTCTGGATTCTGGACGATTAAAAACTGTGTGCAAGGCCATTCTCGCTCTTTTTTGCCTCGGATTTGCAGCTGTAAGAAGGACTCGCAATTTTCCTTCCTTTGCAAGAGCCGTCATGTTGACCCAGAGAGACCGGTAATAGATGTCCAAGGCTTCTGACTGAAAAAGCCGTTTTCGGCTTAATAAAGGGATGCACTCCTATAAAGGGGTGTACGTCTAGGACGACCTGATATGTTGCACAATTGCACCTTACCATCATTTGCGTGCAGACGGAAAGAGACTTGACGATTCTTGAACCCTTCCGAACTTACCATCTTCTTACTGTCTGACTCCAGGTCCAGATTTCTCCTTGGAGTGCCTTGTTCAACATCTGCTAAGGATTGGTCGTCTGGAGAGCCTTGTTCAACATCTGCTATGGACTGGTCATCCGGAGAAGAATTTATCAGATAAGTTTTTTGTCAATAGCAACGCTTAATTAAGCTTCAAAAGTTTTTTCGGTTCATCTTTTCACCTGAAATTTTTGTACAGCATTCAACCTAAATTCTGTGAACATGTAATCTAAATATAAGGCTAATTAAATTCACACAAATATTGGAAGGGATTTGATCAATTGAAGGAAAATTTTCTAGTTATGATTTATTAAAGTAAGGAGTAATAATATGCATATTTAATTTCTAATTAAATTCTATTTAACTTTTAGTCAAAAGTTTTTTTGCTGGATCTTAAATCCAGGCTGGTTAATTAAGCAACTGTTGCACTCTTACTCTATTTAGGACCTTTTAACTTTAACTTGGAATGTAATTAAAATTTATGTATAACGAATTAAGACCGAGATCTTAAAATTAGTTAACTTATCTAAATTTTACTTTTACTTTTTAAGTTGCTACTACTTTTGGTTGAGAATTAACTTTAACTTTTGCAAGATAAGGAACAAATAAAAATTTAAATTCTACTTTACCTTTAATTGAGTAATTGAATGAAGGAATAAAAGTATTCATTTTTCTCCAACGGGACTACATGAATATGAAATACTTTCTAACTGCCTAAGGGATTACTTAATTGATGCATGTAATTTTTTTTTACCTGTGTAGATTAAGAAATTTCTTTGAATGAAGTAATCTTTATCAATATTGGTAAACACTTGAGACTCCATGCTCGGTGATTCATTAAATTTATTGCGTATTTTTATGCTGGCCAGCAGAATTTGATAACTGCATATAAAAATTTAATATTTTTTTACGGTGAAATAATTTTTTTGTTGTCATCTCGGCGCAATTCTGAAAATATCAATATATATAATTAGTTCTAAATGCATTATTTTTAAATAGTTGTCACCGTGGTACCATAGAGGGAAATTAAGTTGTAAGATCGCGTGTCCTCTTTATAATGCTGAAATAAATATCCTTGGCTATATGTATAAATATTTGATTCAGAGTATTTTCTTATGATGTCTTGTGTAAATGTTCTTAACACCAGTACTCCTGCTTGGTCTTAGGGGTTGTTCGGGTTAGTTCTTCTGGTAAAACTAAACACAACGCAATTAACAGATTTGGTTTTTGATATTATTGTAGGCAAATTATTTAATTTCAGGTTTTAATTGTAACAGTTAGTAATTTTGTAGTATTTAACGTCTGGTACCTTAAGGGCCAGAACAGAACAGTTAAGTAATTCTGAGGAGAAGATGTATATAAATACACGTTATTTCCAGTCGATGATGAATAACAGTTTTCATTTAACTGTGATGTTACAAAAATACGTTGTGGAATACATTGCTAAGTTAACAATTAAAGTTAATTTATTTGGATATCTTAGCAGCATCTTACAACAATTATACAATGAATGTGATAAACGTAATACGTTTCAAACTTATAATAATAAACTGATTGCAGATTTTCTTTTACGTAGTCTCATTTGAATCTGAAATAAATTCCACTTCTGAAGGTAAAATATTGATATAAAATTACAGGTAGCAAATATCGGTCGATATTTTTCTCAGCTTTATTCAGGTGGTATAATTCTTTAATATATGCCTATAAACTTCATGCATTTGAAATATACCCCTGGCCACCCAAATTGCAACACCAAGAAGGACAAGAGGTATCACAAGAAAATTTATTTGGTAGATAACATGTTGACCAAGTATCAAATGGTTAAATTTATAGACTTATGTGAAGTGTGGTTCCTTCTAGAATTAGTGGCCAGAGTAGCCGCTATTGTTGGAGATCACCGCTGCCACACGCCTCGGCATTGATTCAAAGAGACTTTAGATGTGTTTTTGGGGTACAGCAGACCAAGCAGCTTCCACACGTTGCCAAAGTTTATCTGGTGTGGCAGCTTGGGATGCAATCTGGGTCAATCGTTCAGGAACCATGGACCACATGTTTTCTATCGGCGAAAAATCCGGATACTGAGCCGGCCAGGAAAGCAATTCAATCTGGCGATTGACGAAGAACCCTTGGACATTGCGTGCCACGTGTGGTCGCGCAATATCCTGTTGAAATATGGCTGTCGGCAAGCCCTGAAGGTAAGGAAGGACAACTGGCTCCAACACCTCGGAGATGTAGCGCTGGCTGTTTAAAGTACCGGCAATGCGTACAATGAGGAGTGCGAGAGTGATATCCAATACCGCCCCATGCCATAATACCCGGTGCAGGACCAGTATGGCGGTGCATAACGCAGCTGTTCAGCATCCTCTTTTCACGGTGTCTCTAGACTGGAATCCGACCATCGTGGTGTTGCAGACAGAAGTGTGACTCGTCAGTAAAGAGAATTTCATTCCATTCAGCCGTCCACATTCTTCTCTCATCACACCATTGGCGGCAGAGACGTCTGTGGTTCTGCGTCAAGGGTAGACGAAGCAATGGACGTCTTGCGGACAGACCACTCTGCTATAAACGGCGTCGAATGATGTTGGCGAACTGGATGATGCGTTACAGACTGAATATGCTGTGCTATGGTTTGTGATGTGACTGAGCGATCCGTCATTGCCATGCGCACAATGTTCCTGTCATCACGTGAAGTGTTGCACTGAGGTGGATGCGATCGAATACGTCGGTCCGTCATACCCTCCTGCATCCAACGGTCACATATCCGCATTACAGTTGTTTGGTTTCGTCCAACACGACTATTGATTTCTCTGAAAACTAATCTACACTCTCGGTAGGCCACTATCCTTTCTCTGTCGAACTCGGATACTTGATCAATCGATGATCGCTGTGTACTACGAGGCATAATGGATCGTTGTTTTGAAGAAATCACAAGAAAAACACAGTTAGCGAACTTGAAAGCGTAGAAAATCCCAAGCCTTAAATAGCGCTTTGAAGTAGCGCCACAATCACGCGTGATGTGCGTCTGCGCTGAAATCCTAATCATTTGCATATCTCACCTCCGTTAAGGTATGTTGTAAATTTCATGTTATTTGCATGCTTCCTTCAGGGTGTTGCATTTACGGTGGCCAGCAGTGTAATTTAACATATATTCTACTTATAACCTTTTAATTCCCACAAAGAAATAATATGGAGAAAAATGCGGTAGTTGTTATAAGTTATTTTTATAGGCTTTTAATTAATTCAAGCAGCGGACTTCACTGTCGGTGGAAAATTGTGATTGACTTTTAATTTACTTTCTGATAAGCTATCGAGTTCAAATTTTGTTCACAGACCGTTTGTCGATGGCAAAGCAATGTGGTGAAGCGATGTTTTCAAAATTCGGTTTAAATTTTTTATTAGATCGGTAGATTAATATTGTTGAAAATTTTAATATTTAAATTCATTTGATTACATTGTTATTTCTGTCCATTATTGTAATATTTTGTATTACGTTATTAAGTTATTTTTCCTTCGTTGTTTCTAGGAATGAAAATTTAGAGCTTATTTTTGTACATAATTAAATTTATGACCACATGATCTGTTTATAAGCTTCTATTTCTTATATGCAATTTTAGATCTTTCTATTACGATTCCAACAACTTTCATATTTTAAACGTAGTTCATGTAGAACGCCAGATACCTTCCTGACAGACCTTTGAGAAAATGTTTATAGCTAAGTTGGCAATTTTCTCCACCTCGGCGACTTCTGGGAAGATTAGGGAAAACTTATTTCCGAAGCTATTCTCAAAGGCCTTATCACCGATTTTTTTCAAAATCCGTGAAACGTTACATAAATATTGATCCGAAGGGTCCGTGACACACAGCTGACAACCACTTAGAGGAGATTATTAACCAAGACGCCAATTTAGCAGACACGGACATTTAGCCAGCTTGACATTTTGCTGACAGTAAGTTTAGCTAACAACACTTATATTTATAGAAAATTATGCACAGTTCTTTAGTAAAGTTAGCCCACATTTATCCGTTTTTATTTGTCCAAATTTACCGACAACTCTTTAATCTTTCCATCAAGTACATAATTATTTGGATTAAGTTCAACTGTAAAGTCATTTTCTCACATTTGAGTATAGGTCATTCTTCGATTCTTAAAGATCCCATTTCCGATGTAATTTTGCATATCACGTCAATGTAGTTTGACATACTCTGGCCAAATTGAAATTGCGCTGAAATTTTCCATCTGGGATGATGAATCTCTTGTTCGAAAAGGAGAAACAAATTCTGATAGATAATCAAAATCGGACAATTAATTAAAAAATGTTTTGACTTTTTACCCGAAAACATTATCCCTAAAGCGTCCGCTGTTCGTGAACTGGATTTGTTTTAACCGTTTCACATTAATAAAAGTTTTTCTTTTTTAAGAAAGGACAGCAATTTTCCAGTATAGCTTTTCCAAAATTTTCAAAATTCTAAGTATATTAGCTTATTTATGTTGCATAATTTGCTCTCCATATAACATCTTATCCCTCCTCCCACTTTCGAAATTATCTTTTCTCTTCCTGAAACAGTTCCTATGTAAACCTATGTTTTTTACTCTCGAAATTATTTTAATATTTACAACAGCCTAAAATTTCTTCTCCGTCTAATTTTAAAGTATACACTTTACATAACATTAAATCAAACCAAAATGAGGTACTTGTCCATAAACCACTTGAATTTTCAAAAATTTTTTGCAGTAAGAAGTAGATGATGTTATCGCTTCCAAACATTGTTCGAGGATTATGATGTCATTAAGTCACTCCTCTTGCAGTAAATAGTTACTTGAAATTTATCCCAGAAAACCTTCATTTGAGAAATGCTATTTCTCTTCCCTCTTTATTTGATTGATAAAGTGTTATTGAGACTGAAAAGATAGAAATAAAAATAACAAAAAAAGATTTTCTTTTAAATGAGCTTTTATTTAAAACTCATAAAATAATTAATGAACTTAAAAGATAAAAATAATTTATTATGTAGTTTGATGAGGAAAACCGTTAAAACATTTACCTTCACAGAATTCACCTATAATTTTGTACCATGACTAATAATAGTTCGGGCTTCTAAATAAATTAATTTATTAATTTAATTGCATTGTCAAAAGCATAAGCCATTATCTTTATAAATTTATCAAGGGTGTCCCACGTTTTTCTTATTCGCGATATGAAACTGTAAATGAATTCTGTAAAGATAATGTTTAATTTAGTAATAATTCTCTTAAGATAATTTTTAATCTGTAGTCTTTTAGTCATTTAACTGCATAATAAATTATTTTCCTTTCTTAGTTCATTAATTATTTTATGAATTTTAATTAAAAGCTTATTTTTTAAAAACATTTTTTAA
Source organism: Stegodyphus mimosarum (assembly GCA_000611955.2). NCBI lineage: Eukaryota > Metazoa > Arthropoda > Arachnida > Araneae > Eresidae > Stegodyphus > Stegodyphus mimosarum. The sequence goes on from KK114627.1 coordinate 237,784, forward strand.
ATATATTTTATCCAATTAACATTATTTTACCCAATTAATGTTATTTTGCATGTAAATGTTTTCCTGCAGTTCTACTATTTTGGCTTCTCCACCAGAATATGTAACTGAAGTGAGTTTTAAGTAAGGGAGAGAATTTAAATTTATGTGACAGGATTGGCAACATCGTCAGACTCAGTGAAACTCCTTTATTGCTTGAATTACATCTGCTATTACCAAGTGATCAAAACCTTCCCGCCCTTCAACATTTCAAAAATTTTGCAAATTCTGAAATGTAAGTGGTAAATTGTTTTAATGGATGGCGTCCCTATATAGTCACAAATAATAATATATTACTTGATATTTCAATTTCATGGTATTAGCTTTAAAAACCGTTTATTGGATGCAAGATGGAAATGAAGGCTTCCCAAGTGGAACGAAGTTTTTAAAATTATTTGAGTTTAAAGATATCAGCTGTTCTTAATTTGTTAATGAACTTGAGACGATAATGATTTTACTCTTAATAAACTTACATCGAGAAACTGGAATCGTTCACCACAAGAAATTATTTAAGTTTTCTCATTTGATTAATTCGTTTGGGAATCCAGTTTCTAACATCCTTTATTGGTTACTGCACTATTTAATTTCCGGCTTCCTGTATTTTATCTGAATTCAGAAAGAACGAATGGGCAGTTCAAAATGTTTCCAATTGCTCATGTTCCGGTTATTAAGCGGCAAATCGTTGCGTTAATTTAACGCGGATTGCCAAAGCGTCACCAAGCAGCAATTCATTAAGCTTAACGCAGGTTGCCAAGATGTTAGCGCTGGTAATCAAGCTGTTAAAGAATAATTGGGAAGGTATCTCGTAATAGTTTGCAAGGTATATTTTAATTTTATAACAACTATTTGAATTTAGCTAACCTTTCCTATCTTACCTCGTTTCAACTTACAACTCCTCACCAAAATGAGGTTTTAGAAACGCGTTCTATGCCTATGAGGAAGAGACAGTATTAAAAGAAAGTTCAACTGACTTCGAAAGAGAGAATTAGGAATCCTGGATAGCCCGCTTAGGGCTTAGGGCTACCTCTCTAAGCACTTGTTAGGCTCGGCAGTATGATGATGCGCCTTTTGATAGTTCGCCGGCTAAAGATTACGGGCCAACCCCTTTAGAACCGTGTTAGCTTCGGCTAAATCTCTTAGTTAATTCTTATTTCTTACTTTTGAGTTTAAGTCCAAGTGGAGGCTTTGCTGTAAGCCCGGAGAAAGGGGCCGAATGTTAATTTTATATTGAGTGAATAAAGAGTAATTAACCCTTCTTGAGTTTCTGTCCTTTGAACTAAGCGATAATTCGCTTAACAGTTCTCTAGGTTCCAGGACACTTCGTTTAGCATATTAAAAGTGAGGAACACTACAAGTTCAACAATTTTCCCATAAGAAGGCATTTTAAAGTAATGCTCAGTAATAAAAATTCGTTCTATATGTGAAAAACTCATTTCCATCTGGCACCAAACAATTGATTTTTATCAGCTAACAGCATAAACTGAATTTGACATTAAAAGTAATACATTACTTCTAACACTGAATAAGGAATGATTCATTTAAACAATTTCCCAGTAACATCCCTTTTGAAATTTCCATTTTCTTTTTAATTTGATATGCGCTATGTTTTCATCCCCCGTTGCCAGCTGGGAGTTGATACTTAATTGAAGATTCAGTTAGTAGTCATGGAATAATGAAGCGAATGTATTAAATTCAAAAATTAACTTTTGTCTTTTAAGTACTTAAAAATAATGCCTATATCCAGTCGCAAGCAATCGGACTTAATTACATTAGTTGCTTTGATTTTGTAACTTCAGACGGTAGTTCAAATAAATCTTTTAATTGTTTTGCGTTGCTGTATTTATTTATGATTCTAATACTGCAAAGTAAAGACGAAATGATAGTTTGTCTGCCCTCTTGAAAGCTAAGGGCATACTCCATAGTTTTAGCAAAATTAAGTTTATCCTGATGTGTTTTACATTATCCTCTTGAGTTATTCAGTTTTATATTCCTCTTGAGTTGAATTTGAATTTTATTCAATGATAGAGCTTTATTTCTGTCAATAGCCAACAAAAGGTATTATTCAATTTTATATTATTTCACATCCTTCAAATTCCTGCACGAATACTAAATTTCTTTTGTTTGCAGAGAACTAAATATATTATTAGCCTTTAAAAACATTTTACTCTGAACAGGAGGAAAACTTTTTCTGAAAATTTTGACATTTTGAGACTAACAGTTAAACTTTAATAAACCTGTTTCTGTAGCTGGAAGCGTAATGGTTGCTTAAGCTTGATAAGCCTGACCACGGAAGTGTTTCGCTCCGACACTACGACACATGACATGAAAGTGGCGTTATTATTATTATGGTGTTTCTGAAATTGATCGGTTTTTCTCAGTGTATACCTTTTAATTGAAGAAAGCAGAAAGCATTTGATTTTAATGCCACATATGTACATCACGAAGCATAATTAGAGTCATTTTTTCCCTTAAAGGTAAATTCCGTTCTGCTATATGTGTTAGTTATGACTGAACACTTGTACTCGAAAATCTGTTCGTCAGTTATTACTGTTGTAATTTTATTAATCATTATATGGAATTAAAGAATTTTCCTCAGTCTGGTTTCGTGGTGTAATTAGAAATACGTTCAGATATCAGCTGGAAGATCTGTGGTTCGAAATCCTTCAAAGGCACAAGTGATTGTTTTGTTTACTCCTTCGCAAACCTAATAGTCTGTACTGGGGCAAAGTAAAGATGTCAATCGTAACTCGTCGCAGTCTTTTCAGCCCATCGGGCCTTTTGCCTTTCCCTGGTCATCTTTTTAAGATATGGAAAACGTAAAGGATTATAATATTATCATATACATGCTGTTGTGGATCAAGTACAGATGTATTTACATATTTTAAGAGAGATTTCAGGGCTATTTAATTAATATTTAGAATGTAAAGAGTACTTTTTAAAGGCTTGATCTGATAGGCCTTTTTCTGGACTATAAGTCTGCAGCGATTTGGATGGTGGAAAGGCTTTTCGTAAAGTTTCCAGGAATATTGATTTCCATTCCTCTTTACTAGATTTTAGAGCCTGTCAATCGTAGCAGGTTTACATTTAGAAAGAGCTCTTTTCAAGAGACGAAACGCATAGCTGAAACATTAACATTTAATCCTAGAAAATCATAAACCTTTTCTAAAACTTTCCTTGTGTTGACGGAATTAGGATTGTAAATTTTTCCTCTTTCGTTTTGGTGATAAATAAACCTATTGTTGCACTCACTGAGGTAAACCCATGCTTCATCAAGGGTCGCAATGTATTTGTATTTATTTCTGCTGAATAAGGTTCATACAAGGTTCCGCAAATTGTTCTGCATTGATGTACATCCTTTGATAGAGGCTGGAGAACATTATGGTTTTTACCCTTTTTAAGTTGTAAATCTCGGTTTAACATTTCAATTAGTGTTGCTACACACTGTACTTAAAGATTACAACTAATTTATGCGATAGGCGAATTTTCTGCTATTACAAACTACTTTGCTTTAGAAATATTAGAAACTGTACTTACTTTTATGGAGTATTTGTTTGGAGTCTTCTTTCCATGTAGAAGGTATGTATGTATTTCAACATGTATTTAAAGTCTGCACCCAATTTTTGCGATAGGCGAATTTTCCGTTGTTACAAATGATTTAATTTTAAAAATATTCAAAACTGTACGTACGCTTATGGAGTATTTGTTTGGAGTCTTCTTTCCACGCAGAAGTAGGCCCACAATTGGCCGAAAGGTAAAGCCGCCGAACACTGGTAGTTCAGTCCGGGGTTCCAACCCCGACTGGTTGTGTGGGCGTTTTCGTGGATTTCCTCATTTTTAGTTAAACGAGATAGTCCTTATAAAGTCCTCCAAGAAGGCATCCGCCCTCTTAGGTGTATGCTACCGAGTACTTTGCCATAATTAAAGAAACCCAAATCAACTTTCCATGCAGATATAACGATTGACGCGTTTACCTTTTTCGATTAAGAGTATTGCATATTTTCCATTAAAAAATTAATTCCATGTATTTAACAATGTTTTTGAATTATGGAACAGGAATATTTCTCTTTCGAAAGCGCAGAAACATAGCCTCCATTCCATAGCTTGTTTACATGTGACATTCTAAAAGAAAAAAAAAATTAAATATAACAGACAATATTTCTCATTTGAAATAATAAGCTGTTGCCAGACAGTTTTAATCCAGAACATTTTCTTTTTGAAAATTCTTCATAGAATTCGTTCTAAAAGGGTGCTTTCTAGCTAGCACATTCAATCAACGAGAAGAAAATCAGTAGTTAGAATCCCAGCGAGGAGGTAGCGTTTTCACATTTCCTGCATCCGAAAACTTAAGCATTGACCAGTCTCCAACTGTTGCTAAGCATGGTAATCACTGTAACATGGAAGTTTGGACGGGAGAGAGGGATGAAATAATTTCTCACAACGTTAATGACAAAATAGGGTTTTAGAGTCATTAGTTTTATCCTAATTCGTACCTCCCTCAGACGTAGCTCCAATTGCAGTATAAAGCCATGCGTTAAGGAACCACAGATTGCTTACAACTGACCGTATTTCTTAAGGAGGTTTAGGTCTTGATTGGACTGCGTTTATTTTTATGACAAAGTACATTAGAGCGATCTACCTGAAAATGGAATACATTTTGAGAGGGAGTTTCTAAAGGAAACTGGATTGCATATACGTTACAACCCGGGAATATCACAAAAATACCCATGCAACTTAAATTCTCTTTCGCTGATAGTTTAACCTGTGTCCAACTATTAGATGTCTAAATCAACCAGTCTCTGACAGATTGATTGAGATATCAGCAGTTATCAAGCATCTGTTTCCTTTTAGCTCTCCGCTTTTCGCCTGCACTTCTGAATTAGATTTGAGCATCCAAACGCGACTACAGTTTTTTCTTAAGAGCCACGGGTGTGGAAAACCAAAATTGTTATTGCAAATAATAATACTTTTACAGTATTCCTATATAATTTTCGTTATATTCAACTAAAAAAATCTGAGTTATTTTCCCGAGATTTTAAATGATTGCACATGTATTTTTGGCAACATAGCTCGAACACAACTGTTGCCTAAAAAACCTCAATAAAAGAGTATTTTCTTTGTTTCTTTCCAAGAATTTCCATTAATTGAAAACAAAACTTTTCTTTTCTTATGTCATCCGCAAACGTGCACATCATTAAGACTCCAATGAGATCCTGTAAGAATTCATTACGACATTCTGAATAAACGTTTGAAAACTCAGTCCAGTGCTTTTGGGATGTTTCCTAATCGAAACTTTATTTTATTTTCGATTTTTGCTTTTACCGTGTGCATTTGTCTACGATGAAATGCAAGAAGTCTTCTTCAGTTCTCAGGGATGTTTTGGGAAATTGTAGCCGGAAAACGGCGACGGTGATTTGCTGCAGCTTTTGTGTCATCAGTCACTGGGAAGGGGGTGATTCGCATTAGCTCCCCCGCTCTGGC
>KK114627.1:243348-329402 GCA_000611955.2 Stegodyphus mimosarum
CCTATAGTTTTCCAAAAGAGATTTAAAAAAATAATTTAGAAATTCTAACATGTCTTTGCCCTTTTCCTATTCATTGTGAAGAAACTACAATTCAAAACAAATTTTTATTAAAAAAAGCGTGGCCTTTTGACTGGATACCGAACAAGTAATCTTGAGTGCTTCTGGTAGAAATGTCGGTAAGAAAAATTATATATTGATGGACATGATGGAAGCCTTTATCGAAGACTGAGTTTCTCTGGTAATCTGTCAAACTAGTAAGCCCTCCATTCTCTAACGAATCGAATAAGGGCAACGTGAAACTCCCTGAAGTAGGAATTGCATGGGAATGAGAATGAAAAAATTAAAAAGTAGAGCATGAATCCAACATTAACATTTTGGGGCATGGAGATAAGATTAAACGAGAATTAAGCGAAATAACGTAGTAAATAAATAATATTAAATAAAGATTAAATGAAAGTGGATCAATTATTGTATTGTTTTATTTAAAAAAAACACAAACTTTGCGAAACAGTGAGCAGTAAAATTAAGAAAATAAATCAACAAATGAAATTAATAAAATAACTGAAACGTTTCGGGTAAAAAGCTTGTTAAAACGCGCTAAGAGTTAGTAAACATTAAACATAGTGAGTCCACGCTACAACGATTTCTTAAATAAGATATGCAATTTTTAAGAACACTGGAATCTCAAGATCTCAGTAAGATGCACTGCCATGTGTCTCTCTATCGTCGACGTTCCATCTGCAGTAGACAAATCTATCTCGCTGCTGAAAGTAATCTCATAAAGCCTAATAGGATTTTGCCTTCGGATAAAGTGTGCATTATTTTATCAGCTAGATTTTTCATTCGTTCCAACAGTGTAGTATTATAATTGTCAATGAGTGAATAACGTTTGTATCCCGAATCATGTGGCGTAATTTTTCTAAATAATCATCCACACAAAGGCTGAATTTCATATGGTAATCTTAAAAATACCGATAATTTCTTCTCAGATATAAAATGAAGTAATTCGCAAGAGTAATGGTACGAAAAGCGTTGTCCTGTAATAAAGTTACAAAACTTTTCACTAGGCCTAAGAGCAATGGAAGTAGATTTAAGCCAGGGCTTAACCTCAACCTTTTGTGAGTTTTTGTTTCTTTGTCGATTCTTTGGCATGCATCTATCAGTTATAATCTTTACATTCAAGAACCTTCTTAAAAAACAAAAAAACTCCGAGTTTAGATTTTTAGGAGCATATATATATGTGTCTTTCTAATCAGAATCAAATAATCAGTATAATGAATTATATCAATGTACGTATCTACGTTTTTTTGTTACCAAAAGCAGCCTATATGGATATTAGTAAAGTGTTTCCTGTTATAGATAGGACACGTTTCATGGTAAAGCAAGGTACGGGGGGAACAATACCTGGGAACCTTTAAAATATTCTGTCGTTATATTTATCTTTATGATGTTTTGTATCTGTAACACAAAATCAAAAACATACTTATTTTGTGAATCTGTTTCACAAAATCAAGAGTATACTGATTTGATGAAACCGTTTCACAAAATAAAGACTTAGTTAACTCTTGATTTCAAAGATCTCACGAACTCCAAACTGATAACTGGTAACCATTGTTACGTTTCATAAGTTCCCCGTACCTAACATGGAGTGGAATGCTGTTTTGCCGTCAATTGGACTTACATCTAAGAAAGGAGCATTGAGAGGTAAGCATTTTCAAGCAGAAATTTGTGATACTGACACGCTGATCGTATCCAAAAGAAAAAGTTTCAAATTGGTGTTATAATTAGAAATGGAATCGTTAGAATCGTAAGTAATGTTGCAAAGATGAATCCTTGATGCCACATTGTTTCCCACGCCACAATGTATATCTACATTTCTTTGTTCTCCATCTCTGCACCATTATTAGCAATTGCTAAATCTCTAACTTATAATATGAGCTTAGCCCTAAGCCGTTTAGACTACTTGTTGTTAGCCCTGCAAAAGACAAATAACTTGTAAAATTTATACAAATGATTTGAAGAGTGCATCCAAATAGGTTTCGAACTGCTTTCATTCTGTCGCACTGCTTTTGAGATTTACTGACATAATTTATTTAATTTACTTGAGATTTGCTAACAAATATTTATTTAATTTTTATCTTTCCTATTTGTCTCATTTTACCACGAAGTTTGCCTATTTCATAATTTAAGATGATTTGAGTGGCAAGCAATTTTATCATAAAAATGGGAGAACTACCCATAGCTAGGTATACGTAAGTGTTTTGGTAGTCACAGCGACGCTGCGTACTCTTGGTGGACTCTTGCTGGACTTTTTTCTTTTGGTGGATTTACCATTTGTCTCTCTAAAAGACAATTTTGGTGAGGTAAGTTAGAAGTTTGGATCACTGCTTCGGTTTAAAGTGAATCTTATAGCATCTGTTAGAATAAATTAGCTTGTTTGAAATTACAGCAGAAAGCAGCGGTAGAATAGAATTACAACAACGGTAGAATAGAATACTGTTACGGATTTCGTATTTATTTAGCTATTTATTCAGAATTGTGATTAAAATTGTTTTATTTTCCGTACAACGCAGATGGTTTTTGAAAAGAAAGCTACATCTAAGTTAAGAAAATAAAAGAGCGCGTGGATTTAATATTTGATAAATAAATATCTCGTAATTACTGTTTCCATCCACAAATATCAAGAAAAATCGAGGTTTTACCAGAATATTCTAGTAAATAATTAAAAAGTTTATAAAAGGCGAATTAGAAACCTCATCTCAGTTGTAGCTGTTTTAGGCGAACTGTTTGTTTACTTAATGCTGTGATTGATTGTAGCGAATTTGCTCTGAGACTGGATTAACTTTATCTGTTTTGAATTGAATTCTGTTTAACGCTTGAGATATTGTGATATTGTACGAATATCTATATGGAAATATTTCAGTGTTTTGTTTTATTTCTTATGAAAAGAATAAATTTTGCTAACTTTTAAACTACTGGTGCATTCCATCCATTACGAACTCGTACGCACGCCACAGTGCTATCTCTTAACCAAAACATTTCTTAAATTCACTTAAACTACATGTTCAACCATTTCTAAAATTAACTAAGAGCAACGAGATCAAATTCACTAATCAAAAATCTCATAAGCATCAGAGAAGAAGTGTTCAAAAAACAATCAATCAGTTCCACAAAAGAAAAGTAAAGCAATAGTTTTAAAATTTCCTGGCAACCAAAAGGCATTACAGTTTTGTCTTAAAATACATTCAAAGGATCATTCAATATATGGTTAGTACATAATTTTGTAGGTTTGTGTTATGAAAAACCTAATTAAAAGTTATTAACAAAAACATTTTTTTACAATACCCGAAGCAAAATCTCTGTTTCTAAAAAGCCTTACGGCTCAAAGAAATGGAGTGATTGAACAGACCATAGTAAGGTAACACACACACACACACAAAAAAAAATGCAAGTTAAAATATAAATCAAACACATTTATTAATATCTTCAATATTCCGGCCAGACTATCCTTTTACATACAACAGTAAATAACATTCCACATTATTTCTTTCAAATCGTTTATCAAGAACATATTTCTAAGTTAACAGGAAAAACGATTATCATGATTTTTCAATACATAAACTTAGTTACTTATAAATGGAGCTCACGTAAGCTAATGTAGAAAGTACAATTAAGGAACATATTTTTTAGACAATAAATTTAAATTTGAATTAAGGCACAAACAATTCTTTTCCTTTTTTAATTTTCAAATAAATTTTTCTCTTTCTTCCAAATTAAGCAAGATTAGTTGAAATTACACTACTTAAAAATACTATAATCTTACGAATAAAAATATTAAATAACTCACAGTTGGTCGACAGAAACACATCATCCCAAGTAGCAGCTGCATATCGGCGACCTCAGAAAAAATTCACGAACTCAAAATTTGTCCTCTACTACTCAGCCCACAATAAGGTAAAGAAGAATGACATAATTGTTGATAAACAGGAAATCAGGCGGCCTGAAACTCTAGATATACTGAAGTAGATGGATCGACGAATGTCTGTGCCGAATCCTTTACCACACTGCCCAAATAAGGTAAAGAAAGATGACATAATTCTTGATAAGTAGGAAATCAGGCGGAAGAGTCTTAGCTCCTGTTGTTAAAGGGAAACTCATCAGCTAAAAGCGGGGAGAGACACCGATCCAGACATTCACCCCATCAAACGAATCAAAACAGAGTCATTGTCCACAGTTGACGGTTGACCAGCTGCATAGTGAGTCACCCAAAGCGTGAGACTAAAATTCGACCCCAGCTAACAAGCGGTAAAAACTAAAGAGAACAACCACACTGCCCTTTCAAGATCAAATTTTACAACCTTTCTTCTTTATTTCCTTTTCTTTCGAAACAAACTGACTTATATGATCATTGCAACATTCACAAAGCGAGAGTGCAAGTGAAAACGAGAAGACCAATTAACAACCTTCTTTTACTGTCCAAATAACAACCCCGCCCCCCAGCGAAGACATGAGAAACACACTATACTGCCATCCCGTTTTACTGTTATCTTAAAAGCTATTCTCACAGATGTCATTTCCGTTCAAAGACAATCCCTTTTTTTCCCTTTTTTCCTCCCAGTTATAAAAATGAACCGTTGAAGAAAAATAATTACCTAAAGATTTTAACAATTAAAAAAACACACTTTTTACAAATATATATATTGAGATTTTAAATACACTCTTTAAATACATATATATATTCAGCATGCTCTTCCCAATTTCAAATTTAAAAATCAAGTACAAATAAAAGTACTTAAATAATTTATTACTTAAATGACATAAACACACTTAAAATTCGTGACACAACAATAGTGACTGGCTGCCTTACCACTAGTCTTGGCTTTTAATCCCGGAAAAGGCACGGATACTTGCAAATGTACTTATTATTTTACATATCGAGTTATTTTATGTTCTAGATCTTTACTCTCACGTCTCTTTCTTTTTCCCTCAAAAATTTCATATCAGATTTAAGTGTATTTAAGATATCGGTTTCGGATTGTAAGAGGGAGAGTGGTTTTCCCTCTCGAGACCACTTTAATATACCTCGCAGGATCTGACAGATTACAATGCTCTGGCTTTCGTACGGCTGCCTAGATTTAAATTGTTATTTTGAGAAGTTTGAGCCAATTTCATTTTAGATCAATTATGTAGCCCTTGGCTACGCTGACATCAGACTAAGCGATAATTCGGTCCGAGTTTCTTAGGATTTGGATGCAATTTTATGCTACCAAAGACCAGGAAATTCCATACTGGCGCCAAAGTCTCGGACTATGGCTCAATACAAAGCAACTTTCAATCTTCCCTTCCTCGACATTGCAGGCTCCACCGAGACTCGTTAATCTCATGGAATGTTTTGGTTGCATTGTGGATACGATGAGAACATCAATGACACCGGCTATTACCTTTGATTGTAAAAGTTTGATAATTAATTTTTTAAAGCAAGAGTTTATTCATTTCCTGCTTTACCTATTTGGAGAAGTACAAAAGATCACCATAAGAACCGCCGCATCGCGAAGACAGGTACTGTGGTGATTCAAGGGTATCGGTAAATTTTTGCTGGATGAAACAAGGCAATGAAGATTTTGCATTCGAAGCATTTAAAGTCGTCCTGGTAAAAAACCTTCGCTGTGGTGAAAGATAGGGTGAAACTGGAAGCTGAATTGTTTACTAGATACGAGATTAAGGTTGAAGAAACTACCTGAATTTATACTGAGAAAAATGCAGCTTGTAAATTCATTGTATGGAAATAAACCTGATGCAGAGATCATCCAAATTATACTGCCTACATCATCACCATAAATTCAAAATTTGTTGAACTACGAAACCAGAGCAGGTTAATACAGCTATTTGAGCTCTCAGATAAGTCTGAAAGCAGGAGGGTGGGTATCTGCAATTACGCGTACACCGAGATACAGGCAGAGGCTGAATGGATATTTTAATAGGTCTGTAGATAAAGGTGAGACAAGGCTTCATGGCAGTAAACGTTTAGAAAAGAGAAGGAGATTTTCACTCGCGACTGTCGATCGCCAAGACAATCACGAAAAACAAAATCAGGGTAAACAAGATTTATTTAATGAAAATAAATAAACTGATAAAGGGCACTGGAATACAGGGTATATCACCCCGGATGGAGAAATTCCCTCTCAAATTCCCTCTGAAATACGGTGACAATAAAATATTTTGTCCCTTCAGTTACTGAAATTATGTTAAAAAATGTACTAGAGGACACACTGTTACGGATGCAGCGGCACAAATTAGTTTCGCAGCAGAAAATGTTTTTAGAAAGAATTTAAACGGTACAGAGTGTTTAGTATTGAAGTATCGAGAGTTATTGCTGCCCAAGGCAAACATTGCCAGTATATAAGGGAAGTCACATTAAATGGAAATGTGAAAAATGAGAACCATAAAATGCTTTTCTTTGTTGTGAAAAATATTCAGACATCTGTAATTTTGGACTTGGAAATTTTAAAAGCGGCGGCGGCAAAAATTAATTTTCAAGAATCGGAGGTGCAATTTTACATGAATAGAGGGGAACAGAAAGAACTGATTTAAATGGTTTCTTATCACCCGCAATCAAATATTGCAAAGCGGGAAAATAGAAATATTGTATTTCACAGCTACGTAAAAAATTATCATGGACGCTGAGATAACTATGCTAATGAACTTATTGTGTAAGTATCTATAAGCATCGTGTTTCTAACATAAGCACTGCGTAACTACGCAAAGTGTATAAGCATTGTATATATTGCTTATGCAAGTGCAAGCAAACTAATAACAGAACCTAATATTCTACAGTGTGTCTGCATGCTTTACGTATGTTTTATATGCGCATTTTACATGTGATCTATATGTGTCTTTAAATGTGTAAGTGTATAATATATATTAGCTTAATTATGTTTCATTATAAGATTATGTTTTATTTGTATAAGGGTGTGCAAACTAACATCTAATTTCTATTATTCTATAATGTGCTGACATGTTTTATATGTGTTATATATGTGCTTTTATATGTGTTTTACATGTGTTTTGTATGTGTCTTTATATGTGCAAGTGTAAGTGTATGTGTTTGTATATGCTGTAATTAGAGTTTAACAAATCAAGATGTAACAAATCATTCGCCTATCGATCAAAACTAATGTATTTGTAAGACGCCTCTGTATGGCCATGTACAATTACATAAAATTCTTCAATAAACTCCCGAGGTGGCCTCATGAGGCTCCAGGGAGTTGCTGCCACTAGATAGGGGAGGGCACGGGACACATGCCTGTTTACCTCTGTTAAACACCAGGCGTCCCCGTCCTCCGTCACCTGTCACCACCTGCTAATGAACTTGCATTTGTCTTGAGTGCTCCTAAACATGATACTGCTGGGTGCATGCCAATTGAATTATTCCTTGCCAGAAAGTTAATGCCATTTCTGGATAAACCATTTTTCGTTGAAAAGAGAGCTGAGGAATTTAAGGTGACAAACAGTCAAAAGCTAGTGGATGAGCATTCTGATGTGGCTAGAGAGAAGCAGAAGTTTCATAATGATGAAAAAGACGGAAATTTGTTCTTAAGGTGGGAGATAAAGTGTTGAAAATTAAACATTTTCCTTCATGCGATACTGAAGGTAACGTGGGGAAGATTTTCCTGAATTCCTGGTCGCACTGTGAAAACAGCGCGCGTCTGGGACTTTGAAACTTACTGAGGTACTAGGGGAGAAAAAACTTACCTTTTCCAGTGCGCAATTCCAATAAATGATGAAATTTACGAATTTAAAATAAACTGTATTTAAGTGTTGCATTATTTATAAATTTTTAACATTATTTTACAAAGTAAATCGTCATAAAAAATGAAAAAATAAACATTTATGCAATTTTTCTGTAGCAGTGAAAACGTAAAAGCGTACATAATAAGGACATCCGAATAAATGGATTAAAAAACTCAGTAGAGTAAGGATAAAAAAACTCAGTGTTTTTTTAAAAGCCAAAGAATTTTTTTTTTTTCGTGAAAGCATGTTTTGTTTTTTGGGTACGTGCATTAGACCCACATTGTAAGTTTCGCACATGTGTCTTATTCTATGAGGTTTCTCCCTTGTGCTACAAAATGTACCGCCAGGATTTGCATTTTACTAGAATATGTCCAGCGCTATTTAGTCTCGTTTTGCCTGGCACATGAAATTTTTGGTTTTTTATGTTAATGGGAGGGGGGGGCTCGGTCGTTTCTTTCAAATCTCCAAATAAAGATTTGCTAAAACAAATGTGGATCAAATAAAGTGCTATTATGAGTGCACTGATATGCATTTATTGAAAAATGGTTTGAAGGAATCACTTAGTCTGAACAGAGAAGGACCATCTCAAAATGCAGAGCAATTTTCACCAATTTCGGGAGCGCAAGTCCTGGAAAGAAAAAGAAAGGAGGCCAGAAATAGTGAAAGGGAAAAGAAAAGGCCAAAGTAAGCTTACTAACGGATAGAGGGACGGGGTCCAGATAACTAAAAAGAAAAGGTTCCCGGAAGAAAGGAATGTTACAAGGGTCCAGAAGATGCAGGGAGCATCCGAGTAATCACCAACGATCAGGAGGAAGCAGTGTAAGAAAAATCAAGTTTCTGAGAGGATTTCGCAGAGAGTGCGAATACGTACCTCGGAACTACGAGTTCAGCACACTGTCAAGTATTCTTTTTGGAGTGGATCTGTGTAGAATAGAACGCAGGAATATCACCAAAGCAAAATATAAGTGAAATTCATTTTTTCAAGTATTTACGTTTTGTTTTATATCTAAGTAAAACAGTTGCTGATTTTGAGTTTTTTCTCAAGTGGGAATATTATAGTTTTGATATACAGCAAGAAGCTTTTTAATTTAATTGTACATTATCGGAATGGTTTTAAGTTTTAGTGTAGAAACGAGATTTTGACTAGTCTAAGGGTCTGTTTTGAAAACGTTGGTGTATTTACAGAATATATATAAGCAATTTCTGCATGTAGTGATGTAAAGTGCAAACTGGGACATCTTTCGAAAATAAAAGAATTGTAAATATCTTATAAAGTATTGTTGCTAAATTAATCCTGTAAACGTAAAAGTTTTCTGTTAACTATGTGCTAAACGCAAAAGCAGTTTCTTGAAAACTTGTAACAGTTGAATTCCTCATTTCTATATGAAATACTTCAAGCTAGCAACTGATAATGAATTAAAGTGAAAGGCAGCCGTATGAATGCAAATAATTAAAAGTTAGGCTCTTCAGACAACACTAAACTCAAGTAAACGAATTGTTTAACACAACAGAAACAGTTTGAAATTTAAGGTGTTTATTAAGGTCTAGTGAATCGAAGTTATTAATATGTAGGATTTCGGTCAGAAGGTAGTGTTAGAATACCGGTTTAATAATATATGCTCTCACGGTCGCTACATTGCTAGAGAACAAGGGTTAAAAATAAAATTATAGTAAGAATCTATGTGGAAAGAAACCTTTTAAAATCGAAATATAATATGACTTTTATGAATGTATAAATTTTGGTTGCTAAAATATTTTCCCTTCCAGTTGCCTGGAAGGAGAAGACTTTCTATGAAAAAATACTGGATGTCCTGAAAAAATGATCCATAATGAATCTCTGTATAAATTTTAATTTAATTTCAGATTTTAGATTTTTTGTAAAATATTGGGTATTATTTAGGTTTAGAATTTAAAATCTTATCAAGGTCTTAAAGACTTTCGTTGCGATTACTTAAATTCTCGCAGAGAACATTATAAGGTTAAGATTATTATTTTGTATAACCAGCTATTTTATAATTTAGATCTTTACTATCACTTCTCTTCCCGTTTCCCTACCAAAATGAAAATCAGGTTCGAGACTATTTAAGAAAGGGGTTCTTCAGATTGTAAGATACAGCGCATTTCTGCCTCTTGAGGTCACGTTAATACATCTCGCTAGCTCTGAGAGATTAGATTTCTCCCGTTTGCAGCATAGCTGCCTTTATTTAGTCGTAAATTTTGAAAGTTTGAACCTGTGAAAAGTTTGAGCCAACTTTGCGTTAAATAAATTGCGTAGTCTTTGGCTACTAAATTTTAAATATTGAATTTGACTGTTATTTTAAGTTTCATTGTCACAAGGTTTGGTGGTTTATGTGAGCTCGAGAACTGCCTTTTATTCAGCTACTGACTTAATATAAAGCTTTGTTTTTGAAAACCTTTCCAAAGCTCTGTAGTTAACTTCAAACGATAATTTGGTCTCATTTTTTTTAGGAGTTTAATACCAGTTTATGCTACCGAAGAACACTAAACTCTATATAGTGTCTGTGCGGCGTGGGGCATTAAAATAGTGGTCAGCCGAAGGTCCTTTAGCGTGGTTTGGGAAAAGGGGTGTGAGTCTGTCAAATCTGTCCCATGGCTTTTCTCCATCAATAATAGGGCGGAGCTTTAGTGAGTTGGGGATTATACTAATGCAACTAATGTTCAAATTCTGATGCCCTGCTTACATATTTCTGTGTTAACCATAATCAGACGATTATTAATAAAAGCAAGATGAAATAGTACTAAATCCTCTAAATTATTACTTGTCAGGTTTCTGAATGTGTTAAAGTTATTTCTAAAATTTTGTAGACTTTCTGTGTCCAGTACTAAACCTACATCCAGGTATTTTCTGAAACATAAATTGCTCACTCTGTAAGAAAGATTACCTGTTAGGGATCCAAAATTATGATCTGAGGTGCATATTTATACCACATATAAATACGCTCGTATTTATTCCGAAGCACTGTAATTTATGAATTTCGGTTAACTTCGAATTCCCAAACTCTCGCATTTATTCCAAAGTATTCTAAATCATGAATTTAGTTTAACTTCGACGATTAAATTAAGAAGAGTGTGTGATTTAATTAAGGGGAATCATTTCGAATTCATGCGATCCCAATTCGAGAACGATTATTCAAATATCTAGCATTTGATTCAGGTGCAATGAAGAGAAGAGAAATAAAAAAGAAAGTTTCTTTGTTTCATAGTTTGAGATTTTTTATCAAGTTTCCCTCAATTTGTTTTTAATCATTGTAACTTTATAAAATTATATTCAATGTCAGAAGACTGGCGCTTTCTTATTTCGCAAGCAAAACAGTCATTGTAGCAAATAAGACGCGAGACAAAGAGCGTGCATTGATTACAAAGACGTATACCTTTACTGTAAGTGGTAAAAATTTTAGGCTAATTTAAGCTTTCGTTTCTAGGCTACTAATTGTTTGACTTCACAGTATTTGATGCCTGAGAGTGACAGCTGATAGCATTTGATGCTTGAGAGTCCTTTCTGTGGAAAACTGTTTCCCATTTTACTATATAAATCACGAAAATATTGTTTTCTTTTTTTACAAGCAGGCAACCAGCATGGATGGCATTCAGTTGTTATTTAGAGTTTATTACGTATAATTTTTAATTTGTAATTTTAGGATTTCACATTATACGTGCTGTTTTCTACACTTCTTTTCTTGACATTGTCACCTTTTGTTTTGAAGGATTCACTATGCTTAAGTCAGCTTTTTGAAAAACAATGTATGTAGCGAAACGATTATATTTTCACAAAACTTAATTTCAAATTAGAAAGGTCTGTAGCCTATACTTTGCATTTATAGTTTCACGTTAATCTACATGATAGTACAGCATCGCTATTCTCTCACTTTCATTTACCTTCTCCTGGAAGCAAGCAGCCTGCCTAGTGGCATTGAGACCACATAAAATCTTCCTATCTATCTTGAATGCTGAATTCTAGCTGCATCAAACCATCAGGCAACTTATGGCTCCATTGCTCCATCCTACAGTAAAGCAACACCGGTTCGGGAGAAGTTTCAAAACATACCATTTTTAAATTTTTCAGGCTAACAAATTCATATAGCTCGTGTAATAGCAGGAGACCTCCGCTGCATGAGATATTAACAAAACGTAAAACTTAAGTATGCAAAAATATGAAATTAACAAGACAAAATCCGCCTACAAGTTTTTGCTTAGTCTCTGGATTTGAGAAAGCAAACACGACTTGCAAGAAATAAATCCGATTCAAGTCAATTTACAAACTGGGTGAAAACATCAGTGAAACCATCCGCTATAAAGACAGACGATCCGTTCCGGAACCGATTCAAAGAACAGATTCACTTTACTGAACGAATGATCAGCGCCCTGGCGAAAACGGAAAGGCAGTTTTTTAACAGTTCACCAAAATTTGTTGTTGGAAAGCGTTTGTCTAAATGTAAGCAGTAGCATTCTTTCCTTCATTATTTACCGGAAATGTCTCTGACCTATTATTTATGTGTGTTATATATGTATATATGTGTGCTTTTGGTTTCCTCCCGTTCCATAACAAAACATTAAATAAACCGACGAATCTCAGCGAAAGTGACCACCCCTGTTTGCAAATGGATGGAGCCTTTTTTTTCCATCTGCAAGTGCAAGGATCTGTAAGTTAAGTAAATTATAGGAACTAGTTCTTCGGATTTCCAGCTGTCAGCGTTCCGGTTGTAGTCGCAGATCTGGGTCCTTTGGAGTCGTGATTATTCGCTCTTTCATCGCTCCTGCTCTAGCCGCGGAGTCTTGATTATTTGTAGTTTTCGCTTCCTCGGAGCTGTTCCTTTGAGTTTTGTTTCGATTCTTTGAATACTATGACATATTACAGCTATGTGTATAAGGTATTACCTCTTTTATACAATATTACTATAATATTTATGTAAAATGATTATACGTTTATTTATTTACTTATTTTACTAACCTCTTGTAATCAAGAACTGAGAATTTCTCTTTAATCTCCATTAGAATTAGTATACTTTTATAAACATAAATTTTTCCATCTAATATATTTTTTCAAAGTTTGAGAACAAAATGTGGACTCCGCCGAATAGAAGAACTTCGAGCGATATTTGGTATCATTTTGTGAAATTAGATAAAGAAAGGGAAATACCGATATCGTCAGCAGACAGTTTCCTGTTCTTTGGGATCTACTTCCAATCTAAAGTTTACTTTTACAATGTTTTATAGTAGCAATAAAATATTAATTATAGCAATAAAATAATGTAATCTTTAATAAAAGTGAATTTCCTTTTCATTATATTTTAACTTTTAGATTTTTTTTCTTCCAGAATTTTACTGTTGTTCGATATAGAAAGACCTTTTTTAGGGAATCTCAATAGTACAGTTGAAAGAAATCAGTCCAGGGAGTGAGCGGTTTGATTGAGTTGATTCCAGAGTTCCCATCCTTGTTCAATTCTTTCTACTTTTCCCACACCTTTGCAGAATGCTCTTGATCCATGCCAGTTCCAAGAGTATTCAGCGAGATCATTGTTAGTGAGCGGTGAATCGTTAAAAAGAACTGATTCGGTTCAGTGAGCGAACGGTTCCGAATTGATCCCCGAAAGAAACGGTTTTGTTCATCTTTAATTCCCTACGATCGCTGCCGAAATCTCTTTCCCAAATTCAAAAATACATATCTAATCTGCATCCTAGTGGGAATCGATAAAATAGAATTGATAGAAAAGGTAAAAGATTAGTAGTTAATAAACATAAATCGTATAGTGCTGCTCAACCGGAACAGTGGTTATTGACTTTCACTACCGTACCTAAGGGCCTGGGTTCGAATCTGGCCGCAGAAGGTATGAATGGTTGTAAATGAATAGTGCCTGTGAATTGTGGAGATACTCAAAAATGCAGCAAGTCAAAAGTTCTCTCGAGAGGTCTATAGTAGGGCAAGAGAAGATGAAGACCCCCGGACCTGTCCCCTTCGGTGTACTCTCTTTCAAAATTGGGATCGAAACTTAGTTATGACACAAAGGAAGCATTTGGATGATTTTTTACGTGGTAGAATTATCGGCCGTCTGGAATGTGGGCGTACTCAACTGGAAGTATCAGACGAACTTGGAATTGCCCAGAGTGTCATATCCAGGCTTTGGCAACGATTCCAACATGATGGTAATGTGAGTAGACGTTACAGCACAGGTCGCCCCAGAGTTGCAACGCCAAATGAGGACCGGTATTTGGCAGTTTCTGCCAAAAGAAACAGGCGGAGCACAACCTCAGACCTGTCTCGTGAGCTCTCTGCAGCCACTGGTACGACAATTTCAAGGCAGACCGTGTACAAACGCTTAGGGCAGATTGGTCTATATGCTCGTACACCTGCCAGATGCGTACCACTTACTGAAACTCACTGTCGCCTGCGGTTAACCTGGAGTAGAGAACATGCATTGTGGACACCGCAACAGTGGGATTCTGTGATGTTTTCCGACGAGTCCAAGTTTAGCTTGCACTCTGATTCTCGCCGGACTTTCATATGGAGAGCTGCATGTACCCGTTACCACCAAGAAAACATCATTGAACGACACCGTTACGGTGGTGCAGGAGTGCTCGTTTGGGGTGGAATTATTCTGGGTTCCAGAACTGACCTGCATGTTCAAATTGGAACAACGACAAGCCAAATCTATCGGGACGTCATTCTGGAACAACATGTACGTTTGTTTCGGAGCGCTATGGGCGTACAATTTGTGTTTATGGATGGCAACGCTCGTCCTCACCGTGCAAACATCGTAGGCGAATGTCTTCAATCGGAGGATATCACCCGTATGGACTGGCCAGCATTTTCATCGGACTTGAATCCAGTAGTGCACGTGTGGAACATGCTTGGCCGACGAGTTGCAGCCCGTCAACCTTCTCCTACATGTATAACGGAACTTCGGAGACCATTGCTTTTTGAGTGGTGTAGTATCCCCCAAGATCAGATCGATAATTTGATACTCAGTATGCCTAGTCTTTGTACGGACTGTATTGCATCGTCTGAGAGACATACAATGTATTAACAATCATATCAACCATGTAATATTGGTTTTTTGTAAATGAGTTTTTTTTTGTAATTTGCTCCAGGGAGAACAAATCGCTAATTTGTTTAATAATATCAAACATATAGCATCTTTTTCTGCTCTTTACCTTTTGCTTACTAAATAAGCTTTACAAGTAAGTCAAATTTGTTTTGCTTCTAACTCTTCCTTTGCCTGATTTTACATTATCCTTAATTTATGGACATGAGTGTATTAAGAGGCACTTCTAAGGCCATGCACTACGCTAATTAATTCCAGACTTCACGTTTACAACTTCCGAGATTTTTGAAGAATATTTCATTATCCCTTCTTAGTTCTGCTTATAAAGAACCAATAGCCAGCCGTAAATGCCGCATTGAGAAAGACCAAAATACGTTAGTGCCTTAAACCCTCTAAAAATGAGGACGGTCGACGATCAAATTGACATACGAGAATTTCCCGAATTTGCGATATCGTTAATGATCCGCATGATCACTATTAGAACTAACCAATTTTGAGGATGTCTTAAAAGATACTTAATATTTCACTACCTTAGCTTTTTCTTTTTTGCCGTGAAAAGGACGCAGGTGGTGTTGGTCTTTGTGTGTCTGATGGATGTAATGATTCTCTCAAAACAAAGTCTTTGTGTGTCTGATGGATTCGATAAAATTGGAAAAGGAATTTGGGGTTATTGAATAATCAATACGTAAAATGGACTTCATTTGTCTTCTACGCTGTAAAAGTAGGCTACTTATCAGAGCAACACTGTGATTTCTTTGGAAAAAATGTTGTACTGCTTAACACTACTATGCAACAAACGTTATTAAAAATCACACATTGATTTTCAATTGAAGAAAGGTGTTACAGGTCTCAGTACCATTTTCAGTTAACCTTCAGCTACGCTTAGAACAAATCAGACGCTGTTCGCAATTCCTGTTCCTTCTGCGTCAACGTAATGACAGATACTAATTGTCAAAATGAGTTCCATATATCAAACTTGCAGATGGGATTAAGAGAATAATTGTGCAGTATTACTTTGTTGATTTATTTTGACTCGCTAATACCTAGTATTATTTATACAAACTAGAAATTGCATAGCTATGCTCAGATTTTTAGAGTAGCTATATGGTACTTACCCAGTTCGAAATCTCTGTCTATCTTGTGTCATTATCGTTGAAACAGTCCTACGATATCATAGCAAAATATTATTAATTTAAAAATCAGATTACCAACTATTTATTTGAGTGATTTGATAGATTTTAATTATTTACTGATTTTACTAACTATTACTCACATTATTCACTTTGATGGATTTTACAAAAGACGACTCATTAAACTGCCATATCACCAATTTACTCATTAAATAATCATAGCGAAAAATAATTCATTAAATAATCTGATAACCAGTTTATTGACTGAAATGATTTCACTAATTATCCAAAGGGGCAATTTGCCCAGAAGGACTACTAATTTCGTTTTGCATTTTGCGTTGGTTCACTATAAACGGCGTTCCATTTTTTTAAACTGTTGCCACAGATATTATCGCCATGTAGTATATTTAAAGAAATTAAATAACGAAGAATCTGCATGAATGTATGTATGTTTCTCGCACTGTGAAAAAACAACGGTAAATAAAGATATCAAATTTTAAATAACGTAGTCCTCTATTCAAATATGGGCAACTGGAAGCTCAAATTTGGAATTTGTTGGATTGTCTATTTCATATATTGTAAAACGAGACGAATGTTTGATTAACAAACTCAACGATTTCAAAGCGAGCAACGGCAACATGTACAAAAATTTAAAACAAAACATTTTTTATCTCCAGCGCGCGAGACTGTGTACCTGAAATTCTAAAGATATGCTCTTTTAAAATTATTTTATAATATTGCTGTTGAATTAAATTTTATGGTTAGAGTGCGAAGAACATGATACTTAATAAATAAAAGTAACACACAAAACGTTAGAAAATGCTCCTTTGGGCATAATATAAAATCTGAAAGCTTTTAGTTTTTTATCAGTGATGTTTTAAGGGTTTGACTAATTACACTGATTTTTTCTGATAATACAAAATAAATATAACGAAAAATGGCTCTTTTAAATAACATTTAGTCGACGCAATTTTTTAACTATGTATACTCAAATTAGACTTGTGTTTAATGAGTAGGTCAAAATTTGATGCAGATATTAATGTTTCTGAAAAATCAAAATTGTTTCATGCTATGGTCTGAAGCGGGATTAAAAGCATTCGACGGTAATAACTGAACTCATTAGTCACTCGCTATTCCTCACCTAGAGTATCATCCAGGGTTCACAAGAGGAGGTTGACTGTAAATAGGTGTGATAAAAGTTCCAGGGGTTTGACACGTTATTTGTAAAATGGCCAGAAATACGTAACTTTCGGATTAAAAAGTCGAGAATTTGCAACTAACATTAACTGAAAAATATTATAGTTGTAGTCTTAATATTCTTTTACTTGAATCTTCTGTTCGTAACTATGACGTTTTACGTTCTAACATATTTCTCAGTACTCATGCTATGAAGAAGATTATGAAGGCTTTTAATAGCCTTTGAAATGCTTTTGTGACGCATTGTTGTTCTTTTAAGAATATGCATGACAGATCGTCTTTATTCTCATTGTAGTAGGTTGTTTGTGAAAATTATTGTTAGCCATTAATGATCTTGTCTTTTGGAATTTCTTTAAAAAATTATATTTTGCAGAAGCTGTCTAGCAACAAATATGGATTCAGAACTGGTTTAGAAGTGCTATCGGCTACATATGGATAAAGTAATCTTACATATATGTTTATAAATTTCATTTATTGAGGTGGATATCATGTCT
Organism: Stegodyphus mimosarum; assembly: GCA_000611955.2. Classification (NCBI taxonomy): domain Eukaryota; kingdom Metazoa; phylum Arthropoda; class Arachnida; order Araneae; family Eresidae; genus Stegodyphus; species Stegodyphus mimosarum. The sequence goes on from KK114627.1 coordinate 261,022, forward strand.
GGAGTGTTTTTATCAAAAATAATATTCTAACTTATTTCCCAAATAAACTGTCTTTAGCCATCACTCTTTTAATCTGTCTGACTCGTTAAGATTTGAATGAATTCATAGGTTAAGCCTTCTAAGTCCTGAAATAGTTTAAAATTTATGGACAGAATTCAGAAAAGAAATCCATTTGATTCCATTGTTTACAACTGGATTTTATTTTCAAAGCATTTCTACGGGAAATTTAGACATATCATCTCTATCGAAGACAAGATAACGCCAGCTGAGCTTACATCAAGTGCGAACATTTTCGAGTCCAAAAAAGCAGATTTTGCTCCCTTTACAGTAGCATTTAATCATTTGAAGTCTTTCAGAAATACATCGAAAGACTGACTTTATGTCTCCAGCACTGGCAGCACAATATACAGACTCCAACAAATATTTTCATATTAAAGCAAACAAACATATTATAGAAGTACGCTGTGGGAAAAGTGTAAATTTTTTATATTCTACCCCATTTGAAGGGCAACTAGGAAGGGAAGAGATTCAGTCGCCATGTCGTCCCCCAACGTCAGTTCTGTGGCACTTACAGAACTTTTAAAATTTTTAGAAGCCAGGAAATTAGAGAAAAGTCTAAGCTTTTTCAGGAATTCAAACTCCGGATCTTTTGATTGTTAGACGGACGTGTTACCACTTACAACATAAAGGAACTCAGTGAGGAAGATGAAAATTACTTACCTCCCCAACAACGGAATATGCGTTGTTGTTAAATAGCGTACATCTCTAGCAATCCGCTTCCTTGCATATGGCAAAAGCGGAGAAGGGCATCTGGAATGTTTTTTTTCAGTTGTTGATAAAATACCCCCAGATCTTTAAGTCCAATTCCGGAAGAAGCATAAATAAGTTTTAATTTCTTATAAACATATAAATTTCGTACCCTAAGCATAAAAAGATAATTACATGCATGTAAACCAAAAATATGCAATCATACACAAACTGAAAATAATTAGGCATCAATGTATAATGCTACAATAAAAGAAATTATATAAATTAAAAGCATGGGACAAATGTATTCACAAATAATATAAGTAATTCGCATAACGATACTTAAGGAATTTGCTTGGAATCAGCGTGTACGTATTCTGTAAACTGTAAACATTTTTTTAACTTTGATTACTTTGCCTTTTCCCTGTTGTTTGTGAACTGCTCAGTAATTCTCATTTTTTAAAAAAAATGTAGTTGTTAAACTGTTGTCAAATAACAATATTTTCTCTCCCTTTAACACGTACCTGAGTGGTATAATTAGAAGCACATCCAGATAGTAATTCGGAGGTTTGAAGTTCGAATCCTAGTTAGGGCATTTCTCACTTTTTCATGTGTCCTGCTTCGCAATAAGTCTAATTGTCATACAAGTGGCTTCTGGACTGAAATGTGGTGATTATAACTTCTCACAACTTGGATTTAGAGGCTGAATCTCGCCTTCCACGTCACTTTTTAATGGAGATAAATTTGGTTTATTTGATTATGCGAGTTGGCGAGAACTGTCTAACGGAAGAGATGCTTTAGTGCAGGTGTTTCTAAGGGAAAATGTCTCATATCTACGTTACACATGAAGAAACCATCATGAAAACGCCCATGCACCAGACTGTTGGCTTTAAATCTGGCCTAGGTCGAACTAACAGCAACTTTACTGCTCGTCCACTGGTTGGCCCTTTCACTGGAGGATAGTGCAAGATATTTTTCCCCGTTCTCATCATGCGCCTTCATAGCAAAATTGGAAGTACGTCCTTTTGGAAATCAGGAGCTATAATCCAAGTAAAGGCATTGGTCATTTTTTCTGTTTTTTGATATGATAAAAATTCTAATAACTCTACAAGTTGTGTGCTAAGGATCGAACACAATATGTCTACAACAAGGGTCGAGTAATATGATTCGGTCTTCATGTTCTCACGCTGGTATTTGAATGTTGGATTAGGTATCTATTGCTATAGAACTGTTACATCTGCATCACATTGCATTAGTAGTTCTACTACGATAATCTGGCAAACGGACAAGCTGATTTAAGGAATTTTTGGCAAACTATGCTGTAGACATCTTTATTGTGATAAGGAACAGAAAATGTTACATATTATTTTTGCTTTTATTGGTAAACCGAAACAGTTGTTGTAATTCCTAATAATTGTCACTTTTCAAATATAATGCCATATTATAATCAGCGTAGCAAACAAATATCTGCAATACTAGTTATATAAAGACAGATATAAAAGGACGTGAACTCGTTATTAACATTTTTGATAAAATAAAAACTAAATTGCAAGAAATGCCAGTAATAATCATGAATCTATGAAAGTAACTTTGCTGTAATAAAAGATTTATTTATTTATATACGCTGATATTTTACATATATAAAATAGGACAAAAAATGTAAATTGCTTAGTTTTATACATTTTTAGCTTGATGTTATTAAATAACATTTATGTAAAAATATTGTGTTAGAAGATTAGCGATTACTAAGAAAACGTAAGCAAAACCTCTTTTATGTATTTAAGTAAAATATTTAAGAATGTCTTTATAAAATCTATTGCGATAAAAGTAAGTAAAATGCATATTATATAATTTAATCTGAAATAATTACACATGTAGAAAAACCGTTTGTTAAATTTTTAACGATTTAAACATCTACCATTTTAACGTAAGATTGAAAAATAAATAATGCTTATTTTATTTAATTCTAATTTAGTAAATTTTAAAATGTGTAAGAACGTGTAATAATGACAATTAAAATATTTAAAAACTCAATTAATTTTACTAAATATAATATTTTATGTTGAAGATATACAAAACCCCATTAATTTTATTAAATTAAAACTGTATAAGGTAGACGTAAATAGTTTTGTATTATTAATTAACATATATAAACAACATTAAAAAAATGCTAGATAATATCTACCTTAAATATTTTTAACTCACGTCATAAATTGCTTAACTATACTGCTTAAAATTTTTAATGGTTTTATTTAAGTAATTTTTATAGAACACAAATAACTCTAAGAGCTCTAACGCTGGAAAGATTTTAATTGATAGAATGATTATTATCTAGGTCAAAATTTTTATTTCGCGTTTTGTTGTTACAAAATACTTTCAATTTCCTATACACGCTTTTAGAAATATCCTTTGTACCCTATGTATTAATTTTCTTCGATTAAGTACTATTTCTTAATTATCCGCAGAAAACTTTCTTTCGAGAAAGCTGTGTTTAATGAATATTCTATCGCGGGCTTGAAAGTCTTCGCCATTATCATTATCATTACTATTCGAAACATTTAAGATTTCATTGCTTTCATTCAGTCGCTTGGTTATATCTGTAATTAATGTAATTATAGTTGTCTTTGGTAACGTGCCCAATAAGCTATATTTCGCCATTTTCAAAGCTGTCCGTAATTTTGTGAAGGAACTTTGGCATATCCGAATACTTTGTTTGTCTTTCTCTTATTATTTTCATTAATTACCCTTTTAATAGTTATCGTATATTCGCTTTAGATAATTCATTTAGCGTAACCCTTAACGCATATTTTCTTGTAAACAAATTAACATCTTGAAACGAATTCTTTCCTTGCAACTTTTACAGATTGTAATGCCGTGTGATTCGAAACATGTCACTAGCATCGGTAATAAAGATATATTCTGTGGGTAATTGATGTAAATTATATGGCTTGTTTTAACTGACACGTTAATTAATTTTTTCTTTCCCTGTTCCTCCTATTGGGCTCTATCAGAGTGCAGATTAGTGTTATTTTAAATAAGAAGCGGATATGTTGTTTACAGGAAGGGCTAAGACAACTATCCAGTCTTATTGTTTATCCTGTGACGACACTTTGCCTATCTCTGCATTGTTTAGGGAATTTTGTATCTTATCTTATTTAGTATTACAATGCGATTGCTTTAGCAGAGCTGAAATTTAAAATCTTGATTTTGTGGCTTCCTGCTTTAAGTACTTGAGTTTCTGAAATCCGAAAAGTATTAGTTGTAATTACTATATTGATAAAACGTTTAGTTTTTACCTTTTATCCGTGTTGGCTCAGTTTATTTCGTGAAGATCATAATTTTTCTGAACAAGAAGATTAAATAACTGCATTTAATTAAGATTGGAAAACAAACACGCCAATGTAAAATTTTGCTTCCGTGCTTAATTTATAAGTTTTTATAAGTTTCTTCGAAAACGTTCAATTTGACATAATTGAATCAGAAATGGAGAAAGAAGGAGGAATGTCTGTTCCAAAATATCTTCTTCCAAGGAAACCCAAAAGTCAGCTCAGACTAAATAACGATACCCAGTTCCACTCTTATTTAATGAAACTATTGCAGATTCGGCCAAATTCTTGGGAATATCAGAAGTCTGATTGATGTAAACTATACTATCTGTAATTCAGTATAATAAACATCCCTGAAACTGGACCAGTGTGATCAGATTCGAGGGCAATGCTTTATTTGAAAATATAAGTCTGGAGATAACAATACCAGTTGAAGTGACAAGTACTCACATCATTTTAATATCCATCCAATGCCATCACTTTGACTGCTTGCCTTCAGGTTATTGTGCAGAAAACAGATTTTGATTTACTCAGTATCTTTGCCACTTAGATCACAGAGATTTGGATTTCCTTAGGGATCAGCTGCCTGAATCTTTCATAATTGTAAGTGATTTCAGTAGTTAAAACCAATTGCAGAAAATATGTAAGAATAAAAATTTACGTTACGTCAAATTGAGCAGATATATGAAGATCATGGCCTTTGCTAGCTAAATGACAAAGAATACACATACTTCCACCAGCTTTTAAGGACATTAAACGTTATCGATCTTGCTATATGTTCACCATCCTCTCGGCTTTGACTTTTCCAGATTGGAGAAATATAATGGTGATTTTATTATCTTTGAAATTAGGAGAGCTTTGTTACGGACACAGGTCAAGTCTATTCTATGCTCAAATCAAAGAGAATGCTGTTACAGACAGATAGGCCAACCTCGGATTCGGATATGTCAGCTATGAAATTTTGAAGCATCTATTCTGTATGTCATTTATGTATACATCATTGCTCTTTATATTCTTGCTATCAATACAGATAGAATATGAGAACAGCATATTTTATGGAAGACAAGTGTTATCATACTCATAGCTAAGGCAAGGCAAGATATTAAGAACTTCAACTATCGTCTCATCGCACTTCTAAGTTGCGTTTGCAAGCAGTTTGGAAAGATGGGAAACCATTACTTTTAGAAGACTCTTTGCACGCACGTTTGCAAAAGTCAAAATTTCCATCTTGAAGCTAAACTTCACCTCTAAGTGTCACTGTTTCAAACAGCGACAGAAATGAAAATTTTAAGACGGATGATCGATTGAAAACTAATATTCCTTTGACACGTCATGTAGTACTTGAGGAAGAAGTGTTTCAGAACTTTAAATCTTCGGAAAGTCTTAGTTAACGTCTTATTTAGTGCACAGCGTGGCTCATTGCTCCGCATTTCTAGGGCATTATTTCGCTCTAGGCAGCACTATGGCTCAGTTCGTTTTTGAATAAGGAAAGTTCTCTGTTTGATGGGAATTAGATACTGCTCATCATCAGGCTTTGCGGATGTCTTCTAGAGTTTTCAGAACATCTCTTGCATAGAATCTGTACATCTGTTGCTTAGAACCATCGTGTCAGTTGCGACACAAGGAGCTGAGCCTTCATAATTAACTCAGTATGTCACAACCTGCCAAACCTAATACGATCTGTGTCTTCAATGACTGTTATAACCTGTTATTTTTCTCAATGAGTGACTGTATACCTCCATTCTCTGCAAGAGGTCAAACACTTATTGAAAAGTACTCTATGTGTGATGTGAAGGCCCAGGCAGTTCTCCAAATATCACGTTGGAACAAGGCGAAAATTCGGATTCTGGATATTATTCACCGTCTTGAAAAGTGAAACACTAACGAGATATAATATAAGCAGTTTTTTCTTGATCGCAGACATGAATATAGTAATTACATTACGGTCTAAAACATAATCATAAATAGGTTGTTGTGCAGAAGCCTTGTTCATAACTGGAAACTATATGAACGGCAGACGACTGCATGATCTTTTCTTCTTAATAAATGCTAAATTAACTATTGACACTGCCTACAATATGTGCCATTTATGCCAAAAAAAGTTCATGACCTACGTTGACTCATTTTGTGCTCTAAAAGCTTTAGAATGTTTTTCTGATATCCATGATCTTAAAGTTAAATTCAAAAACTGCATCTAAATATAGGGAGCTCTGTACCAGATTCTTTACTGTTAGGGTCTTGGAAATGTCGGAATAAAAGGAAATACGAGGTGAGCTGGAAGACATCAAAGCAAAATCTGCTACTGAACCGTCCTGTCGGCTCGTTATTTTGAGAGATATTAAAACGGTTATGAAGGGCAAGCTCTCGAATGACAATCGCTGTGGAATGTACAAGTAAATACTACATTTGTCAGGACTGAGTGTTCGGTGCATACTCTTGGCGAACATATTCGTGGATCTTGAACAGGGAGCTGAATGCAGCTATGTTCTGTGGTAGAAAACTGTGGTTAAGTGGTAGAAGAATTGCACGTAAGAAGTATTTAAAATCCTCTTTTATTAAACCACAATTATATACAGCCACTTCCCAACTCGGGAGGGATACAGAAAATAATGACCGCACTTGGGTCTAAACTGAACAATCAAATAATTTAAAATAAAGTTAAATAGAAATTAAGTAATCGTTGCTCACAGAGCTATAAACACGAGGTTGGCCTCTAAATGATCAATGGTGCGTAGCAAGATTTAGCTAATACTAACGCACTTAGATTTACTTCAATAAGTAACAGAGTAACAGCGCTAAGGCTTAGAATTTAAATACTAGCTAGTCAGGCGAACGTCGAACAGAGTAGCAGTGATCTGAGACTAAAAGCATTCTCACTCTGAGTAGTTCCTTGCTAAAGGTTAAATACCAAAACTTGGCTCCACTTCAAATTAGCATAAAGCTGAAACGCGCGCTCATTCTAACGGGAAGTTGAAATAAGAAATAATAGGAAAGGAAAATTAAAAATAAAACTTTGTTAGTTTAAACTAAAACCTTACACATTTTGAAATATAATGTTTAGAAGGAAGTATGGAGAGACGAAAAATAATCGGAAGGAAGAGGTCCTTTAAACTTGTCTTAGGAATATGTCACTTCCTGAGTTACGTAAAAGTACCCGTTAAAAATATGAATTAACGTATTTTGTCCAACTAGGAATACTGTTTTATCAGAGCGACAGATTTTGATAGAATGTTCATATTTCGACAGATTTTGCGTGAAGCATTTTAAGTTTTTGATAATAATCCAATCGGAAAAAAAATTAATTTAAATCTATATCAGTATTTAAAGAAAAGTGAAGTTTTGTTACTTAATCAGAATAAAATGTAAACTGTTTTTTTATTTTACTTGATATTGTGGATTAATCTCTGCATTAATTAATATTTATAGTATTATTAGTTTTTTTGTTGTAAGAGGGTGTTATTTTATGTTTTTCTCATAACATAACAAAATTTCATCATCATATTGTTAAAGTGTTTTTATGGTTTGATGCTAATCATAAACGAGGCAGCAGATTCACTATACAGTTGGAGCATTATAAACTTTCAGGTTATGTTGCAGAATATCGACTCTCCATCCATCCGTCCACTCTTGTTGCTGAGTAGTTCTTTTTTCAAATCACCCACAGTTTCATTCTTTCTCAGGCTTGTCACGTAACCACATAACTCTTACTATAGCGAAGTATCAAATTCTGGCTTCTACTGTATTTGCCCGTCTCACATATTCTCCTGTTTTCTGATAACATTCTCAAACTCACTTATACTGCTTGGAGAAAAAACACAGGCGGCTGTCCTCTGTTATTTAGTTTTTGCTGATGTCTGTCTTCTCGCAGTCTGTGAACAGAATTAAAAACAACAAAGTGCCTACATATGCTCACAGACATTCAGTACAAATACTCCAGCTTCAAATACAAAATATCCATTTAGATCGTCTTTAATCGTTATTATGTTATTTACGTGTAAAGAGTATAAACATTATTATTTTGCTGCATATTTTATATAATATTAATATTTTCACGTTGTGACGTCTAGATAACAAATTACCGAAGGTTTTGGAAAACGAAAACCGCGCTTATTTTATCGATTCGTTGTTCGTAAGAGTCGGAAACTTGTCTAAAGAACAGAACTAATCATGTGAGAATCACAAGAAGATCGGATTCTAAGAATCTCTTTACTTATTGAAATGTTCTTACATCTTCCTTAGAATCTTCTTTCTTAGAAAATCTTATTTTTTCATTTATTTTCTTTTATATTTCATTAGTTTATAAATATCTTTCTATCTGTATTTCTTCCGCCATTGTAAACATTAGACTTCGTTTAACACGTATACGAATATTTATATTAATTCGAAGAAATAAGACCAGTGTTAAAATGAAAATAAGGTTTAAAAAAACCTTAGTTTAGCTTAGCATTTGAATAAAATAATTGATTTCGAGGACAATCCTCCATAGTTCTCTCTTTCAGAAAATTCGATTTCAGCGCTACTGTTTAACATATCTTTTTTTTATTTTGCTGTTCCCATAAGATTAGAAAACGTATCACCATTTTAAACAACAAAATATCTTCTTGCACGATATTCTGCGCTCTGATTTTACGCTTCGGAATTTTACTTTTTCCAATTTTCATTACTTGAAATCAGCTGCCTTTGTCAATGGATTTTCTCTTACGGTTATTCATGAAAAACTAAAAAAATAATTTTCCAATGTAAAAGAAGATCTCTTTATTGCAAATAACTACAACTGCCCAGCTGTCATTCTAGTTTGACCTTCTTTCAGTAAATTAATTATTTGGATTATCTGCAGACTGGTGTTTCCGATAATGATTTCATTTGTCTACGTCATTACGTTTTCAAACGAGTAATACTCGTAAATAATGAAGAATCGGTATGTATGTTATGTTTCTCGCACTGTTGGAAAATGATAGCTTCTAGAGACCCTCACTTTCGAATACACATAGCTCTCCATTCAAATATGGGCACCTCATAGCTGGAATTTCGAATTTCAAGTTTGCTTTTTATTTCTTTAATCTTTGTACGAAAACTGATGCTAAAACCGGAGACCTGATAATCTCTCCGATCTTTTAGTCTCTATATTTTCTAGTCAATCATATCAAGTCTGTATAGTTTTCTCCAGAAATTTTCACTACCTTCGATTTCCGAAATGGAAAGAAGGCATATACAGTTTTGGGGTTTTACTTAATTCCAATGTTCAATCTTAGAAACCCCCCACGAACACTAGCAAGCGAATAATCGCTTAAGTGTGAGAACAAACACGTAAGACTTAAGAAGGGATAACTAACCTTTATTTCTCATAACAAATACAATCAACTCCTAACTCGGAGTATACACAAAGCCTCCACTTGGGTTTGAACTTAATTAATTACGAATTTAAACTAAACTAAGCTTAACTAAAGCTATCTGAAAGATATAGCCGAACCTATCAGGTTTCTAAGTAGTTGACCCCTAAATATTAATTAAATCGTCGAAGCCAAGCAAGGGCCTAAAGTATGGCCGAGCGTAGTAGCTGAGAGAGAACGTAGCCAAAAGGCAAACGCGTGCTATTCAGGAAAATCAGACTCTTTCTCTCGAAGTCGGCGAAACATCAACTTAAATAATACTCTTACTCATTTGCATTAACTGCATTTCTGAAATTACATTCTGGGAGGAAATTGTAAGCTTAAATTAGAATAGATAGAAAAGTTGCATAACTTAAAATAACTGTTAATAAAATTAGGATAAACCTTACCCAGTTACAGCTAGATATAAGAGTCAGATAAATTACACTTTTACAGGAATGAGAAAAATAACACCAAAGGGTTGCCAAATTTGACCACGTTTGGAGATTTCTTGCCAAATTTGTCAACACAAATTTGTAGCCGAAATAATTGCTAGCTCTCTGTTGCCATTTACCTTGGTGTTAAATGGACCTGCCCCGGTAAACATATTTCTGCAGCGGATCTTTGCTTTCTCGACCCATTTCGTGTTACATTACATAACAAATGATACATTTTCACATATAATACAGTTAAAATTATTTTCATATATGCAAAATTCGTAATATCATCCCCTTCCCAAGGAGTGCACGTTCTGAGCAGTACACTCCCTGGACAGGAAGCCGTACTTACAATTAAGGAAAATCAATGCAATATGAAAATAATAATTTGAATAAATGATATTTAACATATCAAATACTAAATCAATAAATAAAAGTCTGAATTTACATATGCATAAACCATGGTCGTAATGAACGAATTTTGGTTTAGAACTGGATAACGTATGGATCCGAACTATGACGTTTTCATTTCCTCTGGCGCCAAGTTAACTCGCTGTCGACTAAATTTTGTATCATTTCAAAATGCGCTTGAAGATGTCGAATATATTCCTCAGGCAATGTAGTAGGGTCTGGAAGGGATCAAAAAGGAGATCTCAAGGCTGACGGAGGTCACGACCGAATAACATCTGGGGTGGGGAACAGCCAGTAATCTCATGGACAGAACTGCAAAGAACAGACGTAACTTGGTATCTGGAAACCATCAACGTTTTAAAGACATCAGAGTTTTAAAGACGGTTTGAATAAATTTCTCTATCATGTCATCTGACTGCGGATGCATGTCGTCTGACTGCGGATTTCTCAAAGAATTTTGTGTTACAGAGGTACTACAATTTTACATATAATTTCACTATAATTATTTACATATATACGAAACTGGTAAAAAAGACTATAACAACTTAAGTGTTTTTAACTGAAAACCAATGAAATTATATGCCATTTAACTACCCAATAAAATATAACTTTTAATATGAAAAGTAAACGGCCAAATATTTTATTATATTTGTATAAATTTAGATAAATTAGCTATTATTCTTGGTCAGTTGTACTTAATAGAGCGGATTCCAAAATTTCAAATTAAATTTCCAAAACATCAAATTAAATTTTGCTTACAAACGATCAGCAGAAAATAATGCTGCACTTGAAGCTCTTTGCTCTATAAATAATGCAAGGGGCGGAAGATCATACTCTGTAGATTTTTTAAAAGTTTACTTTTTTTATTTTCCCCAATTTAGTTCAGTCCGTATGGTAATGAATCTGAACTAATAGAAGCTGGACAGTTTGAGGTATTGCTGTACTTTAGAAACAGAATAATTAAATTCTCGAAGCTTTTCGGCAGTTTTGATATCTCATGTCATTTCCTAACCATTTATTATTTGGCCACTCTCATCTCCTTCTTCGACACAAGTTTTATGACCTCTCCCAAACGTTCTTCTTCTTCAATTTTTAATACCAAGCTTACATCAAATTTAATCCGTCTTCTATTTTTTATTTCTTAGGGAATGAAATAATTTCTCATTTCATCAGATGAGCATGAATATTTTCCTTAAAGCATAACTTCATTCAGTCTTTTAATTAATAAATTAAAGCGGAAACTTCGACATAAATTCACTGAACATTTGTAGTTTTCTCTATCAAAATAATTTTCCTTAAACAGTGGAAATTCGTACTTCTATAAAATTCAGGAGGAGCGATGGTCTAAGAAGAGCGTTTCTTGAATAAAACATTCGAAAAGTGGAAAGAGACTGAAAATTTCATGTGTCGCTATATTGCTAAGAATGAAAACGTGACAAATCTTAATAAATTCGAGACAATACAGTTCACACTGTACTTAAAGCAGCTCGTGAGCTGTATTGCATTCGTTTCAATGGGAAAATGTACACCGCTGGGAATGAAAACGTTACAATGGTGTTCTGAAATGGCAACAACTTCTTGTCTAGCAAAGTAATAAGCGTTTTCAACGAGATCTCATGGGGAATCTCGATACAATTTCTCTGCTCTCACATTTCCGTTATGAGTGCGTTTTAGTGAATTAGCTTGCAGTAAACTCCCGAGAGAAATGAAACACAGTATAAAATGGGTCAGTTTGTTTGCCAAATTAGCACGAAGGAGAATTTTGCAGTAATTCTAAAACTATTTTTTGGGTAAAATGCTATTTGTAGCAACCGCTTCTACAACTAAAGGGCGTAAAAAGTCATTAGAAAGCTACTTACTTTTTTTAAAGAAAATTAACTAAAGATAAAATCTGTTTCGCTAACATGTAACGCAGTAACGACCAGTTATATTTTTAGAAGATGTTTTCGTGTGATCAGTAAAATTTTGAACTGTGATTTCATTTGAAATATATACTTGTTAAATCCCCATATACCTTGTCTTTCCGAAATTGCCTGGTAAAGAGTTATCAAATTCCTCTTTGATGTAAAAGAATAGCACATAAATTAGAAAATGGAAGATCCGTGGTTCGAATCCTAGCAGGGGCATAGCTTTTTTTTTGAAAACTTAATATTCTTTTGTAGTGGCTTTCAAATTAAGAATGTAATGCATTACTCGGATTTTATCCACAGGGTCTTGTGTGTCTCCCCCATCGTTGTTTAGGTGGAGGAGAATGTAAAGAATGATCGTACTTCTCTGTGTAGGCACTCGCAATGTTAGTGCTTAGCACATCTAATAACAGTTGGAAGACTCTACAGAGAACCGGGGCAAGGGTGAGATAAGTGAGGTTCTTATCTTAGAAAAACAACTAGATGAGGTGCCAAATTAGTTACAAAAATCACAAACAATTTTTTTAAAAAGAAATTAAGATTTAAATTTCAACCAAGATGCACATCCATAAGCAGAACTCTAAAATATAATATTTAAGCGATAAAAGGCAAGCTATATTCTGAACTCTGCGTTTCATTATTGGTGTTATATAGCCAATAACTTAATTTCTATCATTCATTTTTCTCAGTCATTTGCGCTAACTAGCGGCCAACCGGTAAATTCGCTGACGCTCATAGTTCGACTTGAATTCAAATCTGCTCGGAATGTTTCGCTTTTCCCCACACGTACCACAATACGAACCATTTTTTCTAAGTCCTACAGGAAAACATCTCTTCCCTTAAGCAGATAGACCTTGCATGCTTTGTTATAATACAAATAACCCTAACTAGAGTCCTCTAATGAACTATCGCCGTTAAGCTTTCGTTTTACTCAGCATAGATTTAAAACAATAAACATAGCATTATCTTAGTATGAATTAACTGATTTATATTATTACTTTTTTACGAATATCTTACGCAATTTCATAAGCCAGAAAATGTATCGTATATTGCTCCTTTTCCGAATAGAGTTTGCTGTTGTCATGCTCTTGAATTAAATTCATGACAGAAGTTTTTTATGTTCTGCTGCTTCCGTATGTAATTCGTTTTAGAAGCTAGCTGCACTTGCGTTTATTGATGAAACTTGTATAATTATTGTTGGTTTTAAAGGAAACTATACTCTAGTTTCATTTCCATTCAAGATTAATGAACAGTTTTATGAATCTTAAATTGCAGACGAGAAATCACAAATTCAGGATTAAAGAAAAAATTAATTGTGCATCAACGGAATGACAACGAAAAATATTCTGCTGAAAGTTTATTGAATGTAACTAATACATTTTAAGATAGAATTTTAATTATGTTAAAAAAATAATTAATATATAATTATGTTAGGATTGTCAGACATGGTAATTTTACTTGAAGAATTGCTAGAAATTTTAGTTGAAAAATCCCTGCAATAGTTTGAAGAGATATGTAACACCTAAAAGCATTAATTTGTAGTCTACTTGTTTGTCTCAAAATATCCAAAGCTGAAAAGAATTAGCAGAATGGAAAGCTCTAAGAAATGTCAAAAATGTTTCAGAAAGATAGCTAGCTGATTTTTTTCAACAGTCTGTCGTTTTTGTATGCTTTCTGCCATTTTTATACGGATACGGTAGCATTAAAGTAAAATTTTGATGTAATTTATTTGTTTACCTTTCTTCTCTGGAACAGAAAATTCTTTTATTTTTCTGTAAAGCGCAAAGTACTGTTGTAAATTTTAAACAAGAATTCTTCTGTGGTCTAAGAGTCTATTAATTCATTTATATCTGTGAGAGAACTGTTCATGAAAATTTCGGATAACGAACCGCTTTCAGGTTCGAATTAAATTCGAGAGCTGAGATTTCATTGTACTTATTTTAAGAAAAGGACTATCGAAAACTTAATCATTACGAGAAAGAAATAAAAGCTTCTGCTTAAAAATAGTTTGAAACTTCAGAAGATTTTGAATTACATGAATTCGGTATATATACCTAATTTTTGGAGGAGAATTAAATTTAAATCATGAGTATCAAAGCAACGAGTCCCAAATGGATATGGCAGTTTCTCCTAACTTCCTATGTTAACAACCTTGGCAAGACACCTGACGCATCTAGCGAAATGGCACACACCTAAGTAACTACGATAAAGTTTTGGAAATTTACGGAGCTATTAAATAAAGTGGCAGACGCAGAAATAAATCGTGTGTCTTAGCTGCAATATATGAGTTCTAATTTTAATATAATTCCGAAGAAACTGAAAATAATGTTCGAAGTTTGGTCCCTTGCTGTAGAAACCAGACAATTCAAGTTTTGACCAACTTGTCCAAATCCTGAAATATAAAATAGTATATACAGGGTGTGAATCAGAAGCTTCAAGACTGGTTCATTTCTAAATAGGGGAGCTCGCGCGGACCGGTTCCGCCGGGTGGGGGAAGTCGTGGGGGGGTCTCAGGGAACGAACTGACCCTGCGCCAGTTGCCTCCGGAACCCTGGAAAGTGCGCATCGCTTGCAGTGTGAGTGCGTATCATTAACCTAGTTCGAAATGTGGGAGAGGCGAAAATGGAGCAGCACGTGGAGCAACGTTATGCGATTAAGTTTTGCGTGCGACTGAAACAAACCGCCACGGAGACTCGGTATGATTCAAGAGGCCTTTAAAGAAGAAGCCATGTCCCGTGCAATGGTTTTTATATGGCACAAACGTTTCAAAGATGGCCGCGGGAATGTTGAAGACGACGACAGCTCTGGAAGGCCATTATCAAGCCGAACGGATCAAAATATGGAGAGAGTGCGGGAACTTTTAAACAACGACCGTCGTCTTAGTACTAGATTAATTGCCGATGAACTGGGTCTCAGTCAGAGTAAAGTGTGGAGGATTGTAACGGAGAATTTGATGATGTGAAAAGTGTGTGCCAAACTGGTGCCAAAAGTTTTGTCGGTGGATCAGAAGAAACGGCGCATGATTGCTTCCCAGAAAATGCTCCAACTGCTGAATGTTGATGCGAACCTTCCGAAGAAAGTGGTTACTGGTGATGAGACCTGGGTCTACACGTACAATCCTGATTCGAAGCGTCAAAGCTCAGAATGGCACACATCTTCCTCGCCGAAGCCCAAGAAAGCTCGCATGAGCAAGTCGCGTGTAAGTGCATGCTGATTGTTTTTTTTTATGGTAAATGAGTGATTCACAAGGAGTTTGTTGCTCATGGACAGACTGTCACAGGTGACTTTTACGCTGGAGTGCTTCGCCGCTTGAAGGATCGAGTCCGTCGCGTCCGCCCGGCGATCAAGGGCGATTGGATTCTCCACCACGATAACGCGCCCGCTCAGACGTCGCACGTCGCCGCCGAAGTTTTGGTCAAGTTCAATGTGACAACACTGCTGCAGCCACCCTACAGCCCCGACCTGGCTCCAAGTGACTTTTTCCTTTTCCCCCGAATCAAGACAGGCCTTAAAGGGAAGCGATTCGACTCCATCGACGGCATCCAGCAAGCTTCGACGAGAGCCCTTGACAGCATGACGCCCGAGGCCTTCCAGAAGAGCTACGAACAGTGGAAGACGCGCTGGCAGCGCTGTGTTGATGCTGAAGGATCATATTTTGAAGAATTTTAGTCCGCTGTACTTAAATGTCCAATAAATTTCTAGTTCTGAGGTTTAGGCTTGAAACTTTTGAATCACACCCTGTAAGTACTCTCTTCAATACCTAAGAATAGAACTTGAACCTATCCAGATCCTTTAAAAAAAGTGAAAAGTAATAATTAAAAGTACTTCAAACTTAGTTATTCGTAATAATATATCCTGAAGTAAATAAGTAAATGTAAACGTGAAAAGAAATAAAAGGCTGATTTTAATAGTCTCGGAAATGAAAAAGTATAGGATTTAACTTATAATTAATAAGTTTTCTAAATACCAAAATAGACAATGACATTTCTTTGTAATGAGGCATTTCAAAAATTTCCATTCCAACTACGAGACAACATTCCATTATCAGCAAATGGAATTTAGATTTCGTCCATAAATTCCTAATTCCTTTCGTAAATGTCATCCATCATTTTTCCAGCTCCCTGGAAGTTTTTCTTCATAATTCATTTGTTTGACATGCTCCTAATGAATTGAATAAGCCTTTCATATTTTGCTTCATTAAATATGAATGTCGTAAAAATATTATTGTAAAAAATATTTATAAAATTAAAAAAAAGTATTGTAATTTTTTTATATTCTATACAGCATCGTCGAGAGCCAGTGCTAATGGAGTAGTTAATAGACTTCAGCATTTGCTGTAATATGTGTATGCTAATTTGATTTCTCGATGCCTTTGCTTTTCCGATAGAAACATTTCTTGCAAAGAATCACCTAGTTGTTGTGTGATGTCGTTGTCATAGAAACTTGCCACCTGATGGTTGAAAGTACATGACAGGGTTTGAGTAAATCATTAATCAGCACAAATGACTGCTACACGTATTAGAGCTTTTGTAAACATGACTATATCTTTGTCAGTCATCACCTGTTAGGCAGATTTTCTTCCCTGGCTTTCCATATCATGAATATCTGTTCAAAATTTATAATAATATTTATTCCCAGCTGTGTCATCCATGCAAAGTTTCATACTTTATGCAGTCTGGTATAAATATCATAAGTGTTTATACATAAAGTTGGAAGAGATTTAATTGGGAAATAAATATCGTATTTTGAGGTAGCGTCGATTCCATGGGAAATTTGTGCATACAAGTTGTATAAATAAGAATATGTGCAATTGTGAACTGCTTGAAGTAGTGTCTTAGACCAGGGGTCGGCAACCTTTTTTGGCCGCGTGTCAAAATCAACCAAAATCGAGTATTAAAGAGACGTTTGAGTCAGAGATATTTTCGTATTAAAACAGCATTTTAGTAAATAATAAGATATATTTTATTAAGAAAATAATTACAAACATAGTTGAATAAACTTTATTTATAAACTTTCTCTACGATATCAATGGCTCCCCTGATGCTGAACTTGTGACGTCAATTTAGTAAAGTCTGGTTTATAGTTAGTCGTTTTAAGTCGAACACAAGCATCTGAATTTTCAATAGTTAACCTGCTCCTGTTTTTGATTAAAATAAATTTCACTTGTGAAAATATTTGTTCACATTTATAAGTGAACCCGAATGTGGACAAAATGGCAAAGGCAATTTTTTTAATGATGAAAACCTCGTAGGAAGTGATGCCCAACATGTTGATATCATGAGAAAATGATTATCTTCTGTATTTTCTAAATCGTTCCGCAATTTCTTGAATTTATCCGTCCATAATGTTGAACTTTTAAAATCAATCATTTCTAAACTAAAACTGTCAATTCTTAGATATTCAAAATACTTCAAATTTATAATATTTTCTTCTATTTCATCGGGTTTTATTATAAATGTAAGCATTTCTCCATGTTTCTTAAGACTTTGAAACCGATTTTCATATTCACTTTTAATGACTGAAATCCAAGTTTCGAACATATTTAGATTGCGTTCATCGATATTTTCTTTTTCATGTTCCCTTTTTAACAAGGGAAAGAAATGAAATTTTTTAGTTTTTATGTCAGTTTCAAATAATATCAATTTTGAAGTAAAACTCTTCCATTCCTCATATATTTTTAAAATTGTGCGATTATTTCCTTGGAGTCGTACTTTGAAATCATTATAATGGTTCATTATGTCTGTTAAGAACAAAAGTCTTAAAAACCATTGTTTATCATTGAGTTCGAGATCATTTTCACCGATTTCGTGAAGAAATATTTGTATATCATCAAAACACTCTACAAATCTATTAAGAACTTTGCCCCTTAACCATCGTATTTCAGAATGTAATAACAAATCTCCATATTTCGATTCAATTTCCTCCAAAAAAGCTTTAAAGCGCCTGTGTATTAATGCTGATCGCGCTATTATCATGTTTACGATCTTAACAACGTTTTCCATTACATTCTTACGTTGTTGTGCAGATGCCTTTGCAAATAAATTTTCTTCATGTATGATACAATGAAACGATAAAAGTGAACGGCCAAGTTCATTTTCCATTAGTTTTACAAATCCAACAGTTTTTCCTTTCATACTTGGAGCACCGTCAGTTGTTATGGAAAGCAATTTACTTTTTAAATCCAATACTTGCCCATTTTTGAAATTTCCAAAGTCTTGTACTTGAGGAAAAATATCAGTGCCTTTGGTGGTGTCATTCACTGAAGCAAGAACGCATAGTTCTTCATTGACATTCGAGCTATTTATTGATGCAAATCTAATAATTATTGCAAGCCTACCAATATTATTTATGTCGGTACTTTCGTCAACTGCAATGCTAATTATGTCACAAGATAACAAATCATTTTTGACCTTTTCATCAATATTCTTGGCCATATCTGCAACGCGACGCTGGACTGTTCTAGCTGACAATTGCATTTCTTTGATTCAATTATTTGTTTTTATTTGCGAAGTCATTAAATCAGTGTTCGGAACAATTTATGAATGCGTTTTTCAAACACTCGCCGTCTGCAAATAGTTTTCCGTTGGTACCAATGCTAAGAGCTTCAACAAAGCTGGCAGACGTAGAGTGATTGCTGCTGGTAACAAAACTCTTTAAGAATTTATTTTGTTTTCGAAAATTTAATACTCGTTTAGCAATATATTCAGATTTATCTTCATTTGTCATTTCACTCACATCTTTATGTTTTGAAGAAAAGTGTCGCTCAATATTATAAGTCCTGGCGGTAATTATATCTGTACATAAAGTACAGATCAATTTGTCACCATTTTCGATACACCCATACTTTTCTGTCCACACATCTTGAAAGAATCTCTATTTTGCTTTTTGTTTGCTCATAGTAATTTTTTTAAATAATAATATTTATTTCACTAGGTCACTAGGTGAATATTATTGTGCTACTGTACTGCACGTGCTATAACTATAATTGACATACAACTGAGATAACGACGCGCGCGTCCAGGAATGGTATAATTTGTTCAGACAATGTCGCTGCATTCCGCATACTGTCGGCCGATTCCATAGTCAGTCACGCGGGGGTGGGGCGCGCGTCCAGGAATGGTACAGTTTCTTCAGACAATGTCGCTGCATTCCGCATACTTTCGGCCGATTCCATATCCAGTCAGGCGGGGGTGGGACTTTAAGTGATATTTTTATGTTATACTGGATTCAAATTTGGTACGTTCTACGACAAAAAGTTTTTGGGAAAAAGAAAAAAAAAATGTTTGTATATCTTATGCTTTATTTTCGGAACTAAAGTGGGTCACTTGAAATTACCAAATGAGTCACTCGGTGACCCACGGGTCATAAGTTGCCGACCTCTGGCTTTAGAACGAATCGAATTGGCACAACAAATGGCTTAGTGTTACCCAAACGTTTTCAAAGGGGCTACATATATAAATTATATATTTACGAAAAGTTTATAAAAATTATATATTATTTTATAAAAAGTATATGAATTCATATTAGCTTACTATGCATTATAAAATGAAAATGGACGTAAAAACATAAGGGATTAATTTAGTTTAGTATCATTCAAAAATATGACCATGTTCAACTAAATTTATTTAACGTAGTTTCTTGAAGTTATGCCCTCTTCAGATACAAACTCAAGGTATTACTTTTTATGTAAGATTATAAATATCAAGTATTTTTAATTGTAACATTGTAACATTGAATTGTAACATTTGCAATACTTTCGACTTGTTAGTCTGGCCAAGCGAACTAACGAGGTTTGTAACCGTGCAAGAAGAATGATTTTGCCCTCAAATAAAAATGCATTCTTAAATCAAATAAGTAGTTTTAAAGAAATAAAAACATGTCCTATTAATATAAAATTTTGTTTTATTTTTTAGTTTATCTATTTGATATAATTTGAACTATTTTTTAGTTTACTTTGTATTCAGTTGGCAATTAGAAATATTTGCGTATAGTTGTAATTATTAAATGATATTTCTAACGCAATTTGTTGAGTACTTCGGTACAGAATCACTTAATAGTAGTTAGTTTTATGTTTATCTAATAGCACTATCAAAACGGTAATTTTTTTTGACGTAGAGAATCATTATTGAAGGAGATTAAAGCTACTAACTTTTAATGAACTGGCCGAAATTAAGGGTTCAATAACGGGCTTTACTACCGCTCATAAATATTTACTACCTAAAAGATACACATCTGCTGGGCAGTATTATTAGTGCATTAACTTTATAGCGGTGCTATCTCCAGGATTATTGATGTGAATTTCAGACGATTTGCTGAGATATTACCAACAATAAACTTTTCCTCAAACGTCGAATATATCCACGAATTGCAAAATATACATATTTTAGTTAAGTTGAAAGATTACAGTGGTAGTTCGAACATTTTTTTAGACTACATTTCTCAAAAAAATGTTTTTTAAATCGCCTGCTTGCATTTTTTTTTTAACTTCAACTATATTTCTGAAAGTGTAAATTATCAGTTGCTACTTGGTAATTTTGTTTCCATGCAAAATGGCGTTTTCAAAGAAACAATAGAAGGAAGCTATATTTGTGCTCTTTCCGAAGAAATTTATTCCTATCTTGTAATTAAAAAATTATATGAAAGCTATGACGTTTTGGTATCTAAAGCAACGATAGATAATATCGTGAATAAGAAAGGGGAAAACGACAAAGATTGGCTTCAAGAAGAAAAAAATGTTTCAAAATACACATCCAAGGAAAAAATGTTTCGAATGTTATAAAGGTAAGAATTTTAATATTAAAAGAAAATCCGAGAAGGGAGAGGACAGTTGCACAATCTTTAAAATGCTCAGTGTCAACAAAGTTATTAATGCTTATTTAATTGTAAACAGTCGGAAAAATGTAATGTACACTGTGAAAAAAAAGGGACAGTTGCATATCTCCCGTTCTACTGGGCCGATTACGAAATTCAAATTGCGTTTTTCATGTTTTGAAAGCTCGACTTAGGATATATATTAGATTTATATATAGCATCATTCTAACACAGGTATTTTGACACAAAATCGGGCTTTTCTGAAATGACGTGCCACATTTTTTTTATATTTCGGTTCTACGACTCAAAATAGGCCTAAATATTAAATTTTGAAAATTCGATGCGAAATTTACGAAAAAATTCAAAAATTTATTGTGACGTATTTTTTCAGTTTTCCCCAAGAATAATTTGCTTGGCGAAAACGAAGTTATCGTTCATACTTTTAAATAATTATAACAAAGTGCTTGAACCACACTTGTGTTATCATCGCTTTTAAAAAATATGCTAAATTTCAAAGCGCAAATACATAAATTCACGTATGTCTTAGGAAATTTTGAAAAAGAAACTATAATTTTTTGCACGTTTGCTTAGAAATACATATACTTTAAGATGATGGTAAAAATTTTATGGATTTTGATTCAAAATGTTTCCCGAAACATTTATACAAATTATTTAAAAATATAAATTAAAAAAAATATATCATAAAAATAGGCGAATTTATTTGGAATGAAACGAAATTTCGAAATGTGAAAGAAGGAATCAAGTAAGCTTAATAAAAATAGACATATTAATAAATATGTATCAAATTCAATTAGCATTGAGGAGCTAAAATTTTGAGAGCTAATGTTTTAAAAACTATTCATGCAATTTTTACAAAACTTGGACGCTCTTGCGATTTTTATAAAATTTGGCAGTTTATCATAATTTGAGTAGTAGAATCGAAATATGGAAAAAAAATGGCTTCCCATTTCAGATAAAGTACGCTTTTGGGTAAAAATACCTATATTAGAACAACGCTATGTATAAACCTAATCCATATCCTAAGTCGCGCTTTCGAGACTTGAAAAACGCAGTTTGAATTTTATCAATCGACCCAGAAGAACGAAAGACATATAACTGTCTTCCCCTTTTTTTTCGCACTGTACATCGTCTTTCGCCTCGATATAAGCAGAACGTGTTGCAGAATTCTTAGTGAGAAAAAATTATTTCCACAAAACTGGGAAAATGGTGTCATAATAGATAAATCTTGGGTGTATTTAAATGACAGCAATAAAAAGAAATCCATTTATTATTATCAAAGAGAAGTAAAAAATCTTAGAATATGGTTCAAAGAATCTTAAGAAAGTTTTTCAAAGGGATAAAATTAAAGAGAGTGCAGAAAATTGTTAAGATCAACTCCAAATATTAATTAACATATTTTATACCTTACTTTCAAATATGAAATAACTTCTCTTTACCCACAGTGTCATGAATCAGTAGAATTGAATCAAGACAAAACAAGCAGCCCCTCGGGAAAATCTACTGTTAATTTCCTGGAAAATATGGAACAAAAACTGTTATAAAGGCCATACCCTTCACTGTTCCTGATGTATCATCCACGGACCTTTGGACTTTTAAAAAGCGAATTGTTCAAACGCCGAACTACAACCGTTTTTGGACTCTGGAAAGCTGTTCAAAAGGAATGGGATAAAATACCTTTTTCAATATTAAAAAAGGCTTTACTGTCTTGGAAATTAGGGGGTAGAAAGAAAATGAAGATTAAGGGTTATGAAATGAAACATCGCAACACAAAAATGTAGGTAAAATATTTTTGTAAATAAATTGAAAATCGTCTAAAACTGTACTAACAGCCTCTGTACTTTTAATGTTTATATATTTTCATTTTTACGTTTCACGAAAATTTAACCCAAAAGTAATAACACTTTAAACCTTAATTTATGACTTCTCAATATTGTTAGGCATTACTAGAAAATGCCATTTTCCAAAATAATACAAAACCCATCCATTGAGTTTCTTATCTATAAATAAGTTTTCAAGCATAGTAATTCTTCTTCACATTTTTCTAAGTTTAAATTTATACCTATTAGTAAGAAATACGTGCATGCACGATCGCAACTCACACTAATGGAAATCTTACATTAATGGAAGGCTCACATTAATGGAAATTAGTGCCTTATCAAAAATACATTCAAGTAAAAAAAAGAAAACCTAAGAGAATTTAGATTTTAATGTCGCACCAGAGATGTTTGTTGAGACTTATCCTCTCGCTGAGCTCTCTAGTTTACCATTATACTTTTTAATTCATTCCTGCCAAGACAACTTTGTTGTCTTTCTAATTTTACTCCCAAGCATCGCTTTCTTTGCACATATACCGCATAACATTCAAGAGCAAAATCACAAAAATTTTAAAAACAGCATATTTTTAGAATTCTTGACAGAATGTTAAGTGTTGCCATGAGAGTTTTTTATTTTCAGCCTAAAAGAGCCAGAAATCTCGAAACACGATTTTGCTTTGCTTCACTTTAATATGTTCTTTCACTTTTCATACAAGTATGTTGCCATTCGCTAAAATGTAAGATGTTTAGCTTTCAAATTTAATCCTTTTTTCTATTAAAGACCAAGCTAAGCTGTTTGAAAGCAGTTCTTAAGAATATTATTGTTAATTTTTTAATCGGATTGAGTTAAATAAAAGTGAAATTAATTCAAAATACGTTTCATTAAAACATTAAATAGTTTTTCAGGGAATTGTTAGTACAAAGGGTTTGTCCCTGTAGGACTATTGCTTTCGTTTTGCGTTGGAAACATTAAAAGCCCAATCACTTTTCAAATTGTTGCCACCAAATCTTACAGCCCTGTATTATATATAAAGAAATTAAATAATGAAGAATATGTACACATGTATGTATATTTCTCCAAATGTGATAAAACAACGGTACCTAGAGCTATCCAATTTTAAATAACTTACGTTTCCACCCGAATATGGGCATCTGGAAGCCCAAATTTGAAATTTCGAATTTATTTTATTATCAATTTCATATTTTGTAAAGCTTTAACGAATTTTTGATGAACAAACTCAAATGATTTAAAAGCAAGCAATGGCAACACTCTACGGAAAAAAAACTTTTTAACTTAAATTTTTATCTAAACCGCGTAGAATTGTGTATCGGAAATTCTAAAGATATACTCATTTTAAAATTATTTTGCAATATTGCTGTTGAACTGAATTTTATGATATAAGTGCGAAGAACATGATATTTAATAAATAAAGATTTTGAAACATATATAAGTTTTCCATATTATTCTTAATAAGATATACATCTAGTATCGTATAAAATATTTTGCTGTTCCACCTGGACTATATCGATGGATAATCTGTACTGATAGATGATATTATGCTTCTAAAAGAGTCCTTTTGGACGAGCGTTAAAATCAGATTTTTATTTGTTTCAGATTTTATTATTTTTACAGTTTATCATATCAATGTTTAGTTTTCTTAATGAGATGGTATATAACGTTTTTGCCTTTTCATTTTATTATTAAACATCTTTTCGATCACACTTACGCAATGCATATGTTTAGAATTCCGATAGAATGAAAGTTACGTTTTGTCATAATTTTCGTTTACATTCGCTACATTATTTCTGTGAAAATACCTAATGGCGACAACACTTGATGGGAAGAACCCTTTAATTGTATTGTCATACATTTTTCGTTTATCTTCACTGTACTATTGCTTTAAAAATAATACATGGTGATAACATTAAGTGGAAATATTTTTTGTATTTGAAAAGCGAATTAATGATAAATTAAATAATACCCTGAAAGGCTAGGTGCTAAAAATGGACATATTTTTTACAAGCTCGTTTTGTTACGTAGTAGCTACATATGTTGGTTTCTGTTACTGCTGTATAGCTAGAAGAATTTTCCTTCCATTTTTTTTATTTATATATCATTATTTTCTTTTATTTTTCTATAGGAACTTCTACCGTAAATCCTTGCTAGCCTCGAATTTTAACCGTAAATCATACACCGAGAAAGTTTTCGATTAATCTCACAATATCTCCCTGAATTTTTCTATTTACTGTATAAAAGATATACTAACCCAAACACTATCGATAAAAGTCGATTTGCAAAAATTGGTTTGCGTCTTTCCGATCTTTCATAATTTTCAAAGACAGAAACTATCCAACGAAGTTTTCTTTTGAGTTCATTATAATAAAATATACTACTGGATTTTTAAAAGAAATTGTTATTTGAGTATGAGAAAACACCTTGGCAATGTGCCTAGAGGATGACTTTTTAAGGGAAACTAGCGGTATACACTTTACATACGGGGAAACCACGAAAACTGATTATGTAGCCAGCTTCGTCGTCTGGGTTCAAACCTGAAACGAACTATGAGTATCAGTATTAGTCTGTAAACTCTCAACCACTGGTGGTTGAGGGTTTACTCAAACCACTTTAAAAAAATGTACACTTTAAGTGTTTATGCTTCTGTACATAATTTCCATATTGCTGAGGTATAATAGAAACTTTGCAATGCCTAAACCTCGAAATAAGGCGTATTCGAAACAAACATTTTCATTATTTAATATGGAAATATTGCTTCGAATACGAAACCCAGCTGCCCTAAATGTTTATTTTTGGCTGCGTGAAGACAACCATGCAGCTTATCATCCCATTCTAATCCCTCAGTAAAATAACACCAAGTCGGGATAGTTAAAACAACCCTTTTTAGTAGGATTTACTTTGCTAATTTTTGTAGACCATGTAAAAACAGGAAGACTTTCCTGCTTGCGGAATTAACACAAAAGTTAATGTATTTGAAATGTGGTACTTCCGTCTATAAGTTTTGGATAAGGCTCTCGACTCATGAGTATAAACACGAGTAATACAAACTAAAATCATTTAAATAAATTGATAAGCTGGGAGAAAGTCTTATCGAGACAGTTAGTGGTCACTGTTCGAAGCTCTCTCCTAAATTCAAGAATTCTGTTCTTATATACATTAACTAATTTCCATCCTGGTGGGAACCTACAAATGTAGAAGTGACAGCAAAAGAAAAATAAAAGAATAACGAGTTAATAGCTCAAAACTCTATAAAATATCTAGAAAATATATTTACAGCTTTGTTCACTGAATATGTTTAGTATGAAAATAGCTAACAGCAAAATGTGTCATTCAAAAGAATAACTTACTTAGGCTACACTGTTTTAGTATACAACTATAAACACAAATGCACTCATCAGTGGTAGAGGAGCTAATGCAATTGAAAATTGGTAATTTCAGTCGAAATCAAATCCTGGCGAACGGGCTGGCTGCCAAGCCGTCCCCGTTGTTTCTAACATTCGCAATTTTCTCTTCGAAAGTACTATTACATGAAGATATCCTTCCTTTAGGCAGTTAGCCTTAGCGAGTTTTATCATCATTGAATATATCCAGTTTCATCTAATCCTTAAAAGCAACATATATTCTGCGAGAATCAAGTTACATTTATAAAACAAGTGTGAATTTCCGGTAGATAAGAAACAAACCCAGTTTCTTTAGGAAGCAAAACCTCTGCTATAACGGAAAATGCACCACATTATGTGGTCAAAATATAAAAACCAGTCATTACCTAAACGATCCATTTTAAAATGTTTAGGATCTCGCTTTTTGAATGCCTTGACTAAGGAAAATATTACATAAATATTTTTTTTAATTTCCAAACATTTTGCTAAATGCTGGGGGATATACGAATAAATGCAGTATAAACATGGACATGGACACCACAAATTGTTTTGAGGGATCCTGGTACAAACATTTGGGACAATTCTTTATAGTCGCGAAGTCGAAGACTCCTAAATTCATCAGTTGGAGTCGCTGCCTAATTATGTTGGATTTCTTCTACGAATTCGGTGATAAAAGCAGAGATTTTACTAAGCCTTTAGCTTCCATTTCGTAAGAAGCTCTTTAGAACAGAGCTTAGGCGAATTCACTTTCAGCGTTTTGGTTGAATTAAATACTCAGCCGCATTACTACGGATTGGAGTTTTAAGCAGGGAATATGTAAAAAGATCCTATGAATAAACCAGGAGTATTTTAAGAAGAGAATAAGTAAACATATTCTGGGAATAAAACAGGAGTATTTTAAGGAGCGAATAAGTAAGCATGTCTTGGGGATAAACCAGGAGTATTTTAAAGAGCGAATAATTAAACATATCCTGGAGATAAACAGGGAGTATTTTAAGGAGCGAATAAGTAAACATGTCCTGGGGATAAAAAATTATTATTTTAAGGAACGAATAAGTAAACATGTCCAGAGGATAAACCAGGAGCATTTTAAGGAGCGAATAAGTAAACATGTCCTGGGGATAAACCAGGAGTATTTATATGATGTTCCAAAGTTGTTGCATTACACTTTGCGAATTTCTATTTTCACGTAAATCATGTGTACTTGACCTCAGGGGCTTACACATAATTTCTGTCGCAATCGCTGGACACTTAATTATTGAGCATTCGACGGTAATGGTCAAACCTTTTGTCAAATTACGTACTTCAATCATGAATTCCCTTCGTATAACTTAATACGAGCTACATTTCCTTATAAATTTCTACATGAATGCATCTCTTCCTTTAAGCATAGCCTTTAAGGGCTTTGGCATTTCATTACCCTAATATATTTCCGTTTTGATTTGAAAACTGAGAAATGACTTTTCTTTCACAAACGGGCATATTACAAAAACAAGAAACTCACTTTATATGATATTTAAGTGAATTTATAATATAATTCTGACTTTTAATATGCTAGTATTGTAAAATAATAGTTAAAGATAGGTAAGTTAGTTTTAAGAAGCTCATTTGTATCCTTCATTCGATTTTCCTTACTAATGTGATATTATTAGATAACACTTTTTGACTACGAGACTGCAACTATATTAATATTAATTTATATCAGCTAAAGCAGAACTGCCTCGAACTTATTCACGCAGTTCAATGATTTAAATTTTTCAGATGTCTGGTCATTTGAGCATCCGACTATAGTTTCTAATTATTAAACATTAATAGTTAACTGATGGGCTCTTCTCCGAAAACACGATGAAAGGCGAAGCGCAGTTGGGGTCTCCCTTAAAAGCACTCAGCCCGTCCTGAGTGTTTGCACTGACGTAGCTTTCATATCGGATTGCGTATATTTGCAATCATATTTGTCTCAAAATTGACCCACTCATCGCTACAGGTTACATAAATTCTCAGGAAGCAGACCTAAGCAAGAGCTCCTTTATTGAAAATTAATCGCTTCATGAATAAATTAGTGATTTCTACTTGTGGATGTAAGCACACTCGGGATAGTTTCGTTGAAATATTTGCTACCCTAAGTACTAGAATTTAAAGTTTATAAACTCATTCGGGAAAAAATTCACTTATGAAAATAAAGTTCAGTAGAAAGGTTTTAACTTCTAGAAATCTTTTAGCAATTCTTTATAAAAAACTCAACGTATAAATATTACATAGAACTTCACATCTATCAAGCTGTATTAAATGGTATTCTTAACAGTTGTTTTAATATCAGAGCAGAGTTCACCAATGAACTTACTTTAATTCAGTTGAGTTCTTTAGCTGCTAATATGTTTCGGTAACCTAATAAAAGTTTTTTAATACTGGTAACCTAAAACTTTTACTACCAAAAAATATATACATATTGATTGATTTTAATAAGTTTTACTAACAATTGGTAACAATAAAGATAAAGAACTGCAAGTATTGCTTTTAAATAGTTTAATTTATAACTCAGAAACATAACTAATTTTGTACAAAATATAAAATAAATAAAAAACAATCTCAAAGGTTCAAAATTCGAAATTCGGAGTACGCAGTCTAGATGCCGCCACTTTTTTCATTATGCGAGAAATATGTGTAAATATATGCATGCTTGTATGCAATAGCTGTACTTTTGGCGGAAGATGAAAACAATTCACGTTTAGTCATGGCCGAGAAAAACTGCTGCGTAGATGTCTGGACATTATGGCGTAATGGATGATCTGGTGGAATTTTAAAAGCAGGATCAGCTAATCATAGTTAAACATTATTTATCCTTGAACGATGAATTTCTTAGTACATAACTGTAGAAGACTAGAGGTGCTAAACGCGGCCCATAACTTAAAATATGCAATTACATTTTAATTAACGACGAAAAGCTAGCAGAGACTGAGCGACAAGCCGTCAACATGCAGGCGAAGAGCCGAAAAAGAACGCAGTAGCTCAAAGGAAGGGAAGTAATGGTTTTAGTTCGAGTTAGCGAAAGTTTTGGCTTACAATTATTTGATCGCTCAGGAGGTATCTACATTAAAACGTTACGCAATTTCGAATGATCTCGAATTTGGAAGAATTTAGGGCGAGAGCACAAAATTTAGAATATTAATTTTGACGTGGCCAATTATTTTTTTTAAGTAGCTATCATATTTTGTTATATCTTACATGTTATCTTACATGTTTGTTATATCTCATATATATATACATATATATATATACACGCTATAACAAAAAATAGACGCACCAAGAAGAAATAATCTGATTGCTTTAAAATTTCGTACGCATAAATGTTTTGACCAAATTTGCAAATGATTAAAATTTTGTGTCCAATGAATGAATAGTGCGATCTTCAGCGTATCGGAACTGCGCATCCATCAGATGCATATAAGGAGCTGTTCTTGAAGTAGTGTTAAACATTTCTGTTGCATTGCGATTCAGGATACCTTTCAACGACAGAAAAAAGGCCTCGCCGCACGGTTGGAGCTCATTACGAGCAACTGTCAGAGTTTGAAAAAGGTTGTATCATTGGATTTAAAGAGGCAGATCGGAGAATCGCTCGTCATATGAATCGAAGCCATGCGGCGAAAACAAGATGAAGAAAAATGGGCGGACAATGACAGATTTCAGTCTCATAATGGTACGGATGGAACTAGAGCCACAACAGATCGGGAAGACAGAGTAATTGTCAGATCAGCTGTCACAACGCCAGATTCATCCTTATTCATCAACCATTAGACGTGCGACTTGTACACTAGTGCCCACCATGACCATTCACAGACGGCTGATAGAGCGAAATCTAGTTCGTATCGACCGTTACGCCGCCTGCCACTAACGTCGAGCCAGATTACTGGGGTGCTTGGCTCGATCAGGTTGGAATGATGCTGACAGGGAAGGTATAGTCTTTAGCGACGAATCCCGCTTTTAACTGTGTCGTCAAGATCATCGAAGACGTGACTGGAGACGCCCAGAACAGCATGCCAATCCTGCTTTTACTATCGCACGCCACACAGCCCATCAACCAGGAGTTATGGTCTGGGGTGCTATTTCCCTTGATAGCCGAACCCGTTTGGTCGTCATTAGAGGCACACTTGCAGCACAGCAGTACGTCGACGACATTCTGAGACCTGTTTTGCTACCGTTCCTTTTGCAGTACCCTGGCTTTAGTTTTTAGCAAGATAATGCCAAACCACATGCAAGACGTGTTGCTATGAACTATCTTACAGCTTGTCAAACACCTCCATGGCCAGCAAGATTGCCAGATCTCTCTCCCATCGAGCATGTCTGGGATATGATGGGAAGGCGTCTGCATCTATCAGAGAATTTTGATAACCTAGCATCTATCAGGTTAGCCACTGCATCTATCAGGGAATGTTGATGGCAGTTGGAGCACATTTGTCAAGAAATACCGCAAGAGACCATCCGGAAACTTTAGCAGTCTATGCCAAGCCGTATGACAACTTGCATCTAAGCTAGAGATGGATCAACACCTTATTGGTCTCGTTACTTTGTAACTCTCACGTAAATCATTCTATTGGTCTGAAATTTTATTTATTTTTTTTTCTGTACACATTCTTCCTATCTATCAATTTTTATCTACATCGGACAAATCCTTCTTAGTGCGTCGATTCTTTTGTTATAGAGTGTATATATAGGTTCTTCATTATTTAATAAAAGAGAAAAATTTTAATTTCTAGACACTGTTTGAAATTTATTCATTACAAACTTTTGTTAAAAACCACACTCACGGCTATATGTAACTTAACAGAAGGAGAGTGATTTGCATTTAGAATTCTTCAAGGAGCAAAGTAACCCTTCTTTGCTGCATTTGATCGCCTAACCCATCAGCTGTCGGACCAGACATGGTATATACGAGGCACGTCCAGAAAGTAAGTTCCGTTTCAATTTATCTCCGCTGCAGCTCTGCGATCGCAGTTCCGCACATGCGCAGTAGACGCTCTGTATCAAGGAGAAGAAACGCGCGCCATTTGGAGATCGCTGTCAGTCACGTACGCTTTGTTGTGCTTGTTTACAATGTCGGTGTTGATTGAAAATCCCGCCGCTTGTGAAATCAGATCTGTGATTCGTTTTCTGAATGCGAGGAAAGTGAAACCTAGTGAAATTTATCGGCAAATTTGCGATGTTTACGGACCAAAAGCGATGAGTGATTCAATGGTGAGAAGATGGGTCCGAAAGTTCAATGACGGACGTAGTGATGCGCACGATGAAGAACGAAGTGGGCGTCCATCTTTGGTTACAGAAGAACTGGTTCACGCGATTGATGACAAGATCCATGAAAACCGAAGGTTTACAATTAGTGCTCTCGCTATGGAATTTCCCCAAATTTCACGATCACTAATGCATGAAATTGTTACCGAAAAACTGAAATTTCGTAAACTTTGCTCACGTTGGGTACCAAAGATTCTTACTGAGCAACACAAAACAAAACGGATGGGTAGTGCACTTCAGTTTTTGACCCGTTATGCTGAAAGCGGTGAAGAATTTCTGACACAGATAGTCACAGGAGATGAAACTTGGGTTTCTTACGACACCCCTGAAAGTAAGCGGCAATCAATGGAATGGAGGCACACTTCATCCCCAGCAAAGGTTAAGCCGAAGCAAATCTTGACACCTCGAAAAATGATGTGCACAGTGTTCTGGGACTGGAAAGGCATCTTACTCATTAATTTCTTACCGCGTGGTCAAACAATCAGAGCAGATGCTTATTGCGAGACACTTCGGAAATTGCGCCGTGCAATTCAGAATAAGCGCCGAGGATTGCTGTCAAAAGGTGTTGTTTTTCTTCACGACAACGCACGACCACACACTGCAAATGTGACGAAAAACCTCCTACAGGGATTTGGCTGGGACGTGTTTGACCATCCTCCGTACAGCCCTGACCTCGCTCCTAGCGACTTTCATCTGTTCTTACATCTTAAGTCTTTCCTTGGCGGTCAACACTTTAACAATGACGACGAGCTGAAAGAAACTGTTTCCAACTGGTTGAAGACACAGGCGGCAAATTTCTATGAAGAAGGTATACAAAAACTTGTGCCACGCTATGACAAATGCCTGCAATATTTCGGCAGTTATGTGGAAAAGTAGTTTAAGAGTTGTTGAATTTTGTGCAATAAATAACTTTTCTGTAGCTGTACACAATTTACTTTTATTACCAAACGGAACTTACTTTCTGGACGTACATTGTATATATATATTTAAAATAATGCCAAGTAAAAATATATTGCCTCTACTTTCCTAAATTTTCCAATTCTCTATATCCACAGTATAATCAAAGCAAATAGTACCAAATAGTGTTTGAATATACCAATAGTGTTATCACCAAATAGTGTTTGAAGAGGAGGATAATGTCAGAAATTAAATGGAAAAATTATTGTTTCAAATAACCCTACACTTACAACTTAACACATGCGTTGAGAATGGCGAATACCATTGGTCATTTAGCTGTCTCATCAGTGATAACCTAAGGTACACAGCAAGGCGTGACAGATTTTACACCCATCAGAACGGAGACGATGCATTCAAATTTACATGGAGAACACTTGAAGGTCTTCCTCCCTCTTTCACTGCCATCGAGGAAAAAGATACCGCAAATTGTAAAACCAACACTTCTTCATTAAAAAAGAAGTAAAATTTCTTAACACTTTTATCATAAATAATAATTAAGTAAATGAGTTGGGTTCTTAATAATAATTACTAAATCAAATGTTCAGATGGGCAGATACTGCGAGCTCAGTTTTACTTTGTTGTTAGAAGTAATGAATAAAATTCGTGGGTAACAGATGCATTATTTTCGTGATCATGTTGAACTCGGGTGCAATCATATCGATCATTACCTTTGCAGTTATCGATTTGAGAATACTGAAGAGAATTTGAAGGATTAGCAGAGGGGGCGGGGGGAGGAAGGAGGAAACAAAAGGTCTCTGATATGCGGACTGGATCGATGCATAGTTTAATACCTGAGTGGCTCTTGGAAGAAGGTTGAAAGTTAAAGCCCTCAGCAGAGTTTATATTTAGCCTCACAATCACAAACATCTCGACTTTAAAACAGTACCTTAATGATATGTTACAAATGTTCGAGATATTTAGCAGTATTAGTTTTTGCTACAATGATCACAATGCTTGTTGATACACGTGCATTTAAATATGATAGTAAGATTTTGGGAAAAATATCAAAAGTTGTAAAATCAGCAACTCTTTATTGAGAATTAAATAGATCTTCGTCTCTTGAGAATATAAATCAAAATTTGTGATTTTTTTAACATAAGTAAACCATCAAGATAAATGTTTAAAACACTAACATGTAAGAGTATACAGCGAAACCTCTCTTTATGAATCTAATGCGCTCCTGGAGATCATTGGTCAAATGAAATGCTTATAAACCGAAACAGTTAATTCCATAAGAATGTGGGCCCATCAGTGGCTAAGCGGTAAAGTCGCTAAACACTGGCAGTTTGATTCGGGGTTCGAATTCCGGCGAACGGGCTGTTCGCACGCTCGTTTTTGTGCCTTTCTCCATGTGTAACGTTTATACAAGTAACTTTCCCTTAGAAACATCTGAAGTCCTTCACGATGGCATCCCTCTCTTCAGACAGATAGCCCTCAGATGCTTTATCATAATCAAACAAACCAAGCCAAAACCAAACCCATGTGAATGTAAAATGGATTAATTTTTCTTCTGAACTCCAGATTATATTACACAGACAAAATAGAATTTAATTTAATTTTACTCTCTCTGTACGAAGGAGAATGAAAGAAATAGAAAATGACGAGGAAGATATTGATTAGAAACGAAATTACCTTTCATAAAACATCAGATACCTGTTTTTAAGATTTATCTTCTTTTATTTTTTCTTTGTTTCTAAGCACCACTCAACTCTACTTGACAGTCATTGCGCCTCGGTTTGACGCAAAATTTGGTTAGTGTGATTTGTTATTGATCTCGTTTTAAAATGTTTCTAAAGTGACACATGGCACTCTCATAGAAACTGCTTATGATTTAGCTTGCTGTTACTTTATCAGGATGATACTGGTATGTTAAAACTTTTCATCTTACCATATTTTGTGAATCTGAGAGATAAGCCACTAGCTGTCAGGCTTTTTAAGCAATGAAAAATATGTAAATGATGTTTCCATTAAATGATATCCGTGAGCGCTAACTACTTGACATAGAATACATCAAAATATCTCTGAAAACCACAAGATTCCTTCCTGATTGTTTGCTACTCAAGATCTTTCATATTCAAGGCGCCTCTTCTTCAAACAATTTGTTCGTGATGGGAGGTGTTCGTTATCCGAGGTTCCACTGTCTAAGAATACAAATAGAAATATTAGGAATGACACAAAGTTAGTGAGAGGAAACCAGTTTTATATTTCTCTGCAGAGGGTTGCAGTGCAAAATTCAAATTCCTCTAACAATAATTGCTAAGATAAACCTTTCTTTAAAAGGATCATTATCAGAAGTAAACTTCTTGTCAAACTGGTAAAATTTTACTTATTCGAAGTCCGTACCCAATTAATGATGGGATTTGAAACGGAGAAAATAGAACAACATTAAACAGTGTTGGCTTATGGAGTATGCATACACAAAACTTTGATTAAAATTTATATATATTATCAGCAGTATATGAAAAATAAGCATTTTATACAATGTCTAGGTACTATACAAAATGTCTGGCGTTTGGAAAAAAGTATGAAATATTCAAATTATTACAATAGCATACGTACTTTGCCTAAGCACTGTATTTAATACCTAGGTATTACATAAAATGGCAAATGCTATTTAGGCGAAGTATAACAAGGGATACATAAGAGTACTTTTATTGAAAAGATATATCTTTCCATTAAAAACAGCACTGGTACCTTCTTTAATAGGATGAATCAGTTTATTTTTGTTTCTAGCAGAGCCCCGATGTTTCTTCACAGTTATCATCTTGGCCTCTTTCTCATTACCTTCTGGTAAGTATATAGAAAAAACACTATTACTGCAGCATTAGCTCGCACTTTAGACAGTTCATTATAGAAGCGTCATCGAATTTCAACATGCCATGAGTCTTTCTCAGAGCCTACACCTTGCTCTTCCATTTTCATACCGCACAGTGTGTGCTAGTCCTTTCTTAAAAATTCAAAGGAATATTATTTTTCACTTCCGAACAAAGACCAAAGTATAGATGGCAAATTTTCCATGTGAGAAAAGTGTCGAAAGTCTCGTACTTTGTCATGTGACACTAGAAACATCATTTTTTGCAGGGAGTATTTGTTCTTTGCCGGTTTGTTCTTTGGTTTGGCAGAATTGCCCGAGATATGTAAGAAACGTAAATCGTTTCATACTTTGACGTGCAATATATGGTATTCCAAATACTGCCTAGGCATGCTGTACAGTACTGGCTTTCGTACATTGCCGGTAACATATAGAAATTCTAAAGAGACTGGTTATTCCTAAAAATATAAAGGATGCGTATAATCCACAGGAACATTTTAATTACAGCTTTATTAGCCCAATATGATGAAGATGATCCTACATATATATTAAATAGAACATACACACTTTTAAAGTGGATAAATTAGGGAAGAATTATAAACGAATATATTTTGCTAAAAATTTAATAACTGAGAGATATACTACACA
Source organism: Stegodyphus mimosarum (assembly GCA_000611955.2). NCBI lineage: Eukaryota > Metazoa > Arthropoda > Arachnida > Araneae > Eresidae > Stegodyphus > Stegodyphus mimosarum. The sequence continues at coordinate 296,961 of KK114627.1, forward strand.
TACTTATTAAAAAACGCACATTTCTAGTAAACACATTAAAGAATGAATAAATAATCCCTACACTCCAATTCATGTGTGCTAGCTGAATTTACTTCGTTACAAATTTATTAATTAAAAGAAATATTATAGCCCATTTGCGTTTGTTTGTTGTTCCGTGTTTGTGCGTAGTGAATCATAAACAACTGCCGTACTTTACGGTAGCATGTTCACTGAATTTCTGTGTCAAACAAATATAATAAACTATTCATATTATTGCGAAGTATCGATCTCTTCAAATAACCACTTCAAACGAGATGGAAATAATTGAGAATTTATAGCAATTAATATTGACATGCAACAAAATAAATAACTGAAACTCAAGTAGAACAAGTAGAACTCAAGTAGAAGGCATTTTTATGTAAATCTGTTCAGCGCACAATGATGTCGCAAATTATTGATGTTACTCACATAGTAATATAGTGGTAGTGAGAGCGGACGCAGGTAACGCTTCGAACAGCTGGCTCTCTGACGCATTTAGAACTGAAATGAAACTCATTAACGTCTGATTGGCTTCCAGTTCTCGCTGATCGCTGCGATTATCGTGCGTTACCCATGATGAGTTCCGGCTGTATAAAGTACTTGCCTCAACGGACGCTTTCAGTAGCGTAATTTCAAATGTAAGTACAGGCAGACATAGTTACAGATGTGTAAGGAGGTGTAACCAGTTGTCACCTGTGTATGAGATGACATCTAATTAGCTGAGTAGTTTTCTAATGTTAAAGTAGCAAAAATGCAACCTTACGAAGTAATACATAAATAAAAGTCATGAAATATGATGCAGGTATCGGTCATTAAGATATTAAAAAACTGTACTGTGCAAAGTGCAATAGAAGATCGTGCAGCTCCTGAAAGAGTAAGATTTCAAATGTCACGTAACGTAGTCACCCACAAGCTGGAGACACTGAGAAGTGCTGCATAGAAAATAAAATATTGTCCGTCAAAGTAATAAACATGAATAAATACAGTTAAGAAGTAGTAAATAATATTATATAATAAAAGTAATTATATAAGTAAGTACATTGTGCAGCGTTAGTAGCTTCAGTTTGCTATAGGTGTCACCCACCCAAGTGCTGACTCTAAGATATGCTGCTGGATTTTGAAAATCGTGGCAGTCTTTTTAGAATACATCAACACGAACATGAGCAGCATTAGGTAGAGAAATTCTGATTATCCGTGAGATTATAAACTGCATACTGTCTAAGATAACAATCTTCATTTAATATCTCATAATGAAAGGTGTTAAAGTTTTGCATGATCTCGCAGTTCTGTAGGTTGCTGAAGAGTATTTCACTTCATTTGTGTAGAAATACATCGATAAGATCGATGTGCAGGTCCTCATGGCGTAGTTTATTTTGTACAAAGCGGTAAGCGTTCGTCATTGACAATATGAAAGTGAGTATAATAATTTGCAAACATGTGGAATTAGTCATTTGTGATCTGACTACTCAATACTGGGCAAAAATCAACTTAACATGACAAAGGTATGAATAAAACTCAATGGATATCGGTTGCGATCTGACATGTGCTTCTTTTCTTTAGGAGCAAAAATGTATTGCGAAGATGAGAGGAGTCATAATCATACTTTAGGAATTCCAATGGATGAAATGACTGCAAAGAAATAGAAAAAATTAATGTAGCGCAGTCTGTGGGGAGAAATAAAAATGCAACGTTTAGAAACTATGATGTTAGACTTTTGAAAACATTAGGAAGAATTAGATTAAAGTTACTGTCAATAACTAAAGAAATGCCCACTGAAAACCACTGAAATGCTTATAAAGCGCTTGCAAACAATTTTACTTCTTTGCCTGTATTCCTTATATATCACTCTCTTACACTCTCGTCATTGTGACGTACCATCGGTGTCATCTGGTTACTTCCTGAAATTTGCATATGATTCTTGAAGATGTGTGTAGTGATTTTACAGGTGATATATTTATTTTAGAGTTCGATTTCTGCGTGACTGCGAATTATCCTTAATTTATGGACATGAGTGTAGTTTCTATGTGAAATTTGTGGAAGTATTTGTTCAGCGGCTTGACCGCTCAGCCGCTCATGAGCCATTGTATGAAGTGTGATCGCGAAAATTTTCGGATTTATTATTGATTATGCAAAATAAAGAAAACTCAAACATTTATGTATGGAGTACTTAATATAAGGTTTAGAAACAACATTTGTTATTTATAATAGTAACTGTTCGAGCTACCAGCTACTTAGAATAGTTTTAAAAAAGGAAACAATGTATAATGACTTTCATCACTGCAGCTAGTGTAATTTCATCCATTCAGCTAGTAATGACTAATAATAGAGACGAAGAACTAGGTTTATTGATTTTAAATCGCTTGATTTGTTAATCAATAAGCTATAGACTAAACATTGAAAAAATTAAAATACCTTATGCTTTGCGGAAAGGCAACACACTTGCAATACACTAGCACGTGAAAAACGAAAATATTTTATTTCGGGCATAAAAGACCGATTTTTATTTCTTTTAAATAACTGCTTTGCTTTAGTTTATTGGATTATGACAAGTCGACAAGTCCCCCTGGACTTCTCTGCTTAAGGGCAGGAATGACTCCATGGGGTAATTCCTAAGCGAAACTGGCCCCTATCCATATTAAACATGAGGAAAGCCACAGAAACGCTAATTTCTCAGCTTACTGATTAAATCTGAAAGACAAATATTTTTTGTTTTGCAGAGTGATAATACGTTTTTGAAATCTTTGAGTTTTCTGCTTGAATTTCAAACATAAATTTATTGCGCTATCCTGAGTGGCTGCAGGTTGCTTGAAAACTGCTAAGTTTGTTAATCGAAATTTCATTAATAATCAGATAACATCTTCTTACGTGGTTTCTAAGCACGAAGCGCTCTTTTATTCCATTTCTATTGAACTCTTCTCAGGAAAGGGAAAAGATTATGAAATTATTCGATGCTATGAGGTTAAAAAGTTTTTATTAGCTCTAATTTCATTAGGCTCGGCCAAAATATAAAACAAGTAAAATAAATTGAGATTCAAAATTTACTCTTGAAGGTGCACATGTTTGGATGGAAAAATATGTATATCCATTAATTTGCCGTTTTAATCTGCCTGCGTGTTCTTTCACAATGCGAAGAACAAACAAACAAACAGGCACACATACATACAGATTCTTCATTATTTAACAATGGAGGCTACCCCAAACACTCATAACAAATATCAGTATAACAATGATAGGAATTAAGTGTATTATTACAATTAATTTAAGCCGAAAGACAACTGTGCTGTTTAAGGACACAGGTCACCAGTGACTGATGAGCTTATGGGCATACTATTTAATGTCGACAATGCGTAATATCTCGACGGTGTAGCCTTGACACGGCGCAGAATCGGCACCGTTCTGCGCTGCATGGGGGCTGCATAGGGAACGATCCGTTCTGCTCCTTATCGGGACGTATTGGGGACCGTAAATGCGTAGGATCGAAAGGACGTAGTTTCTATGTGGCCTTATAATCGGCATCGTTAATATGAAGAATGCGTAATGATTGGAACAGCCCCAAATTGGCAGAGCGAAGAACCGGCTTATTTTAGGATAGACAATGGTTAGGATCGAGACGGCGGGATTCTGATAATGCGAAGAATCGATACAACTTGGAAACGTGAGTACTTTGTTTGGTTTATTTGATTATGGAAAATACTCGAGGACTGTCTGAGGGGAGGAACGCCTCAATGAAGGACTTTCAAAAGAAAATTGGTTGGGATCTAGGTTACACAACAGAAATCCACGAAACCGTCCATGCAGCTAGTTCAGGTGAAACTACCAGTATTCAACGATTTTACCGAAAGGTCGATGGTGGGCCGAATTCGAAAATGATTTAAAAACTATAGTTTCGATGCCGCGTAAATTAGATACGATTTAGGAATAGAAATGCATAAAATTTGTACTGTATTACTTCGACGCGTCGTAAAGTCGACAATGTTTAGGATCAACAATGCGTACTATCGGGACGGCGTAGCCTCGATTAGAATAGAAATTCACACCATTTAGGAAAAGGAATGCGTAAGGTGATAACTGCCTAAGGTCGACGCTATTTAGGATCGGCCTTCCGTAGGATCGGGACGGTGTAGCCTTGATATTGCGCAGATTCGATACTGTTTATGACGACAATGTTTTAGGCCTGGAATAGGGTAGCTTCGATAAACTTCAGGTAGACGTTTGGAATCAACAATATTTTAATCTCAACAATGAGTAGAAACGCAATGGCGTAGTCTCGACACAGCGCAAAATCGATGTTGTTTAGGATCTAAAGTGCGTAGGATCGGGAAAGTGTACAATCGACACTAAACAGGATCGTGATGGTAAATTTAGACGCTGTGAAAAAAAACAAATTTTAAGTTGCTATGTCAATCATGTATATAGAAGGAGAATGTCGATCTTGTGCGTATTTCCGCTTCGAGCTTCGTGAAAGCGATCAAATAACATAAAAAATATATCCCAGGATTAAAAAAGGTGTTTTGCTAGATAAACAACATTTAGTAGGCATGTTTATGCATCTGAAAGATGACGTCTAGTCGAATTTCGAGCTAGTCGCATAAGTGTAGCGCCACTATGAACATGCAAATCAGGTTTGCATTAAATGCGCGCTATAAAGCGTTATTTAACACTGAGGTTTGACGTAGTGAATTGATGTTAGTCAAGAATGCCTTTAAGAAGACGAAAATGTCACTTTTAACAGCTCAGTAAGTTTGAATGCAGTCGTATAATAGAGATACAAGAACGTGGATTTTCTTTCCGCGATACTACAGGAAGACTTGGCGGGAATGTATCAACTGTGCATGAATTTTGGCGGCAGTGGTCACGGGAAGATACTGGCTTAAGACGACCGGATTCCAGGCGGCCACTTTGCACAACTGGAAGGGAAGACCGCATTATCCGGCATATGGTTGTGGAGCATCGTACTTCGTCTGCAGGAGAAATTCGAGCTTCAATTGGCACCACAGTGACACGACGAATTGTTACAAATCGGTTATTTGAAGGACAGCTCCAAAACATATACCCTATAAGCGTGTATTCCGCAGATTCCAAACCACTGCCATTTGCGATGTCAGTGGTGTTAAACTAAAGCTCGTTGGAGAATTGAGTGGGGGCCTGTTGTGTTTTCTGATCAAAGCCAGTTCTGCGTTGGTTCCAGTCATGGCTTTGTGTTGGTTAGAAGGAGACTAGCTCAATGCCTCCAACTAATCTGTCTGCGGCCTAGATACACTGGATCTACACTTGGAGTTATAATCTGCGGAGCAATTTTGTATGATAGCAGAAGCACTCTCGTGGTTATCCCACGCACCTTGACTGCAAATTTGTACGTCAGTCTGGTGATTCAACGTGTCCTGCTGCCATTCATTAACAGCATTCAAGCGCGCGTTTTCCAGCAGGACAGCGCTTGCCGTCATACCGCTGTTGTAACCCCAATATGCTGCACAGAATGTCGACTTGTTGCCTTGGCCTAGCAGGCAACAAGTCGACACTCTGTAGATCTGGTATCACTAGATTGTTCTCCAATCGAGCACGTATGGAATATGGACGTATGATAGACAACTCCAACGTCATCCACAACTAGCATTAACCCCTGTATTGACCTACGAAGTGCAACCGACTTGGAACCGTATTCCACAAAGTGACCTCCGGCACCTGCACGACATAATGCATACACGTTTGCGTGCTTGCATTCAAAATTCTGCCGGTTACACCAGTTGTTAATCTACTAGCATTTCATATTTGAAATGCTCTTCTTTGTCTTTTATTAACTTGTGATCTTGAAAATTTAATCAATTAAATATGTCACCTAGACAAATATATTGCCGAAATTTTATTATTCTACAGTAGTATGTTTTTGGTGTTGCTTTTTATTTTTCTCATCTGTGTGTAAAAGAAGTATCGGACGAACTTTGACGAAAGGGGAGAAAAGATGTTTGATAAAAGAGTATAATTTCTGTCTCAAATTAATTTTTGTACGTAAGAGAATCCAAAGCTGAGTGTTTGGCATATTAATCACGAGTTTGTCCCGACCGTGAAGTAGCATTGAAAGGGCTTCTTAGAATTAAATAAGAAATACTTCTCTCACGGCTTCTTGGAATGTTATCTGAATGCATACCTCATTAAGCCATTCAAAATCGTTAAAGGTTCTTGATATTGAATTGAATTCTGAGGAATTTTTTATCTTCTAAGCAGCGATACACATTTCGCATCGATTGAGAACTTTCTCAAAAGAATTCAAGTGCTTCTCGATCGATTGAATGCAGTAAAGGATTTAATCACGCAACAAAAAGAAAAGGTGTAAAGATGGCTTCTTTTCTTAATATAATTAAAAATATCTTTTTCTTTTCTGGTCTAGGCAAAGACGTAAACATACTGTAAAACTAGAATCCGTACAGTTTGCAACTTAAGCAAAAATTTTACTTCCGCTGAACAATGAGAAATATGTGGAAAAGTAACTATATAAACTTATTAGATATATGTGTATACGCACACATATATCTAATAAGTTTATTTTGAAATCCGACGTATAAAATGAAAATTACGCAATAGGAATTATTTTAAGATAAGCAATGCTCATTGGTATAATATACATATTTATTATACGGTAATACCTCAAATTTATTATAGGTCGGGCTGACAAAAAAACGCGTAAGTTTGATTCCCGTATGTTGAGGTCTATCTTTCTCCTTAACTCAATTTTTAATAAATAAAAGTCTGAAAAAAAGAAAATCTGTAAGCTTTTAGATTATATATCACTCACCAAAAAGGCCATATCACTCACCAAAACGTTTTGTTTGTTACCTATGTTATGTCATGTGACGTCATGTTCTTCGCATTTGAACAGCATAAAATTCAATTCAACAGAAATATCACCAACTATTTAAAACAGCATATTTTTAGAAATTAGAACAGCATATCTTTAGAATCTCCGATACACAGTTTCGCGAGTTGGAGATAAAAATGTTTTTTTTTTCGTACAGTGTTGCCATTGCTCGATTTGAAATCGTTGAGTTGGTGAATCAAAACTTCGTTACGGTTTTACAAAATTTGAAGTAGATAATAAAACAAATTCGAAATTTAGAATTAGGGCTTCCAAATGCCAATGTTCGGTTGGAGGACTACGTTATTCAAAATTTGATGGATCTAGATATCGTTGTTTCTTCACAATGCGAGGAAAGTTCATGCATTCATGCAGATTCATCATTATTTAGTTTTTTTAAATATAATACATGGCGATAATATTTGGTGGCAACAATTTGAAAAATGAATCAACGCAGAAAGTGAAACGATGCAAAATGCCTTTTGAGACTAATAGCGCTTCGGGTCTAACGCCCCTATGGGCTAAAAAGGAATGCTTAGAAGAAATATATGCAATAAAAATATAGAATTCATAAATATCAGTATAAAATTGCATTAAAATAACCTTGTGACATAGAAGAGTTATTTCCATGCCGATAGCTTCATAAAAGTTAATCTTTAAGTAGTCGGATAAGTACTTTTGACAAGTTAATTCCTAAACATAAAAAAATATGAAACGAGATTCTTTCCTTTCACTTAGCGTCTAATTCCCCTTGAAATCGATAAAATTGTATTGCAAATCTACGCCAACAAAGTTGGTATTTTTGCAGAAATTTAAATTTCATTTTGCCGTATTTCACTTTCATTTAAAAATGAAAGTTATATAAAAGTTAAATCAGACACTGAAAAACAAATTAATAAATTTTTACGATAAATCCTTACTAACATTTTACTTTCGTAATTTCAAGATTATGAAAAGAAAGATAATTTCGATTTCTTCTAAAACACCGAAAAATTATTTTAGGTACAGCGACGGAATTTTATGCTAGGAATTAAATGAAGCGCGTTTTATTTTAGAGGAAAAATTTTTAATACAGCAGCAGACAAATTTTCATCACTTCGCTTTTAGAAAATTTCAGGCCATTTTAAAAAGTCCTAAAAAAATAAAATGAAGTCTTGTTGCAAACCTCATCTTATTTATAATCTCGGTGTCATCAAAAAGCCAAACTGCTCTGTAGACGGAATTTTTCAATCTTTCTCCTCTGGATAATTTTTCCGATTCGTTGGAGCGGTAGAAACACGAAGTTATAAAATTTCGCTTGCTAATTAAAGAGTCGTGAAAGAGATGGTGAGAGAAGTTATTTTTCTGATTTCAAAAAATCTGTCTACTTTTTTAGACGATCTGATTAAGACTTTTACGTCATAACGATTCTGAGATTTTTGACGATTTTATATTTTGAGATTTATTTCCTCTTTTCACATGTGTTAAAAAAGTAGTTCATTTCTCATGTTAAGGGAATTGAGAAAAGTACACTTTAAATAAACTAAAAGATAAAAGCGACTTTAAAATATTTATCTCTATCGTAAAGAAAAGTGGAATGCAACTTATTATTCTATAACACAGGGACTTAATTGTGTAACGTAAACGTTTATTCTGTAGCAGAAGATCATTTGGAAATTTGAAAAAAAATAATCTGAAAGCTTTCAGGTTTTACGTTACACCCAAAAGGGCATTTTTTAAAAAAGTTTTGTGTGTTACCTTTATTTATTAAATATCATGTCCTTCGCATTTAAATCACAAAATTCAATTCGACAGGATTATCAGAAAATGCTTTTAAAATAGACGTATCATTAGAATTTTTGATACACAGTCTCGCGCGCTGGAGATAATTTTTTTTCCTCGTACAGTGTTGTCATTGATCGCTTTGAAATCGTTGAGTTTGTTAATAATAAATTCGTTAGAATGTTACCAAATACGAAATCGATAATGAAACCTGTTCCAAATTCTGAATTAGGACTTCCAGATGCCCATATTCGGTGGAAGATTACATTATTCAAAATTTAATGGCGCTAGGTATCTTTGTTTTATCACAATGCGAGAAACATTCATATATTTACGCAGATTATTCATTATTTATTTTCTTTAAATATAACACAGGGCGATAATATTTGGTGACAACAATTTAAAAAGTGAAACGGACATTTAGAGTTTTCAACGCAAAATGCCAAAACAAATTAATAGCCCTTTTAGGCTAACTCCCTTTGGGCTAAAAATTCTTAAAGGCAATAAAACACTTACAGGGAGGCAAATATTTAAAGAAATTTATTAGTTACATGTATAATTATGAATATAAGAAAATGAAAGCCAGGCTTGACTCAAACGAAGAAAGGAGTAGTAGGAATTCTAAGGAAGGTAATGGCAAACCTTAATTTCCTCAATAGGTTAAGATATTCGAATATGGCAAAACCACGAGGGCTATCTGCGTAAAAGAAGGGATGCGTTAGTGGAATACATTCGTAGGGGAACTGGCTCGTATCCATGTTACATATGAAGAAATCTACCAAAATCCTTTATGCAGCCAGCCCGTATTCACCAGTCCTAATGATTCAGCCATTGATGTGGCCTTTTGTCAACAGAAGAAGAAGAGGAGGAGGAAACGTATTAAAAAGTAAATCTATTGATAAACATACAAAGCAATAAGTATCAGCATATTTTGCATATATTTCCAGCACAGTATTTTAATTAATTTTAAGGTTAATTAGAACCTCTTTTTAACTGTATTGTAAAAATAATGAAGAGGTAAATGTAGGATCTCCAAAATAACAATAGACAAAAAGGAAGAGGAAAAACAGTCACTGGCACCCTCTCTTAACATATCGTGTAATCAACTGTGAAATAATTTCATTCAGATTTGAAAGCGAAGACGGAACAGATCTGGAATCATATTACTGAAGTCTTATAGAATTTATAGTTCTATTTTTCTCCCACTAAATAATATTCGTACTTGATATTCTAAGACTATTCTGGATAGGAACTCCTGGAGTATGTACAGTGTTCCTTGCTATTGTTGCTCTATATATATTGATCAAACAATGATAGCCTTTATGTTTTGCACTAATGTTTTACTGAGAAATTATTATTTATTAGTTCTGTTTATTATTCATGTGCTAATAAAAAGGGAACTCGTAAATCTTCTATTGTCAAACATGGCTCGAAAAAGAAAATCACATTTTCTATTTTCTTTCTTGCCCATACTATTTGCAAAACTTCCTCCATTGACGAATTTGATTTCATATAAGTGTATAAAAGTCTTTCAGGTTTGGTTAGCAACCCCATCATTAAGCCGTCTTCAACTTAAGCTTTTCAAGAAATCAATTATGTTCACGTTTTGCCGAAATTGCTTCAGTGGCTTTATCTCGTGAGGACCCCCCGCCCATGTTTTCATTTTGTTATTTTTATTTTAGCATCTTAAAGAAAAAAGGTTTTGTTTATACTCCCACCATGCCGCGTTCTTTAGTGATGTAACTGGACAGCACGTCCGGCTAGCCGTGGAAAAGTCCAGTGTTCTAATCCTCATAAGGACACTAGACATTTTTCACATCATCTGCATCGATAAAGCTAATGACTCGCTAGCATGATAAACGATATACATTTTCAACTAGGAAGATGAAAGGTTTCAATGGCTCAAAGAACTGCATTTGCTTTCACAATATACAATTTGAGAGGTTACGTGCTTTATAAGTGCGGTTGTAAGGAAGCGGTACGACACAAATAGAAAGATTAGATTACAGATACTTTTAACATCAAAGAATAGTCTGAAAAATCAAATAGCATAAATTTATCTGTTTTGTTTATATATAGACTGAATTTGGAAGACGGGCTAGTTGTATGTTGTGCTTCTCTTGAGCAATGTAATTTCAGGATTTCCTTAGAAAGTCCCTAGCAGATGTATTCCATCTCTTACGAACGCTAGCAAACAAACTTATTAGCATGTAGGAGTTATAACTACATTTGCCAGACTGTTTTTCTTGCATCTTTCTTGCCTTGGATACAAAACAGTACATATTCATATAGATGCGACAGAATGCTCATTCAACCTACACAAGATGTTAAAATCTCTTTCTGCTTGCATAAACTTCTGCAGTAGATCTCGAAGCCGCGAGATATCACGTTGTAAGGAGTCGTCATGTTCGTCCATGTTGTAAATAATTAGCATGCCGAGTTAATGGTGGCAGATCCATGGCTGGAATCCCGGCAAGAACACAGCTAAATGCTTATTTCTCTTATTCGGGACACCTAATGTTCTCTTATAATATGATGTCTGAGCACAAATAACCATAGAAATATTTCTTCTGTTGTGACAGAATGCTTTCTTATCGACGGCTTTATCGGTTTTGGTGGTGTGAAGTAGATCTAAGAGGACAGTTCAAAAATTAACACAACTAATAGAGCATCGCTGTACAGGAACTCTATTGTCGCTGCAATTGCGACAAGAATCATCTAGTAATCTCAGAGTGACAACGAAATGGCGAAAATATATGCAGGTTGTGACCTTTCAATTTGCAAATTCCATACTTCATACTTCTGGCAAAATCAGTGTTATGACATACCATGCATTTTGCTAAATATTACAAATCTCTGCTCTGTTCTGAAAGAAATGTAATTTCCCAAGTAATACGCCCATTGCATTTCCCTGAGTGGGCTACGTTTCACACTGCTTTCTTTGTAAACAATTTATTCTGGGAATGGCAGTAAACAACGGTCGAAATATGCATTCCGTATTCCTCAAACATGAGAAATATGATTTTTTGACTTTCATGTTACTCTGTACTCTGTTTCGGCAGTTTAATTTGATTATTTTGTAATATTGTTTTATCGAAATATTAAGCAAGGAAATAAACGACATAAAAACAAAGCCTGCAAAGTTTTAATCGCGCATATACACAGGTTCAACTTGTAGATTCAATTTCGTTCCTGTTGCGAAATTCTCTGTGTAAGTACAAAAACAGTTCCGCTATTTAAATTGAATAGCTAAGCCATTGGTGTTCATTCAAGACCAAGTGTCAGAACGATATTGAACGAGAGGAAAGCTGTCCGGAACGAAGTACCTCACTATGTATGTAACCTGCGAACTTAATTCATGAAGATTTTGTTACCCGGTCTATGTATGTTATTTAGCGAATGTTCTTTAGACATTATGTATTCTTACACACGTGAAATACCGACATTTCCTCACAAGTGTAATTTTCCTCGTATTATTTTACGATATAAAACAGTAACATAAAAACGCAATTCAGAAAGTTCCTGTAAAGTGTTAAAACATGTACTAACGTGCGCAGCACGCGTTTTGAACATTCTGGAGCTGTTGAGGATCCTACAAAAACATTCCTTACAAGCTGAGCTTTTATATTTATCTTGCTTGAAGAATATCTTCTATACAAAAAGAATTAGGACTTTGGTCGGATTGGTAAAGTTTTCCTTATTTCATAATCCAGCGTACAGTGTTGAAATGGATATAATTGCCGAACACTGGCAGTTTGCTTGAGATCGATTTCCAGCTAACAGTGTGGTTATTTGGCTAAATAGTTATTATAATTTTTCTTATAACGGGTTAAACAGTTACTGAACGATCAGTGTTTAAGTTAATTAACGTGTTAAGTGTCAACTAATGCATTCAGTTTAATTTATTCTTTTGAACTTAATTTGGATAATCTAGTCATTCCATTTTCGTCTTCGTCATGTTTTACATACTGTTACGATCCTTTAAGAATACATATAACATAACTGGATTTTTCTGTAAAACAAATGTATTTGACATTTACACCAAAGGTACGATTTAAAAAACTAATTTTACAGTCACAAACTATGTATTCGACACACAGATGTGATAAAGCAAACTCGTTTCATAACACAATAAAAGAAATGAATAGATTTACTACATTCTTAACGATTTTAATAAGATTTTCTATATTTAAGTGAAATAACATAAATTCGAACTGAAACTTTATTTTTTAATCATCATACATTTACTTCATGATCCAGTTTTTTATAAAAATGTTTGAAAGAAATAAGCGGATCAAAATATTACTTAGTTGTTTAAATTTTGAGCACTGAAAATAAGATTTCAAGCTCTCTGTAAACAATGAATTCTGATCGTAAACTAGTTTTCAGTGATGAAATACATTCAGTGCTCTACAATCCCTTCCGTGAATCAATATGAAAGGAATGTTTAAGTGGAAGATGGATTAAAGCAAAATGGAATTATATGAAATAAAAAGCAGCCAAAGCTGGTGTTTCACACGCAGAAAGAAGCTAAAGAGTTTTACAAGGATAAAGTGATTTCTAGTTTAATTTTAGATTCTATATAGAGATTTCGTTTTATGTCAGGATGCAGAATGAAACATACATAAAAACGGAAATGCTCTTGGAAAGTATTCTTTCTTGCGGTTATCACAGACTATTTTGAAATCAGTATTCCAAATAAGAAGATCTGCCAAATTTGATGGATAAGAATGTGGTATATATACATATATAATATATATATATATCAGTTCATCAATTATTTTATGAATTTTAAATGAAAGCTTATCTTATAAAAACCTTAAAGATCTCAATGAATCGAAAGAATATTTCCTTTTAGTAGTCGTACCTGACTGTTTAGTTCAACATTCAGTAATCTGAAATCAGTTTTATAAAATCTGTTTTACATTTTTGTAGGTACTTATGTATTATCCTGAAATGACATATCGTGAAACTGACGCCAAGCGCAGCAGCTTAGAGCTAGTTATGGAAAAGCGTGACGTAATAACATACTTATAACATCTGCACTTTTATTTGACGTAACCGTCACTGATTCTGAACCGCGATTTTAACGGACAAAAGAGTAATAACTTACCTGCGAGAAGTCTTCACTCATAGCATTCTAAAGAAAGCTTCTTGTGAAACCGACGAATTAAAAAAATAATAGAAACCCACAAAAAAGCCTTTATATGAAGCAGGGTGAATATTGCTTGTTTGTTAAATAAAGAGGCTTCAGTTCCTTCAGAATTATGTAAGAACGACTGACGCAAGTTTGCTGTGATCTCCGCCAAATTTCATGGTCTGATGGTAACGTAAGCACCTTTTTGCAAGTGCTTTTATTGCATGTATTTTCTCCGCATTTAACAGTTATTCTTTTCAAGAAGCTGTCCGCATACTTAGGGCTGCTACCTAGTTAGGTTTCATGTCGATGTTTTCGTCTGGCGTAAAGAAAAGAAACAAATCGTCTAATCAAATGGTAAAAAAATTATATTGACGCATTGACGTTTTTCCCAGAACTTGGTTAGTTTATAAAAGTTTTAATTTTATTTTGATTATTTTTATTTTAAAAGCACACAAAGTTTATATGCCTATGAAGAGGAATGACTCCGTTAAAATTTTTCTAAGGTAAATTATCTCGTATTCACGTTACATATATAGGAAACTACGAAAATCCACTTACAGCCAGCTCGTTTCCCTGGAATCGAATGTACGCTGTAGGCTAAGCTGCTAGAATTCAGCGATTTTCCGCTTGATCACTGGTGTTTTGAATTATTTGATTACGACAAAGCACTTGAGGGCTATCGGCCTAAGAGAAGAATGACTTCTCGGTGAACTTTCTGAGGGAAATTATTTTGATCACTATCGAGACGTTTATAAATGAACATTTTAATTAAGATATATAATATAATATTTATTTAATTACCTACTGTTTACTTATGTTACAGCTTTCGCTTCTAGTACAAGGACCATCAGCGGCCGAGCGGGAAAGTCGCGGAATTTGAATGGAGTGTGAATCCCGGAGAATGGGCTGGCTGCATGGGCGTTTTTGTAGTTTTCCCTATGTGCAGAGCGCATACGAATCAGTTTCTCTTAGAAACCCTTCACGAAAGCATCCCTTCCCTTAGTCAGGTAGCCCTCGTGTGCTTTGCCGTAATGAAAAAACCAACCTAAATGTTTCTAGTAGACACCCTACCCTGAAATATAAATATTGACACCAAAGTATGCATTTTACAAAATTAAATCATTTCGAATTCTCGAATGTTCACTGCTTACCTTGTGACTACTCAAAGAACCTTTCCTTTTCCTTCCATTGGTGAATTTATTGCTGAAATTAAATTGTACACAAATAGGATTGTCTTTAAGTGGGGAGTTCTAAATTTAGAAAAATTCCCTTTCAGCAATAAAATCTTGTTGCCAGAGAGAAGATGGCAACTGATTGGAACCGAATTTTCGAAACTCATTAGTCTTAGCAATTTGAGAGCTAAGCACAGTTCTAGATTTTGGAACAGAATTACTCTGCAATATTTTTGTGTAAATTCTATGAAAGGTACAAGATAACAAACAACTTGTTTTTTAAAGTTAAAATAATCTGGAAAGTTTGTAGAAATTTTAAGAAATAATTTCAAGTTTTCTGATTTATTAGTGGACAGTTTTGATATCCTCGAAATCATTGGAAATTCCTCTAAAGATAGTCGATGAAATTTTGCTCAATAAAGTTGTTACTATACTGTTAATGCACAAAATAAAGGAATTTAAAATTAATGTTTTTTAAACAAAAATATTTTTATTCGATTTATTAAATGTAAATTAAGCATTAATTAGCATAATTTGAATTTTGAGATCTTACGCAAATGAAATAAATAATTATTAAAATTACCTCTGCGATACTGCTGTGTTGTTCTGTGTATCTATTGCCAAGGCAATACTTCCCAGACATTCAAAGTGTAAAGTCCTAATACAGTGGAAAGCCTGAAGTGTTTCCTCTGAGAGGAAGATTTGATGAGTAAAAAAGTCGATACTGCCTCTTCCTTGCATGCCCGAGCGCTGCCTGGAGCTGGTACGGTGAAACGCCGGTCGAAGAGCAGGGAGCGTGGCCTCGTTGGAGTTAACCAATTGGGCTCGCTGTCAGGGAAATAGCGAAGTCCTGATTTCCTTTTGTCTCTCAGAAACTCCACAGCTCATTAGGTATATGGGCATATTACCCATCAAATTAATCAGAAAGTTATACGGGATATGTGGAAAAGAAAGCTGAAAACATGCGATTAATTCTCATGCGAAAGTCGGGAGAAAACCTGTGATTGTTTGCAGCTAACTGTTGCTTGCTGGTGATTGATCGAATTCATAAGCGTTGATATTTTCGAAGAGAAGATATGAACATCGCGCACAGGACTTGTTTTTGTAAAATTAAGACGATTATTATGCTTGCCTGATTAAATATGAAGCATAGGGACGAATAAACAAATCTTCTAAGATAATTTCATAGTCCAGGATATGGGCAAAATTTGCGATGGTATTCGTCGCAGCTTTCTGGAAAAAGTTCGCATTGAGTTTATGTAAAAAGTCTTTCATGTACTCAATCTTGAGGTCCCAGTGTAGATTTTCATTCCTAATGTAGTAAGGGGCGTTTGTAATAGTCCTAGAAACTTATTTTGCAGGACTTGTAGCTTGCGGATATCACCGTTAGTTGCACTTGCCCAGGTCGGTGCAGCATACGTGATAATCGGCCTAACGATGGCTGTGTATAACCGTCTCTTGCGCTTGAGGCTGAGGACTGAATCTTTGGTGAGTAGCGGATAAAGTCGTTTAATTATACTGTAGGCTTTTCCACACACGTAGCTTATATGGTTTGTCCAAGTAAAACTTCGGTTGAAAATTATGCCGAGATATTTTGCAGTCGTTACGATGGGAACTGGTTTCCCAAACATAGTGATGTTACAGGTGAGTCGATCTCTGGTTTTATATTTCCGGATCACTAGGACTTGAGATTTTTCGGGATTTATTTTTACCTTCCATCTTTTGCACCACTCCTCTATTTCAGAAATTGCTTGTTGTAGCTTTTCTAGTGCATGGTTGGGGCGTCTTGATTTGGCGATGATCGCTGTATCACCCGCGTAAGAGGGTAAGATGGTGTTCATTTTATCTTTAAAATTAGGCAAATCGTTAGCGTAGATTGTATAAAGTAAAGGCGAGAGAATACTGCCTTGTGCTACGCCTGCTTGAATGGAATGAGACACTGAAGTGTAGTCACCTTGTTTTACCGAAAAAGTCCTATTTTTGAGGTATGATATAAGCATGAGGATGATTTCACGGGGGATATTCATGTGCACGAGCTTGTAGATTAATCCCTTATGCCAGACGCGGTCGAAAGCTTTCGCCACGTCTAGCATAAGGATAGCCACACTGTTTTTGTTATGAATCGCCGCTCCGATGTATTCCGTAATCCTAATTAGCTGATGAGTGGTTGATAGACCTCTACGGAAGCCGTGCTGTTCGTCTGCGATGGTGTCAATGTGTTGTTGAAGTCTGTTGAGTATGAGTTTCTCGAGAATCTTCCCTAAAGTAGATAAGAGACTGATCGGTCGGTAGCTTGAAGGCTCATCTGGAGGTTTGCCAGGTTTTTGGATAAGGAAAATGCTGGCGTAAAATTACCTCAATTACTTCTTAATTTTAAATACACTGACTACCAATAATTATTTGGACACCTATGCAAATGACGATACCTACGGTCCTAAGGTACGTCACGGACTCCGCCGGTAAATATCGTGTAGGAAACAGCATCGGCTTTAGTCGCATGCAAGATACCTCGCAGTTCGGAGCTCTCTGATTTCGAGAAAGGTATAATTATCGGGTATCACAAATGTGGCCGATACTTAAGGGACATATCTAGCCATCTGAAGTACCCAAAATCGACAGTGGCCTATGTGATTAGGAAGTGGAAGGTGAGCGGTGATTGTTGAAATGTGCCCCGAGTCAGCAGACCAACGAAACTGGGAGATAAGAGATTGACGACTGTCCAGAGAAATTCGGAAGAACCGCACCCAATCGAAGGCCCTCATCCGCGAAGAGTTTCAACAGGCATCCGGGAGTATTGTTTCAATGAATACCATCCGTAAGGAAGCACATCTGCTTGGTTTTCATGGTCGTGCTGCTGCCCATAAGCCTTTGATCACAAAGTCCAACCGCGCTGCTCGGTTAGTGTTAATTTCGATGTGCTCAAAGCACATCGAAATTGGACCGTAGATCAGTGGAAACGGGTTGTTTGGAGTGACGAATCAAGGTTCACCCTTTACCGTTCGGATGGCAGGGTCTGGCGTCTACCTGGAGAACGTCTCCTGCCAGAATGCATTGTGCCAACAGTTAAGGCCAGTTGTCATGTTTCGACGTTAACCAAGGCTTGGTATGGTGCCAATGGAATTCATCAAATGGACTGGCCTGCCCGGAATCCAGACTTGAACCTTATCGAGAACCTCTGGGAGGAGTTGCATCGCCGAATTCAGGGGTGCACTACCGGTGCAAAATCGGTGAAGGAACTTCTATGTCTTCTTCAAGCCGAATGGAAGAAAATACCACTAGCTGTCATACAAAGACCTTTGGAAAGTATGCCCCGGAGGGTCTACGCTGTAATTACCTCTCGTGGAGGCTCTTTACTTTTATCGAGAAATAATATGTAGAATGACGAAGCCGTGTGTTAATGCTTCAGTATGAAATTCTTAGTTTTTAATTTTGTAAGAAGCATTGAATATAGTAAGAGTTGTTTACATGTCTTTTAATGTAATAACGCCAGATGTTTATGACTTTTAATGCTTATAACGTAATCTTTATATGTCTTTTAAGAGCTGTGTGATTAAACAATATGTAAGTGAGAAAGATGTGCAATCGAAATTTTTTCGTAAGAATGTAGAAAGTGTATTTTAGATGTATAACTTATATGCTATTACCATATTATTATTATTAATTATTATTATTGTTATTAGGTATTATTATTAAGTAAGTATTAATTATTAAGTATTATTATTGTTGTTATTGTTATTAGTTATTATTAAGTAAGTATTAATTATTAAGTATTATTATTGTTGTTATTATTATTATTATTATCATATAAAGTTCTTTTCATCCTTATTTTTTAAAATATTAAAACGTTTCATGTTTAAAGATTCTAAAATTGTATAGTAGTAAATAAAATAAAGTTATGAAGACAGCATCTTTATTTTAGTTGATCAGTTAAATATTTCGGAAAGATTTTAACATTGATGCATATTTTAAATTCTTCTAAATAAAAACTGTCTTCGGTTGCCGTCTGTTTTACCATTTGATTTTAAGCCTGAAGCAAAGCACTAAAGGGCAAACATTCGAGCTGAAAAATGTTTACCAACTGGCAGGTTAAACGTGCATGGAGCACCAGAGACTTCCTGTTGGACAGGTACTGTCCCAGAATGTTATCAGTTAGCGTTAAATCCTCCATGGAGTTGTATGAGGGTCTGTGGTCTTCAATATCGTTAAGCTGGTGCTGGATTGGATGATACTAAAATTCGAGCGTGGGGATACTCCAGAGGGATTGGACATAAAATTATTATTAAAACATTCGAATAGATACCCTTCCCATGTATTGAAGTTGTTGCACTTAAAGATAAGTATTAATTATGTCATGCTTTTGTTATGGGAGGATGGTTGCTACAAGTAAGCCTGTACTGAGATCAGATCTTTCTTTGAACCGTAATAAGGGCATGGGCTCAGCTCAGAGCGTTCGGTGTTCTGAAGAATTACATAGAATCAGCTATTGAAGCCCAATCATTGCTCTTTACGCTCTTTTTTTTCGGTCCTAATGTGTGACTCTGCGTAAGTCTCGCACTAAAACACTGAGCTTTTAGTGCATTTTCACTATTTTGGGATATAGATGACATTGAGATAACAGCAATCTCTTGAAGTTAAGTTCTAGATTGATTTGTTTCTGGAGGTGCAGGTAACTTGTAAAAGGGCAGAATAATAGGTAATGATCTGCATCTCTTTTGACTCTGCAGACGCTTGTCGCTATCAGGGAAGCTTCTTTTAGAAAATAATTTGACTATGAGCTATGACCGGCGAGATAATATGTTAGGAAAGATTTGGAGTTTATTACTTTATTGTTGATTCTAGAGAAGAACTGGTGGGCTCGCTAACCTGTTGTGGTACCATTCCATCATTTTCGTCAATCGTGACTTAGATATTTATTAAGGATTTGTCGTAGCTGCGAATTTTGAAAGCTTGATGTTGAGGAACTTGCCTTCTTGGGAAAAAGCTGTTTCTCTTGCAAGACTGTCGACAGAGTCCTTGCTGCTGCTCTGTAATCTAAGTTATCATGGTTTCAGAATTGAGATTTTATAGAGTTAATTAATTTCATGGGCCAGGGGAGAACGGTTGGCTGGATTTCGGATGGAGAGTGGGGCTGCTGACAGAGTTAATGGATACTTCGGAGAAGCTGTTTATTGACACAATGTTGACGGTAGTTTTTATGGCTGAGAGTTCCGCTTGATATATGCTATTTGTGCTGTTTCATTGTCCTTCCCATTTTATTTCAGAGTCTAGATGTTGCTGAATTGTGAAGAATGCTACATAGCTGACATTTCCTTCTATTTTTCATGCGTTAATGTAGCTGTCAGTTTCTTTGTTTCTTGCGTCCATGCTCTTCCGTATAATGCCTATCAAAACGTTGAGGACTGAGCTGAAGGTGATGTTTAGTTTTCCGTTGTCTATACGAATGCTCTCAAAGTGGAGGCCCGCAGACCGCATGCGGCACTCGAAAAAATTTTACGCGGCCTGCTAAAACATTTCTCGTAAATTAATTAGTTTTATGACAAACATTTGAAAATCAAATTTTAGGATTTTAACAATTTGGAGTCGATTTTTACATAAGAAGTCAGAACCAAAATCGAACATGAGTAATGCTTCGAAAATCTACAAATGGAGCTAAATTAATTTATAATAGGATATAAATCTTATTCAAAGATTTAAAGATACAGATAGGATTAATATTTATTTGTACTTCACAAAAGATAAATACCCTCCGTTACGAATTTTTGCAATCAGAATACTGCTTACGTTAAAGATACGTTTTACGTACTTACGTTAAAGGTATTAAAGATACGTTTAAACAAGAACAGTTTTTTCCGTAGATAAAAATTAATAAGTCTATGAAAAATATTAGATTGCCAATAAACATCTACAATTCGTGATGAAAATACTATCTAGTAGTTTTACTTCAAGGTTGCAAACTTCATCAAAATCAGCGTCGCAAAATTTTGTGGATGAGAGTTGTGATAATACAGAAGTTTACAGTTATTTACATACACTATGTATTTCTCTGTATGCATTATAGCAAATTTAATAAATGAAAGAAAATAGGTATTTATTCTTAACTTTTGTGCCGCTTGGAAAGTTCCTCTTGGATTGGTTACTTTAAGTAATTTATTTAGAGGTTGCTTCAATATGTCGGAAATATGAGTAAATATCAGTTTCAAAAACTGATATTTAGCTGTCGATACGTTTGAATTACCAAATGTAATGATTGAGTTACCAGCAATTTCTTGCAAATACCAAACTTTAGATTTCAGACTTGAATTTTTTTTACCCCGTTATTATTACTGTTTATGCATTGAAAAATATGTAGTAAAACATTTAATTTAGATAAAAAGATATTTTGTTAATTTTGTTTTAATCCTAGCCCGTCAGCTACCTACAGATTATGCATTTGGCCTGAATGCAGTTTGAAGTTGAGGCCACTGGTTTAGTCTTGTTTTTACAAATGACCCATCTTCTATTCTCCAGTCGTATTTGGATTCTTGCTCGCTTTTCTACATTTGGGTTTTACCCCCTTGTATTTAAGACTAAATTTTCCAAATGCTACCAAAAGAAAGAAATGAATTTCAGACAAATTTCTTAAGCTGCATAAAGAAACGCTGACGCCACGTTTCGGTTAGGTTAGTTGATTAACGAAATGCAAAACGAAAGTTATCTTATTATGGGAATGGATGTCTTCACAGAGGACATTTAAGGGAAGCTAGCTTGTATCCACTTTTAGCATGGGGAAAACACGAGACCTTCCATGAAGCGGATCATCTGGCGACATTCGAACCTGGGACGAAATATCAGTGTTCAGCGACCTTTAATTATTGGCCACTCATGGACCAAACACACACACACACGACCAATTGATGCTTGAAGCAAATAACATATAATGGATGATCTGAGTTGTATAAATGAAATATTTTACTTTTGAATTAAATATGAATAAACCGTGTCAGATACGAAATGAAGAATAAATGAAAAACTTATAAATTGTACTTTACTATTAGACTAGTGCCAGACTGATCAAATAATTTGTTTGAAGGTCTTAGTAACAACATTGTCAACTCTTAAGATAGGTTACGAGGCGGCTGTCATTGGTATTTTAAGCCTTTAACATCATTGATTCATTACTCACGAGTGCCATGATCGTGAAAAACAACTTTTAAATCATATCAATACTAAAATACTATAAAGGTTGAAATTCTGTGACAAACATTGAAAACAACATATCAGTAAGTTAAATGAGTATCAACAAATATAGTTGTAAATACCATAACGGTAATACAGCAAGTGTAATATTACATACCAAAGCGTTGTGTGAAGCCATTGGCATAACCCATTCAAGTTTTAATTTTATTTATTGGGTCAAGTGTTCTAAATTATGAGTGAAACATACAAAATTAAGTAGACTAATCTTAACATTTATTTGATATTTAAAAATAAATTTCTACAACTATTTTTTTCGGGTAATGTACAGAAGAAATCATCTAGTGACTAAGTTGGAACAATGAACAATGGATGGCTTGATAACCAGGAACTTACCCCAAAACAATATTTGTTTAACATGTTACATATTTAGGTGGTGGAACATAGTCTGTAGAAACAAAAAAGCGAATTCACATACCTTAATACAATACGTTAATACGTTAGGGGGGCTCTCTCAACCAGATTAATTTTCAATTATGGACACGTGTCATGCTTCCTTGAAGGGAACACATTTTCCCCGGCAGTGGTAGAAAATCTGTAAAAAAATTAGAACGAATAATTTTTAGTATTAGGCGTTCTCCCTCTCCATGGCTTCTCTCCGACAGTTTTGCTGGCCATTTCTCTCCAGTTTTGCCTTCGACAAACCTCTCATTAACAAATACTCGGTCTCAGCAACTGCTTCTTGTCTGGCGAAAACTTCCGAATCCCCTTCCAAAGACCGCTGCAGGCTCTTTTCTTCTTCTTGCCAGCCCCTGGCTTGGTAATGAAGTTCTAACAGTTCTAACCCTATGAGGAGAATTCAAGGCAGTAAGGTGAGGTATAGGGTGGTATGCCGGATGTTGGCGGATAATCTCTATTTCTGCAAGAATTACAACCGTCGCCAAAAGGTCACTCAGCCATTCTACGAATGAAATAACACATTTCCGAAGCTACGCCACGTCGGGGTTTTGGCACTGGGTGATTTGGAATCTCTTAGGCTTCCATCCGTGCTAATAGGAAAAGGTGCTTCACCTAAGGAAACTGAATACACTGAAGTTACCTTCAAAAGGGCTTCATGGGACGAACTGAAGATGTTGTTCTCCCTATCCCTTACTAGTTTAAATCCTGGTTAAAAACAGGAGTCTGAGGATTTAACTGAGTAGTGGTCCTCGAATTTGCCTGCCCTGCAACCTGGAGTGCGTTAGGTGTTACTCTTGCATTTCCTTGCTGCTGAGCATTGTTTTGTGTAAAATGTCTTGTTCTAATATTGTTGTTAGGACCCTGAGATATATTCACCATACAATTCCTCGCTATGTGGCCTAATCTATTACATCTATAACAACGAGGGCCAACCTGCCTACTCTTAGCTGTAGACCTAGACATCAATGCGTGTACACTCACTTCCAAAAGTTAAGTACGAAGAGAAAAATGCTAATTTCTGGAAGCCAATCAGAATTGAAGAGGATGCAATTCGCTGCAGAGGTAGATGGAAGTATGCAAATATGTTAAGTAAGAGTCAATCGCGCTTTCATGTCAAGAAACATGCAAAAAACACAGTCTTATAAGAAGCCAGCTTTATGAAGGGTTACAGAAGTTGATTGTAAGTGCTGATAGAAGGTGTTTAAAACTTTCGTACAATTTGTTTTCAAGACATACGTGTTTCTAGGACTTCCAGAAAATGAATGGAAGATTCTGAGTGCTGGCGTGCTGTGGGGCGCATTGAAGCACGACAGTACTGTACTCCGAAGATTACATATGAGTGGACTGTACACCAGGGTACTTCGAGTTTGTGTTCCTCTGTCCGTCCAATCAAGAGGGGCACGATTACAGTGGTGCTAGAAGATGTCAATTGGAATGTGTCTGACTGGGATAATGTCATGTTTACTGATGAGTCAAGATTCGCTCCGGAACCAGATCACAAGCGTATAAGGATATGGCGTGAACAACGAACGCGCAATAAGTCTCAAAACATTACCGAACATCGCGCATTCCGAGGCGACGAAGCATTATGGTGTGGGCAGGGATTTCATTAGGTTACCGCACCGACCTGCACATCTTTAAACAGGGTTCTTTGATGGCTGTCCGGTATCGAGATGAAATCCTAGAACCCATTGTGAGATTGTACGCTGCAGCAGTTGGCCCTACGTTTGTTTTAACGGACGATAACGCACGTCTACATAGCGATGACATCGTCGATGACTACCTGAGCGTGAAGGGATTGCGCATATGACATAACCAGCATATTCGCCCGACCTTAATCCCACTGCAAATCTTTGGGATATCTCGGCCGTGCTGTATCTTCATGTGTCCAACCTCCAGCCACTCTTATTGAGCTGGAAACTGCTCTGCAAGAAGAATGGCGTTTGTTTAATTCTGCGGTGGTTGACCACCTAATTGAAAGCATGGTCACAAGGTGTAAACTTTGTCTACAGATGAGGGGGAATCACATACCCTATTAATGTCCCTTTTTTTTTCATTTTATACATAATTCTGTTTAAGTCTCCAGTATGTCAAAATTTAATATTTTTTTCATTTCTGTATATAATTATTGATTTTGTTTTATGCATAAATATATATGCTACTTTCCTGCCAAATTTTGTGTCAATCAAAGGAGTATTTGTTGATTTTTTGCATTTTATATCTTCGTGCTTAACTTTTGGAAGTAAGTGTACTTGCGTTTGCAAGTTTCCTAACATGTTAGTTAAAGTAACTCTGTTTTCCTGCTGTGCTATTACTGCTGCTATGAGTTCATCTTTAGAACTATTAGCCTGAGCAGCCTTAACTGTGACACACGGAGTGGATACTGCATTTACTTCTACAGAGTGAACTTTATTAAGCTCATTTGCGTGGGTTTTAAACCAAGCGTCTTCCTCTACTATAGCATGTTTCTTAGGTGCTAAATATCCTTTGTGGTTTTGTGGTAAGAGCAGTGGCCTCAAATATAAATGAAGACCCTCAACATAAACAGACAAGAGCAAATCAAGTTTGTGACTCTCCACAGCGGGATTTTCTATTTTATGTAAGGTACTGTTTTACAAGAGATTGCCTCTATTCTAGCATCAAACTGCCTAACGCTTTCTCTAAGCTTTTGAAAAGCTTGAATTAATGCTCTAATATTAGTGTGTAAATTTTGAACAGTAGCAAATCTGTCCTTTAAAGCATCAACCACAGTCACCAAACTAGTCTCATTCTTTAGACGAGGGTTATTGCGAATAAACGCAGCAGCTTCTCCATCTAATTTCACATGAATCAGACTCATGAATGTCAACGTATCAGATTCAGCCCAGCCTACATGTGCTGCAACTAAATTGACTCTGTCAATAAAATCACGAAGTGGTGTAGTACCTTCCGCCCCAGTAAAAGTGGTAATAGACACCAGGGGGTCAGCCCCCAAAACTGAATTCCTACTTGCAGTAGGCTGAGGATTCCGACCCACAGTCAGACGGTCAATTACAGGCATTCTAGTTGCCGCTTGTGTTAAGCTCTTCCTTTTCGCTGTCATAGTAACCGAAATTAACTGATAACAGTGTAACAAAATACAATATTACTAAATTAGTGTAAAAATTTAACACTGGTAAACAGTACAGCAAAATATATGTAAGCAGAATAGTGTAAACCTAACTAAGCATAAACAATACTTTTAACAAGCACTTATAAAAATATTATAGTAAGAAATATAAATCATTGCAATTATCAAAACAAAGAGAAACCAATTCAAGCATTTAAATAATTATACTGCCAACCACTCTTAGCAAAAGCAATTTTTAAAATACACTGGACCAAAAAAAATATTTAGAATTAACGGCACCCTGTTATGGTATTTTTAGCCTTTAACATCATTCCTTCATTACTCATAAGTGCCATGATCGTGTAAACCAACGTTTAAATCATATCAACACTAAAATACTTCAAAGGGTGAATCTATCTGAAAAGCATTGAAAAGAACATATCAGTAAGTTACATGAGTATCAAGAAATATAGTTAAAAATACCATAACACGGCCTTTCTTTTATAAAGACGAGACGAAAGTGTAATTAATATAACTATTTCCTTAATTTTTAATAGTTTTATACGACACCGAAATTATTTCATACTACGTTTCTTCATTTAATGCTAAAACAAACTTTCAGTCTACTTTCCTTTACTTGTCTGCTTCATACTGATGCATCGTTATTACAAAACTTGAAATACTGATCGTTGTCAGCATCGATATTGAAAAATCTCGGAAACAATAAAAGTACGATCATCCAATAAACCTATATTGGAGGAGAATGGAAATACTCGTGAAAGAACACAATGCATATGAATGTGAAACGGAGCGGCTGCATTTTGTTTAAAATTGAGTGTCTGTGAGAAGTCTGATACAGAGAGATTTCATAAAAGGCCTGGATGTGAAGGTTGTTAGAACATTCCTGCAGCAGGATCCCGAGACAGAAAATATAAATGTTGTCTTGTTCCCGAGTGGGAGTTACTTTTGAGAATGGCTGATATTTTGTTAAATTTTCTCCTTACTACATGTTAAAACACCTGATTTTTCTATGCGCACAAGCTGTTTACATATCTTAAAAAGAACTTCATAATTATTATCTAAAAAGCACTTATTTCTTAGCTGTTTTATCTAACTTTGTAAAGAATTATTACGTTTATATGTGCAAGGGAACGTTAAAACTCAACGGGAACCTGAAATCTGAAATTCTGGGATCTGAACCATGGAACTTCTACCTGCAATTTACTTGCCTAAATACTTACACCACGAGAGTGCAGACGATGAGGGTATGATTCGTTCTTATGCAGGAAGCTGCGAATTACCTTTCACTGCATTTTAGTTAGACGTGCACTGCAGAAATTCATTAGGTTATGAATGCGTAATTCGAGAAAAATGTGCCTTCCTTAGGATTTGAACTTCTACTTGTCAGCAGGACTTTCAGCCATTGCACGCATTGGGACTTCTACTATCAACCATTTTCACTCTTGGGGAGCATAATAATTCTTTATTCCCCTTTTATTGATCTGTTACTCTGCATTTAATATCTAGTATAATATGGTCTTTTCTCACAGTCTTTGATAGCACTTCCCCCTTTTTACTGCTTTCGGTTACCATTCCGATGTTTCAGTTTTTTGTTTAATAAGAGACCTGTCTATCATTTCAAATTAAGATAAGATAGTTTATTTACTGAGAGTCGTAGATGTATTCCGCTGTGTTTTCATATACTCCTTTGTGGTTTATTTTCCATCTAAACGTCGATGGTTGAAGTATATATTTTTAGTATTATTAACATAAATTACTTCGCATTTAGGAATACTACTTCCATGGGTTTGCACGACTTTTGAAAATCACTGCATGTTACAAATCATCGCATATCATCGCATGCGGTCATCATCTGCAGATTGGGGCATGTTATCATCATTCAATGATTTGTAGGTGCTTTATATTTGCCACCATATTTTCTACGATGATCATTTAAAATTACGGAGTTTTTGAACCTCTTTAAGTTTTACGACAATGTTTTAGACCTGGGATATTTCTCCTTGATTTTTCTTCCACGATATTTTTTTTGTACAATGTCCATGACGTTTTCCTTAGAGATATTTTTGTCGTGATGTTTTTTATGTATTTAACTGTTAAATGTTTCATCTATCAACAACTTCCTCTATTGCTGGTTTCCGGTGTACAGTCCTTAAATTTTTACCTTTGTCATTAATGATGAAAATTATTTTATATTAATAATAATTCCATGGTTTTTCTTGTTTCTTAAGCAAGAGTATATCTCTTTGAAAAGAAGAAAACCATTCAAACTGTTTATAGCAAATGTGGTATTTTTCATTCTTCCAAATCAATGATTGACAAAAGTGTTCAGATCCTTTTTCACTGCCGTGTTGTTTACCTCAACATTTTAGTAGACAGGTTCATTGATAACAATCATACAAATCATTGCTTTGACAAAGATCGTTAGCTCCATAAGACGGTAAGTCTAGTTATCTAATTGCACCTGTTTAACATTCCTTTGACAAATTTACGTTTTTACTACTAATCAAAAGTCTAAAATTCAGTACATAGATAAAAAATTTATTTAATTAAATGTTTTGTTTTTAAATTGCATCTTTTTTTACAACAAATATTTAACGAATATTAACTAGTGCTACAAGTTGGGTTTTAACAACTCAAATATTTAAATAAATGCAAGCTAACTTTCAGAGAATAAGTAACTTGTATCCGATTAATGTGAACTATAACCCTGTGCGTAAACAAATACAAAATTTTATCAGTAAGTAATCTAATCAAATAAGAAGACGTGCTAGGATAAAAACTCACATTATCTATAGTTCGACCGTCTCAAACGCAACCCGGGCTGGCATTCTATCCAAAACACATAGACTCGTCCAAAAGGGGGGTTATTATTTCTGCGACGTGAAAATCTTCTTTTCTCTGGAAAGAGATAAGCTGGAGAAAAAAAAAGTACCCATCTTTCCACCCTATTTTGAGAATAATTCGGTCAGAATGGCGCATGCGTGTTTGCGCTCATGGTCGCGGATGAGGCGGTCGAACTATAATTGCCTCAGAGCTGTTCTAAACTGCAAAGTCGCTCGATATTTAAATTCAACCAAATTCACATTCTAGTGACAGCAGATGTACAAAATATGAGGTACTGAGAAGAGTTAACATTAACATAATATGCCAGGTTAAAAAAAGCATATAAAGCAATCCGTATTATTTTAATAAACTTGCTACTTTTAAGAGAAATAATTTCATCAAATATTAATAAATAAAGGGGCTAATTTTATCATCCTATATTTATCTTTTTACTTATTCTTCAATAGGATGTTTTGCGGAAAGAAGCTTGCTTAGCACATAATAAAACGCCATATTTAATTCTCCAGGAGGAAACAAATGATTAGCTTATGTTAATAAAAATAAAGTTCATTATTATTCATTTTTAAGCTAAATAAAACCTTCAAATATTGTGTAAGAAGACTGTAGTAAACCCTGTTTATTTGTCACCCGAAGGACTGCTGAAAAAGTGTAAAAGAGAAGCGTTTTTGACTGAAATTTCAGTTTAAGATTATGACATACATCGATTCCACAAAAGTCTTACCTTGTCTTTAATTTGACAACTATTGATCATACAAGCAAACTTTGATTTACAGTCGTAAATGCTCAGGTTTTGTTATTTTTAAATTAAAAAAATTCCTGTTTTGGAAACATTATAAAATCCCACATTTTTTACGTTCTGTTGGTCCCTACACTAATTTTATACTCATTTTGTAAAATAAAATACAAGACAAGTTACTCCTCTCCAAAACTGACCAAGATATTTTATTTTAAATTTGGAGATGGTCTTCAGAGGCCTTATGTAAAACTGAAGAATGAAATGTTTGCATTTGCGCTTAGCTAAAATTTAAATGCAATGGTTAATAGATTGAGTAACGAGCATTTCTATGAATATTGTCTTGAAAGTATTAATTATTGTAACTCTCTTCGAAAAGATCTTAGTTACAGAAATGTACAGAATTCATATTCTTGAAAACGCTGGCAGGATTCAGTATTAGTATTAAGCCAACTCGTAGCATTATATGCTTTAATTAAAGATGTGTCTGTTAGTTTAACGACCATTTATATGATTCTTAGATTATTATTCTATAGTACTAAACTAATGGGAATATTAATAAAATATTTTTTATGTCTGAAGATCTGTAAATTACTTGTGCATTCTTTTGGTCTTTTCTAGTAAGCCTCCGATTCGCTATGAATCTAATAAGAGAGTGCGTCAAACCCGCTGCATAGGACTTAGAATGGGAAAAAAAGAATAGAGAATATATCCGATTTTTAATTTGTATATACATGAGACTTGTTGTTAGAACAGATATTAAACGAAGACGGATCAGTTATTTTATTGTTTTATTTGACAAAATAACTCAAACATTGCTCCTCGGTGATTAGTTGAATTAACAAAATAAATCATAAGTTCGCAAAATTAAAACAAATCTCCACTACGCAACGTTTCGGGCAAATATGCATAGTTGCTTCTAAACAACAATCTGTCTTGAAGCAAAGTGTTGAGTAATTTAACATCACGGGACTGACGAACTCTTGAGAATGTTACATAAATTTGCCCATGCTTTCAAAACTGGGATTTTATAAATACATTCCATTTTTTTACCAAAAACTCTGGCCTTGGGATTTATTTATGGTCGTTGTAAATATAGGTTTGACAGGAAATAGTTTTCTCTTCAGTTTGAACGGTGATTTAAAATCCAAGCAAATGAGGTCAATCCTCGAAATCAGAACAATTCGCCCTTCGCCCGAATCCCGTAAGAATTTTACACTGTTAAAACAACCACTCTCAATGAACCACTAAGGATCAAAGTAAGGTCACCTTTAACTCCACCTACGATAAAGATGTCACATGGATTGAAATTTGTTTACATTCTATTGCTTCTGTGTTACAATTTTATTACTGTTTCTGTTGTTTTATTACTGTTTCTGATAGTTTCTGTTGTTACTGAGGGAGAGCCATTACCATATGAGGGTGCATAAATCGAATCCATACACAGTGCTTTTTGCATTGAAAGATATGTTTAATTTCGAATGTGAAACATAGATTATGAAGGCATCGCTTTCAGTCGTGCGACATCATTGTGGTGGGAAGTGTTGCAATCTTCACTATTTTAACTCTCATTGACTATATTCGAGCGGTTGTCCTAGCAGTGTACGGTTTTCTTATATGCAACTCATAATTCTTTCAGCGTGTAAAAGACTTTCTTGCATGATCTTAATGAGCAACTTCCTTCTATTACCCATTGTTTTGTGTTTCTTAGTAGCATCAAGATAGTTTCTGTTTTTAAAACTACTTTATCTTCAGGAAGGCCCTATGGGCTGATGATGTTCAAATATTCCTGCGGAAAGTTCAAACGCTCCTTCTCATCTTATAGTTTCATCAGTGCTTAAGTA
This sequence comes from Stegodyphus mimosarum, assembly GCA_000611955.2. NCBI lineage: Eukaryota > Metazoa > Arthropoda > Arachnida > Araneae > Eresidae > Stegodyphus > Stegodyphus mimosarum. The sequence goes on from KK114627.1 coordinate 328,064, forward strand.
AACGCTGCATTCTGTTACACGAATGTCAAGCATGTGGTTATTTAGCCTATGAATATCAATGTTACTTGATAAGTTTTGCGCCATATAAGTGTAATGGTTTCTCTAAAGATTTTAGTCACCAAAACCGTTTTCGTGTATGAAATATCGGGTTATTTCAATTATATTCGGTCCCAATCCACAGTCGTTTACCAGTGTTGCCTTTCGAAGATTAAACAGTCATTCGTTAAAATCAAAACTTTCCGAAGTTATCCATGTTTACTGAAACAATTTACAAACATTATTTGGATGTAATCACACTCGAATTCACAGAAAATTCTTGTGATCTTAATTGCTTTATCCTCAAAGATGCTCCAACTACACTCTCACATCCTCGGCATAGCGAGATATTAGCATTGTTTGGTTCAAAACAGTTTAGTTACTTAGATACCAAACAGATGAAAATTCAGGTATGTAACATATTGCCTCAGATTGCTTTACGGACTCTGGTTGTCAGCAAGAAAAATCCTAATTAACTGAACTTTGAGTAAAATCAAGTTATATAAGATTTTGTCTCAACGCAAATCCTTTCCTTTGGGATGTATGATATCAGGGTATATCGGAAGCTTGCTCATATGTATTTTGACATTAAAATTGCCAGTCAACATATATGTAGCCTGTCCAACATTCAACCCTTGTTTACATTCCCCAATGACTTATCTCTAATAATTTTTTGGTACGTTTCTATCTATGTTAACTAGTCAAACGCAAACAGAAAACTAAATTTTTCGACCGCTCAGTATTAATTCGTCGAATGCGCGAAAATGTTTTGTCCGCTAAATTATCTCTCTGGCTGTTTTTTATTGCTATTATTTATGAAAACATTACTTGTAAATGTAAACATTGATCAGTTGAGTGCGTCTAGGTGGCACACAGTATTTTTTCCTTGCCCTTCTTTTTTCATCGCCGGTTTTTTGTCTTTGCCTTTTTGAACCATATTAACCAATGTCACTGCTAACGCTGGAAATAATAACTAAAGTAAGAATAAATAATAACTAAAATAAACAATAGTTAAAGTAAGCATCTCATACCTTAAAGAACATTTTTCTTATATCTTGAAACTAACATCAAAACTGTCACAGAATGAAAATCATAAAATTAGATTCTAATAATAAGGCTTATAACATCCTATTAGCTGTATTCTTTAAATCCTAAATTTCATATATGAAATATGTATATATACTTGTATTTCAAATATAATTCATATATATATATCTATATGTATGTATGCGTGTATGTATATATATATATATATATATAATTATGTAATATGTTGTAATATATATAATTATGTAATATATAT
>KK114627.1:345027-398050 GCA_000611955.2 Stegodyphus mimosarum
CCTATATGGATGACTTTCGGCTTCGCAGTACTTTAAATGCCTCTAGACAGTTTCCTAACACTCATGCCCTCTTCGAAATTCGAGCCGAGGCTCAACGGTACAGCAGCCAGCATCGTTTCTAATCGAAGATATAAAACCATAAGACGCATTTAAATAATAGAGAAAAAATATTTCTCTAATTCAAGGTTAAATTAATTCATATCTGGACATGGTTGCTATCTCATATGTTATTATTAGGGAAATATCTTTCTCTCTGACAACTGCATTTGCATGGAAATGGGCATACGAAAGCAGTATCTTTTTTCGCTTATATTAACACAAGAACATTATAGTGTTAGATAAATTATAAATGAGCTTTAATTCCAAAGCTATTTGGTAAACGCTCCGAGCCTTCTTCATATCCAAGAAACTGTCAAGTTGCCATGAGAAGTTTCTTTTTCAGCAACTGTAGTAACTCCGTACTCAGGAAGTGTAATAATTCCTTGTGAAAGTCTTAGAACGGTAACTTGGAGGTCTTGTTGCTTGCCACTTTGAATTCTTACTAGACATTAACTGTGAGGTCCCAGTGACTCACATGTCATATGTATATTCCTGTCCGATCTTAATGTTTGCCGTATCAGTAATATTTCTGATAGTGAAAATTTGTACTGGTGAGACAAAAAAGTTAATTAGCATTGTTCTTTGTTTTTTTTTTCATTTAACACCGATATGATTGCTGTGCGCCGAAGCACATGGGAATGCATGAAGTTTTATTTTGCGCTAGCCTCACCAGTGGCCAAATGGATAAGACCGCTGAATGTTGGAAGTTCGATTTTGGTTTGATTCCAGGTTCGATTTTGGTTCGATTGGATTGGTTGCATGGTTGATTTTTGTGGTTTTCCAAATGTGTAATGTGAATACAAGTCAGTTTCAGTTTGAATGTTCACCATGAAAGCATCCTTCTCTTTAGACAGATAACTCACGGGAGTTTTACGATATTCAGATAACCCAACTTAACAGTTTTTTTCAATATTGCTTTTGAACCATATTCATAAAGTGGCAACAGCTCTCACTGCTGAACAAAAGTGATCTAGCCGCTCAAAGGTGATATATGACTAGCGACGGACGACACGTCTGCAAAATGTACTTTAGGAACTGCTAACTTCAGGGCAGATATTTTGCTGAATAATTGTAAAGTCTTCTTAATCCTGGTAAAGGTAATCGTGAGAAAAGTCAGCAACTCCATTAGTTAATTATAACATATCTGCAAAAGTCACAATGGAATTTTCTAACATCAGCGACCGATCTCCATCGCCTAATCGCAACACCTCTTTAATCTTATTCAAAATAATCATGAGGGAAACTCAGGAATGCAAGACGGTAATTAAAATTTATGACTTCCTTTCCCTCGCTTCTTCCAACTTGGGTAGACAATAGACAACCACTGCCGAAGACCATCCTGTCAAGGAAGATGGAGAGGTTCAGAGATTCGAGAGCCGTCTGAAGGAGAACCTACCGCCAGGTAAATGGAAAACGACGATAAATAACCTGGACAATTTCGAGCGCTTTCTGCTCACTCGATAGCTTTAAGTTAAGGAGCCTTAAAGTCAGCGTCACGAAAGATTGTATTACTGCAACTGGACATGAAAGCCACTTGAATGTTATTACGTTCATCACTCACTCTTGCCTAGTAGGTTGTCAAGTAAAAGGGAAATGTTTACTCGAATTTCATAAGCGATGTTCGATTTCCAAATATAGACCAATGAAATAATTCAATTGGGCATTTATAAATAGGACGACTGTCATCTTGTGGAACGAGAATCTATAACTTGATAACTAGTACAGCTTTCAAGAAGCGAAATACTGTAATGTAAAAGGCAAAATTAGGAAGGGGAAAACACCCAAATGTTAGTAGATTTTAAAAGAAAAATCGCTGGAATTTGAAGACAAACTTACACAAATCTGTCTTCTTTTAAGGAGGAAAAGAAGAATGGAATAAATTTATTTATCCGACCAACACCCACTTGTTTAATATAACATCGTAATTTAAATATTTTGAAACATTTTGACTTCCCTGTACGGAGTAAAGGAAGTATTGTAATAAAAACATTCGGGTATCATATTTCAACTGAAATAGCAATTTTGATAGTTCCTGAATCAATTTAAATTATTTTTTCCCGATGTCTGTACGTACACACAGAATAAAAAACTCCCTTAACTCCCTTTTCTGAAACGGATTCACCGCCACTCTCCAGTGGTGGGCACTATCAAGGCCGTGAGCAGTGGTCACTTTATTACGGAAGCACCTGATAGGCCATTCACCTTTGCCTCCTATAAAACGACAGACATTTTGCATCCATGTCTTCCCTAGGATTCGAACACGGGCCCTCGGGTACGGCAGTCAGAGTCACTAACTACACTCATGCCCATAAATTAAGGATAATGCAAAATCAGGCAAAGGAAGAGTTAGAAGCAAAACAATTTGACTTATTTGTACAGCTTATTTATTAAACAAAAGGTAAAGAGAAAAAAAAGATGCTATATGTTTGATATTATTAAAAAAAATTAACGATTTTTTCTCCCTGGAGCAAACTACACAAAAAACCTATTTACAAAAAAACAATATTACATGGTTAGTATGATTGTTAATACATTGTATGTCTCCCAGACGATGCAATACAATCCGTACAACGCCTAGGCATGCTGAGTGTCAAATTATCGATCTGATCTTGGGTTATATTACACCACTCAAAAAGCAATGCTCTCCGGAGTTCCGGTAGACATGTGGGAGGAGGTTGACGGGCTGCAACTCGTCGGCCAAGCATGTCCCATACGTGCTCTACTGGATTCAAGTGCGCTGAAAATGCTGGCCAGTCCATACTGGTGATATCCTCCGATTTAAAGGCATTCGCTTACGATGTTTGCACGGTGAGGACGGGCGTTGACATCCATAAACTCAAATTCTGCTCCCATGGCGCCCCGAAACAAACGTACATGTTGTTCCAGAATGACGTCCTGATAGATTTGGCTTGTCATGGCTCCAAGTTGAACATGCAGGTCAGTTCTGGAACCCAGAATAATTCCACCCCAAACGAGCAAACCGTAACGGTGTCGTTCAATGATGTTTTCTTGATGGTAATGGGTACCTTGGAGCTCTCCATAGGAAAGTCCGGCGAGAATCAGACTGCAAGCTAAACCTGGACTCGTCGAAAAACATGACACAAGCCCACTGTTGCGATGTCCACAATGCGCGCTCTCTACTCCAGGCTAACCGCAGGCGACAGTGAGTTGCAGTAAGTGGAACGCATCTGAGAGATCTACAAGCATACAGACCAATCTGCCCTAAGCGTCTGTACACGGTCTGCCTTGAAATTGTCGTACCAGTGGCTGAAGAGAGCTGACGAGACAGGGCTGACGAGCTGAGGCTGTGCTCCGCCTGTTTCTTTTGGCAGTAACTGCCAAATACTGGTCCTCATTCGGCGTTGTAACTCTGGGGCGACCTGTTCTGTAACGTCTACTCACATTACCATCATCTTGGAATTTCTTCCAAAGCCTGGAGATGACACTCTGGGCAGTTCCAAGCTCGTCTGATACTTCCAGTTTGGTACACCCACATTCCAGACAGCCGATAATTCTACCACTTTAACAATCATCCAAATGCGTCCTTTGTGTCATAACTATTCGGTTATTGCACTGAAATGCTTATAAAGCACCTGCGAACAATTTTAATTCTTTGCCTGGATTCCTCATATATCACTTTGTTACACTCTCGCCATTGTGACGTACCGTCGGTGTCATCTGGTTACTTCCAGAAATTTGCATATGATTCTTGAAGATGTGTGTAGTGATTTTACATGTGGTATATTTATTTTAGAGTTCGATTTCCGCGTGACTCCGAATTATCCTTAATTTATGGACAGGAGTGTATTTTCCCGTCTGCGAGCCTCCAAAACGGATTGTAGAATGGATTTAATAGGGATTTTTGTGACATCTAAATACGTATGTATGTACTTATCTTGCAAAAATGAAAAACAATAAGCCATAGAACGCTGAAATGGGACTACTATAGCTTCTAGTTGTGCTTAATTTTATTTCAAACGGCAGAGCCAAACGTATATATACCCCTTAGCTAGCTTAAAAATCCTTACCCGGTCCTTATTTTGGTAATCGTAGTCATATACATAATCGTAGTCATGTTTCGTAAAAGCAGTCAGTCATACAGAAGTGTTTTAAACGACGAAAATATTCATGTTTTGGCAATGTAAAATTAAAAAAAAGGCAAATAACAAAATCTAACATTTAACGCGGTCTTTCGGTTCCTATACTTATATTTGAGAATGCTGTATACTTGTTATGAAAAAATAAAGGCATAAGGAGTTTGAATTCCTTATGATTGTTCATACGAGAATCACAAGTCGCTACATTATTTTGCCGTAGACAAAAATTGACCGAGATATTTAATTTCGGAATATGCAGTTTTTGATACAATTTTCAATTTACTTTAGAGGATTCGTTACTCAAGCTATTATGTTTAATAATAACATACAAATTTTGTAGCTGAGATTGTAATTCTGACTTATAAACCGCACGGCGTATAGAACTAGCAACATGATCAGTACCAACGTTTGTGCCTCGAACATAATTTAACCTAATACAGTTAGCACATGAGGGTCCATCTTGACGTTCTATACCCAAACTGTCGTCTGATTGTGCGCAATGTGCACAAACATGAGCTTGGCTACAATTATGTGCGACATAACCAAAAACCTGGCGGAGATAGCATCTAAGCACTCGTACAAACTTACGAAAATAACATAACATGAGGTAAAGCCTATGAACATTTTACCACGCAGTCCGAATTATACAAGATACAAGATAGTCTCTGTTTATATTCATTGTCTAATTATTGTTGGAAGGGAGATGAAACCTGCAACCAACTTGCTTCATATTATTCGACAATAACTAAGAACATTATATTTACAGGTTTAAATGGCAATGGTTGTACGCGTGATGAACCAGCGGTAGGCTTCAAGATCACGACCTAGCATGATCAGTGGCCAACTATCGCATTTTGCTCTTTTGCAGCTGAGGATGCTGGTTCCGTAAAAACCATCGAAACTAGTCGTGTGAAAATTTGAACATATAACGCTGATTTTTGTTGTTTGACTTCTAAATTATATATCGCACTTGTTTCCGTAAGCGGAGGGCCTACTTTAAGTCGCCTCGAAATCAATAAAGTTTTATTCGGAATCTACGCACAATATGAAGTCCCATTATTACCTAATGTCAATATTCAAACTTAGGTTTAGTTTTACGGTGTATATACACTGATGGGCTATAAAATTACAGAATACTCTGTGACTGTTAATACGGATAAATGAACGTTTCGTTTGGATAATGTAGGGGCTAACAAAAACAATATGTGCATTTTTACATTCGCGTATATTACACAGTTTCCTACTCAGACTTTACATTTCATGCTTTCAGAAAGATGTTTCAGGAGGCTTAGTGAAAACATTAGTTCGAAAAACGTATCAGCAAGTTTTCGAGTTCAGGGACTTCATATATTTTAGAGAAACTGAAACTCTTACTTTATTTTCTCCTCTCCGTTTTTTCCGACTTAGCGTTTTTGATGCAGTTTCTGAGTTACGCTCCGGTTCTTCGATGCAATACATCATCATTCTGACAACTCACTGTTTTAGAGTACTTGGAGCGTGAGATGAATGCTAAAAATGCCATGCGTTTCTCTTTCTCTGAAAGCGTGGAGGAAAAATATATCTTTTTACGAAACTACTCTGCCATGATTTATTTCAACACAGAATATGAGAATGATTTTCGAATCCGTTGTAGAGACTGAAATTTGAACAGTCTCTAAGGCAGTGGATGCCGGTAAACGCACACACGACCTTTTACTAGTATACTCACTTCTAAGATCTATCTATTTAATATGCTTAAACATGCTGCTCTAATTGACTTGTCGGTATTTCAGAAGTTTCCTTGACGTTCTATAAAATATCAGCTTCAAGTACATAACAACAAAATCATCGCTATTATTTATAGGTATCTAATACATTATACCTGTAGAACTGAACGAAATGACAAATAAAAGATTTAATGTTTGCTGCAAAACAAAAAGGGCTCGTTAATTAGTTAATAAACGAATAATAATAAACATCATGCTGCGAGAAATTATCATTCATTGCATGAGAAGCTCCAATGCCGTAAGTAATTAGTTAGCACAACAACTAGAAAATAAAAGATAGGTGGTTTGAATTTTGCGAAGGCAATGTTAAATTTTCGGTTGTCGCACTAAAATCTTAACAGCCCTTACAATGGTGCGTGAAATTAGAAACGGTTTGAACACTAACTTGTCTTCACCTAAATTTAGTCGACTGGGCTGTAAGTAGAAAAAGAAGGATGATCGCTGCATTCAGTGCGTAATCTGGAGGTGTAAGCAGTTAGCATATTCAAGTGGCAGTTGGAAGATTCGAGATTTGAACCCCGGGAACAGTCTAGTAGATTTATTAAAGCTTCCCTATGCTTCATACTTGTCAGAGCCCAGTTTGTAAATGTCGGTTTCCCTTGTTCTGTTTAAGGTACTAAAGAAACTGTTGTGCAGCAAATTCATGTAATTATTTAAGTTAGGACTTATTAAGAATTAATTTTATTATTATTCTAAATTTATGCTACACAACATGTATTTTATTTAATATTTGTGGCTTTTGTTTAATTTTAGTTAGGGCTTTTGGTAGTTAAGATTTTGAACTCATATGGCTTGTTTGCAAATTTGGTATCTTCCAGGAAATATTTTGTTGAGAGGAGAAAATAAAAAGAATAATTTGTTACTTCGATTCTCACGCGCTTGCTTTTCAGGTTTTTTCCTGTAATAGAGTTACTAGTTATTCCAATTGATATTTATCATTTTTTTAAAATTCAGTTTTAAATAAGGGCTAAACGTAAAAGATACTTAACGAAAAAAGAAATTTCGGATATCGTCGCGCAGTGGGATGAGCTGGATGGAACATTTGCGGATAGCGATTCTGATTGCTGTGATGAAAGTGAAGAAAAAACATTTTCTGCTTCCACGGATCTAAGAAATAATATGGAAGTGGAATTTCAAGTTCAATAGCAGAATCAAGAAATGACTCAGAAACACCTGGTTGTTTGTCTGATCAGATTGGTTTATCGCTTTCAACTGTAAATTATGAAACAGAATTCGTGTGGGAAAAAACTATGCGATAATTTCACAAGTGCAGAAGAAATAATAGTTCACGATTTTACTGGAACATGATGACAAAAACATGAATTATATGATAGGAATGAACTTGATTATTTTAAACTTTTTTTCAATAATGAACTAATAGACAAAATTGTACAGAAAACAAATCGTTATGCGGCTCAAAACAAAAAAGGTGTAGTGGAAATTTCTCCCGAGAGAAAAAGATCACATCACGCTGATTGGAAAGCTGTTACAGCATCTGAAATGTTTTTGTTTCTAGCAGTGACATTGCTATGTGGACACATAGAAAAGGATTCAATTAGTGATTACTGGAATAATATTCAATTAGTGATTACAAATGAACTGATCGAGACTCCATTTTTCCGAAAATCATATCTCTTGACTGCTTTAACAAACTATTACGTTTTCTACACTTTTTTTTCTGCTTCTGAGAATAGTGAAACACCGCCATCGAAGACAAATTCTGATTACGACCGCTTGCGGAAACTTCGAGAAGTATTTGAAATACTTAACTGCAATTTTAAATCAGTTTACGATCCAAAAAAAAATCTGGCAGTTGATGAAGGGATCGTGACTTTTAAAGGTCGCGTAATTTTCCGTCAGTATAGCCCTAAAAAACATAAACGCCGGGGAATAAAAAATTATAAACTGTGTGACGAAAATGCGTATACATATGACATGAAAGTTTATTTAGGAGAAGATAAAGACGAAAGATTTGAAGGTCGAAGAGCATTCGAATCTGTTGTTCTACATTTAGCAAAATATGTGAATGGGAAAGGGCATTCCCTATTTATGAATAATTTTTTTCTACTCCGCGACTTTTTCTAGAACTGAGAAATAATTATAAGATAAATTGCTGCGGAACAGTGCAGATCCAACGAAAAGATTTACCCAAGGATTTGGTGGCCAGAAAAGCAGGCGATCTGGATATGAAATATTCAAATTGCCTCACTGTTGCATGCTGAAAAGATAAAAGAGAAGTTTATGTTTTAAGCTCTATGCATGAATGAGACAGTGAACTCCTTCCAGTTTCTAATAATTGTGAAAAAACGTCAAAACCTGAACTCGTGATTATAACAAAAATATGGAATATGTCGACCTCAGCGACAGAATGGCTAATTCTTATGGATTTTCGCGAAAGTCTCAGAAATGAACTAAAAACTCTTTTTCCATTTCTTGAACATTGCCGTTTTAAACGCATTTATATTATTTAAAGAGAGAAACAAGATTGATCACAGACGTTTTCGCATGAATTTAATTAATAAGATTTTTCAAACATATGGTAGGGATAATTTGCCCACGATTGTTTCTCCAACCACTCAATCATTTCATTGGCCAGTAAAATCAGATTCGAGGAGACGGTGCGTTGTGTGCAGCAAGAATCATAAAGAAGTGAGAACTTGGGTTGCATGCAAGATCTGTAATGTTGGCCTTTGTCTCGGAGACTGTTACGAAAGCTATCATAAGTAATTTTACTGTTTACTTTTTTTGGTTTGTTTCATTTGCGAACATGCCCCCATTATTTATATTAAAAATGTATAATTCATTTTGTAAAATCTTTTGAACGAAATCTTTGTTTAATTATTAAAAAGTTTCGTTATTGAAAATTGATTACTTTTTGCTAATTGTCAAAACTTTATATGGCCATAGTAAACTAGGTGTTAAATATTAGACTACTTTGAGTCCTCCAGATAGATTCTGATATATTTTTTTCATCAGTTAGAAATACCCTTAACGTTGTAAATTACACTACTGAAATAAGGAATAAAAATAACATATGCAGAAAAAATCGTCTTAGATGTCAAATATCAAAGAAATTTTATTTTTATTCGAAATAAGAAAGCTACACTTATGAGCTGTGTTTAGAAACTCTTCCTTTGAGTTATAATTTTGCTGACAAAAGGAATTTTAACTGTGAGGTAAATGAAATACGAATTTTTGTTCAGGCAATTATTATCCAATTCGAAATTTTAAAAAGTTTCAAAACTTACTAATTTATTGATTGTTATACGTTTGCGTCTATAATGTCATAATTGTATCAATTTGTTCAGAAATTAGATACATTAGTTTAGGTTAACTAAATATGGGAAAACATACGAAGGCTGCCTGACTAAAGGAAAGGATGCCTTCGTGGAGAACTTTTAGGGGAAATTGGCTTGTTTTCATGTTTCACATGGTGAAAACAACAAAAACCAACCATACGGCCAGCTCGATCGCTTGACGTCGAACCCATTCGAACTACCAGTGTTCAGCGGTCACTAGTAGTGTTCACTAGTAGTGTTCATCAGTCACTAGTAGTGTCAAAATGTAATTAATTTTACGTGAGAATTCTATTTTGGAGGAAATCAAACAAGATATTAGAACGCAAAGCATATATACAGGAATTCAGATGTTTACCATTTTTTAATTTCCTGAATTTAAACCTCAGTGCGAGTTTTCATTAATATTCATCAGCTCAGTGCGAATCTTCATTCCCAGCTCCATTACTCTCAAAGAAAGCAACAGTAACTAGATTGAGACCTCAAAATTTCGCATAACAGTTTGATATCTCAAAGGCGACTTTAGCATTCTGAAAATGTAGCTCATAAAAAACTGAAGAAATATTTCGCCATTCGACAAAGATCTTTACATTTTGAAATTTCTGCGCGTTTCTGTATATGCAATTTTGTGTTCAAAGAAAAAATGCATCAGCAATATAAATCATCGGACAACTTTTTCCCTTCTATTCTAAGGTAAAAGTAATATCTAATATCTCTAAGTGATAAAACTAATTTTTTGTTACTAAATACATTAAAACTCAAGAAGGATTTTATTTTCTAAAGCTCCAGCGTTTGCATCTGCATATTTTTCTTGCACCGAAAACTATGAAGCGGTTAAAAAAATTAAAGATCTTATATCCCTAATGTAAAGGCAGATCAACTCTGCGACCGCTATTTGCAACGTCACTTGGAAGAAAAATAATTAAAAAAATTCTTCGCTCGTACATTGGTAAATATTTGTTAGTAAGGTATTGTTCAGTAATAATTTTGTGTAGTAGAAACGCAGTGACCAATTTCTATTTCTCCAGAAATGAATTTTACCAGAGGTGTAAAAATAATAATACTCATTTGAGAATCCGAAAATGCTTTTTAAATGACACTTGTAATAAATAAACTCTATTTAATTTGTTCTTTATCAGAGTAATTATACTTCTAAAAATGAAAATGTATATTTTGTTTGAAGGAAATGCTTGAATATTTAAAATCACCGAATTTTCGTTACTATGACAAGTGAATATATTTAACTGTTTCGCTTATTTTTCAGTACATAATCTACATGCAATAAAAAAGTATGTTAATCATAAAATGGAACAATTTTAGAACAAAATTTTGTAGTTGTAGCATACATATCATCTGAAGATAAAATAACATTTTTTTTCCCCTTAGGAAAACTGAATTTATCTACCTGCAATGTGAGAACGATTAGAGTGGGTCCCGATTCTAATGCCTAGAGCATTAGAACTGGGTTGAAAGGAAATCCCGACCGTTTGCCTGCCTGCCGACAAAAGACCACTAATCGCCTAGTCGTTAAGACTCGATTCTATAATTTTTACCCTTTTCCATAACCGCTGAGCCAAGAGCCCCCCAGTGAAGGTACACAATTGTTTTTCGAGCCCACGGGAAAAGGTTAATGCATGGTCCGAGCGTATTTTCTTCTTACGGGGTATAGTATTAAAATGCACGTCTATCTTCTTGAGGTGTTATTGGAACTAAGATTTGTAGTTGTTTAAAGCTTATACTCGTAGAATCATGCAACGAATCCACGTTCGTTTGCATATCAATACTAGATACGAAAGGGGTGACTTGGGTAATTTTGTGCTTAGTATTGAAATAGTCAGTTTGCACATTCTTATCTAAAGAGCCCAACTCCAAAGCGTCAATTTGTACATTCTTATCATTATAACACCTGTCCAAAGCATCAGTATTTGTTTCTTGATTCGTAGCATCACATATGGAGGCCGTTCTCTCCTCTAACACAGTTTTTAAGGAAGTAAGTAAACTTAGAGGGGATTCCCGAGTTTGATACGCAGCGATTGTCTGATTCAAGTGTTCGATTAAGTCATTCTTTAACATGAGCGTAACATTTTGCAAATGGCTGCCAAACTATTTTATATCCTTTTGATTAAATTTTAAAGAAGCCTGCGAATTAATAACCTTAATAACAAAGTAATGTAAATGTTTATAAAAATGTTTCATACCCTCCTTATCCGCATTTAGTAGTTTCAAAAGGTTTTGATGGCCCGTAATATATTTTTCTAGTTGACCTTTGACTGGATAAGCTTCAAAGCAAGCACCGTTTGAGAAATGTTACTTAGTTCTATTTAAACAACAACAAAACTTGAAACAATCAATTAATTGATGGTTTGAAATTGAAATGGCTTTTAAGAAACTTGCATTGATTTGTTTAATAGTACTGGATATTTCCTTTACTAATTAACGATCAGTGCAAGGTTACTTAGAGAGCAGATAAGTGGTTCAATCTCGTAGGATTGAAAAAGCAAAGCTTTAGATTCCATTTACTTTTTTCTGTGGAAAGACTGTAATACTATGCGACATTCTGCAACTAGAGATTGTGCATTTAAAAGCATAACGTTCCGAACTTCTGTCTAAACTTCTCAATATTTCTGTGTTAATTTTTAAGAACCTTTTAATGTGAAACTTCGCTTTATAGTAAAGCTTTCTAGAAGAGTACATTTTCTATTAGATAAACGGAAGTTTCCTAAAAGGGAATACTTACTCTTAAATGAGAAAATTGCCTCTACCATTCAAAAGCGCTTGGAAACATTAAGAATTCAATTTCTTTTCCAACTGCGCAGAAAGAAAAACGGGGTCTTAAAGGTGGTTAATTTTAACAAAGCAGAGAATTTACAGATAAAAGCTTGTAGAGTTTATATCAGCAAAGGGGATCTGAAATAACCTTTTCTTCTTTTCTGTTATCAAAGAACACCTGTTAGAACTGCTACTGTAGTTATTGTTCTCCATAAATTATCTCGAATTCCTAAGCGAATCTTTGTTTCATCAAGCAATGGAAAAGTTTCTTTTCATATTTTATCAGCGATCAGGAAATTTATTTCAAATATAGGAACAGATAAGAAAATGGCTCATTTGTTTCGAAAACGGGATGTGTAATAGTCAAGAATCAAAAAGTGCAGGCCTTATAAATATGATTTCTCTATACGATTAACTATGTAAAAAAATCACGTCATTTGCTACCGAGTGGTTAAGACTACTGAATGTTGAGAGTTGGATCCGGGTTAGATTCCAAGCAAAGTGTCTGGCAGCATAGTCGATTTTCGTGGTTCTTCCCGTATGTAACCTATTTGCGAGGAAATTTCTCTTGTTCTCTGTCCTCCTTAAATAACCTAACTATTTAAAATAAATCAATATGGAGAACAGTTACTGTTTCAGGTAAAATAAACTAAACCTATTTCATAGTACATTTAGGTTTATTTGATTATGATAAACACTACCTAAAAAGAGGATGCTTCATCAAGACTGTTTTAAGGGAGACTATCGTATTCACGTTATACGTGTGAGGAACCGGAAAACTTTCCTTTCGCTGGCATTACAACCCGAATCGAATTACTAGTATTCAGTGGTCATATCCACAGTGAAAAACTCTGGACATTTGGATCTTGGATCTACATGGAAAGGGAAGGATGCCCCGTGGAGGACATTTTAAGGGTAACTGCCTCGTATCCCACGAAGCTCTAGCCCTCTCACCGGGACTCAAATCATGGATCGAACTGCCACTTTTCAGTCGCTTTTACCGCTCCGTCCCTGGTAGTCTTAAATATGAAAATGAAAAGTGTCGTGCAGCCAGCATGATTATTGGGATCTGAACCCTGGTAGATTACCAATGTTTACTAATCTTATCTCGCCGCCCAGAGGGTATAGTGGTTAGGATCGCCTACTGAAATACGAAGGACCAGGGTTCGAATCCAGAAGGCATGGATGTTTGTAAATGTATAGCGCCTGTGCTGCAAGGTGCAGTATAAATATGCGACGAGCCAAAATTCCCCTCGAGAGGTTGCTGGTAGGGGAAAAGGAGTGGGAGACCCTCAGACCCGTACTCCCGGGATGCTCTCCTTCAAAATTGGGAATGGAACTGAAAGAAGTTGGAATTTAAACTCTGAATTTAGCACAAAATTACAGAAGACCGGGTACATTTACAATTATAGAGAAATCGGACAAGTTACAGTTATACAAGGATTGCAGGAAAATGCCGCCAAATGATCATCAAATTCAACGACAAAATTAATCTCCAAAACCATTGCCAGCTTGGCAGCCATTTACCTCAAAAGTTAAATGGACTTGCGTTTGTAACCTAATTTTTTCCGTGAAGCTTTATCTCTGAGGTTTTTCATGCTGCATCGTACAAGAGGTACCACAACTTTGCATGTAATTTAGCTAAAATTATTTACATTATTTACATAGCTAAAATTATTTACATATACACAATTCGTAGCAATATGTATGCATGATGTTTTCTAGCTTTGTGAAGAAACGGCTGTACCTGGAGTTACCAAGTTATAACATATACAGTCCTCCAGCTGAATATGTGCGCTTCATAGCTAGAATTTTGAATTTGCTTTTTACATCTAAGCGATAAAGAACTAAATGTAGTAAATGCAAAAACCAAAACTAACGTAGCAAATATAAGCTTAACATAAATGCTAAACATGTAACAACAAAATTCAAATTAATCTCTGTTATTAAGACTTGTTAATTAACCCTCTGTTATTGAAAGCAAAGTGCTCTCACTAGGTAATGCGTAAAATATTTCTCATTGAAATTTAACCAAAAAATTCCGCGGTTTAAAATAAATGACTTGACACTACACAAAGTGCAACATATTGTTACGGATTTCGTATTTATTTAGAATTGTAGCTAAAGTTGCTTTAATTTCCATTCAACGTAGACGATTTTTGGAGTGAACGTTACGTCGGAAAATTAAAAATAAAAGAGAACGTGCATTTAATGTTTATTAAATGAATATCTCCTAATTGCTGTTGCCATCCACAAAAGAGAAAAATACAGGTTTTACGAGAATGTTCTAGTAAATAATTGAAAACCTTATAAAAGCCTAATTGAAACACTTCATCTCAGTTGTAGTTGTAGCTGTATTAAGCGAACTGTTTGTTTAATTAATGCTGTTATTGATTGTAGTGGTTTCGCTCTGAGATAGAATTAGCTTATCTGTTTTTGAATTGAGCTTTGCTTAACGTTTGAGATATTGTGATATTGTACGAATATCTCTGAAGAAATATTTCAGCATTTTGATTTATTTCTTGTGAAAAGAACACATATTTTTTAACTTTTGAACGACGTATGCATTCAATCTATAACGAATCCGTACGCACGCAATAATGTTTGTGTCACTAATTGGGATTTTGAATACCATTCACTAGAGCAATGGAAGAACAATTGAGACAGCTCGTCACTGCTTTTGCTGCATTCCAAGAAAAGATGGAAGTTGGCCAACCATCCTTAAAAGAAGAGATTAAAGCGGAACAGGAGTCCCTTAAAGAAAAGATGAAAGCTGGTCAAGAAAAGATTGAAGAATCTGTTAAAAAAGAGATGAAAACTGTTAAAGAAGAGATTACCTGTATAATAGAAAACAAATTTGAGTCTATGTAAGGCAGAATAGACGCTGTTGAAAATAAGGTTGTACAAATTGAAGAAAACGTTCCTTCTGTGAAAGAGAAAATAGAACACAGAGTTTCGGCAGTGTAACAACAAGTAAGTTACAGAGTTTCTTCTATCAATGAAGAAATCAAAGAAAGAGTTTTTGTAGTCCAACACCAAATCGAACAAAAAATTGATGACAGGGTTTCTGAAGTTTCAAGGTTTTACCAGAATGTTCTACACTGGTTATGTTAAATTAAGGAAAAATCTCAGAAATCACGGTTACTGAAAACGTTACATGTAGAATTTTATGAAACTTACCCACAATATACAACACATAGTCAAATAACATAAAAAGAAATTACCAGACAAATTATGGTAGTATACAAATTACCAGATGTATGAAATTAATAAATCGATGGTGTCAGTTTGCTATAGGAAAGTACCTTCAATATGGAATATGATCGCCTCTAGAAGCAAAACAGCAGATACAGCGATGTGTGATGCTTTGAGTTATGCGGTCTATCAGTTCCATAGGAAGCGAGAGCCATTGCTCTTACAAAGCAGTTGTAAACGCGGGAAGGGACTGAGAGGGCGGATTTAACGATGCGAGCCCTGTGTGGGCTTGAGTTGTCGTTCTCCAACAGGAAAGCATCACGTATTGCCCCGGCATGTGGGTGCACATAAGCATCAAGCGTGTCATCTCTATAAACATGAGCATTCACGGTTCCCCTTGGAAAGACATGGAAGTCTGTACGTCCACCCAAATAGATGCCACTCCAAACACAGACAGTGCCTCTTCCGTATGCATTTCTTTCCCGGATGTTTGACTGATGACAACGGATTCCAGGTTCTCTCCATATCACATAACACCTACTATCGCTTTCTGGACTAAACCTGGATCATCCGTAAAGAGAACAGCCCTCCACTGAGCAGGCGTCCAGTGGACATGTTGTTGTGCCCACTACAAACGGTCCCTCGTATGGCGTGATGTGAGCTGCACGCAAATTGCTGGTCGCCTCGGATACGGATTGTTGATAAGTTGAAATTGACACCAACCTTCGGGTGGCTGCAGCAAGGGAAGATCTAAGAAGAGTCGGAGTAACGGTTCGATTCCTGAGTGCAGATAATGCCAAATATTGGTCATAGGCGCTCGTCGTAGCAGTTGGCCGTCCTTGGCTGAACCTTCTAGATGCCGAATCTGTTGTTTGAAATTGCTTCGAAAGTCTATGAACTACAGAAGGACACACATGTAGCCATCTAGCCTCTTCTGTTTGACTTTGTCCTACCTCTAGTATCCCAATGGCTCTCCGTCGTAGTTCTGCAGGCAAATGATGCCTGGAGGTCATTGTTACGAATTGGCTATCTCAGATTTCTGATGTCACTATCACAGTGAAATATGTGGGCTTGCTCTCAAACATGAACTTTTATGCTCCTCGCTGATGACGTATTCCGAGTGCAGCACCACTAATTTGCATATTGCTGTTTTACTCATCTACTCTTACTTGGAAAAATATTCAAATTTTGCACAGTTTGGCTTATTTTTGAGGGAGTTATGGCTATTTTTGTGACATTTTCCTTAATTTATGATAACCAGTGAAGTAAATAATTAAAAACCTTATAAAATCCGAATTGAAACATCTCATCTCTGTTGTAGTTGTAGCTATTTTAAGCGAAATGTTTGTTTACTTAATGCTGTTATTGATTGCAGCGATTTCGCGGTGAGACAGAATTAGTTTATCTGTTTTAGAATTAAGTTTTGCTTAACGTTTGAGATATTGTAATATTGTACGAATATCTCTGAAGAAATATTTCAGCATTTTGATTTATTTCTTGTGGAAAAAATAAATGTTTTTTAACTTTTTAACGACTTGTGCATTCAATCCATAACGAACCCGCACGCACGCAACTATATGTTTCTTTCAAATTTATTTCACTCTCCAGCGTTACTATACTGCAAAGACTAAGGTATATAATTTTTTTCCAGTTAGTTACTGATTGACAATCTAAGCGATGCTAAAGCAATAAACGCAGTTGTTAATTTTTGTTATTATTAATTGCTAGCTGGATCTGTAAATTATGCACTAGCTGGATTAAAAAAACTCATTACACAAGGGGTGCACCGAAGTCTTTACCCGTCCTCTGTTTTTGCAATCACTGGTTATACAGATATTCTTCCAGCTACGAAAATATTTTAAATACCACAAATATTCATGTTTTAACATTTGTAATGTAAAAAATTTACTTTGATAAAAATTACTAAAATTCTAACATTTTAAGTGTCCTTCTGTGTCTTAGTGATTTCTCCGGCTATATTTACAAAACTTTTACTCTGATGAAAAGTAATAATTGAAAATCGTTTTATTTTTGTAAGCCAAAAGTGACGGAGATATATAATTTCAAAATGTGTGATATTTGGAGTAATTTTCAACTTGCCTTAAGAGGTCATTAGTAGATAATATAACATACCATAAGAATAATTTATTATTGTGAAACTTTGTTTAATTTAAAATTTATTACAGCCGGTGTGCCAGAAGTATTTTTACTTAAGCAATTTGTACGTTTCAAACACCGTAAATTCGTTCTTCATATTCTATCGATGTTTGACTACTTTAGAATCAAAATTCTGCAGTAAACAATTCATTAAACAAAAAATAATCGTTTATTTCTAATTTATGCAAATAATAAATTCGATACTGAAACGTTTAAATTTTCTGCAGAAAAAAATTCAATGTAATTTTTTTTAAATGTTAACAACGCTTTTCCTGATAATCTGCATAGAAATGCTAGTCCTTAATTTATTAAACATTAGGACTCTTTTTCTAAACTGATAGTTCATTGTTAGATAACTACATATAAAAGCACCTCGCCCTTCAGTTTGTAAGGTCTCTGGACATGATGTTCAATTTTAAAAGGAAACATCTCTATCAGTGTCTACCAGTCGAGAGTGAAATTCTTGTATTAAAGTTTTGAAAAAAAGTATGTAATTTTGTTGAGTATAGGGACTGGAAAAAATATAAATTTCTTAATTTTTACAAAATTATTTGTCCAAAGGGGCTTTGTCCCTGAAGCACTATTGTTTTCTTTTTGCTTCGGAAACGTTAAGAGTTTGATTCACTTTTCAAACTGTTGCCACCAAATATTGCAGTCCTGTATCATATTTAAAGAAATTAAATAATAAAGAATGTGCATAAATGTATGCATGTTTCTCGCGTTGTGATAAAACAATGGTACCTATCGCCATCGAATTTTGAATGACGTAATCCTGCTGTGAATATGGGCATCTGGAAGCCTAAATTTGAAATTTGGAATTTGTTTTATTATCGATTTCCTCTTTTGTTAAACTTTAAGAAATTTTTTATTAACTAACGCAAAGATTTCAAAGTAAGCAATGGCAACGTTGTACAGAAAAAACATTTTTATCTCCGTCGCTACAGACTGTGTATAGGAAATTCTAAAGAAATGCTCACTTTAAAATTATTTCCCGATATTGTTCTTTAACTGAATTTTATGGTTTGAGTGGGAAGAACATGATATTTAATAAATAAAGATAACACACAAAATGTTAAAAAACTCTTCTTTAAAATCTAAAACCTTTCAGATTTTCTTTTTTTTTTCTTTTTTCTTTTTTTTTAATCAATTTAGAATGAAAAAAAAAACATGAGTATTTTCATTACTTAAAACGCATCCATAATTAAATGTATGTATACGACCAACAATTGCAAAAACAAAGGCCGAATAAGGACTTTTCTGGACACGGTGTATATTTCTTTACAACAATTATTTTAGGCACCTAGCCGTGAAAGCGGTGGATTTAAAAAAAAAGAAAAAAAAAACTGTATACTTAATAGCTATTAGCGGTTGTATCGCCGTGAGTTTCGCCATCTTTAATCGCTGCTTTCTAGCACAAAAACGAAAGCTAAATGAGAAAAAGCGCAGATATGTTGTCCCTATCCGACAAAACAAGGAAATAAATTGCCCACATGTCCGTCTTTAGATGCATTTTTATGATGTAAACTCCCTTTTTATTCTTTGCGTATTTATGAATACGACTTTGTCATTTGTGACAGATGCTGCGTTTCGAGCTGTAATTCTGTCAAAAAGCGAATGTAAATACTTTCCCCGTCTCTTTTTACGACCAATCCATTGCGACATCAGAATTTATACTTTGTAGGAACAGAAGGGAAAGGGTTCCACGAGAAATCGTTTTATGAAGAATTCATGTTATCTCAGAATTATTGTTTTTACTGATGAGGGAAATTGCATGTAAAACGCTTAGAAACTTTGTGAAATATTTTTCTTGATTTCTATCTAGTTTTCTGAGACTAAAAAAATTTTTTTTTCAAAATCATATGTCTTAAGATCTTTAACTTTCTGCCAAATTATTACATCATATTGCAAATGTATGTTATGTAACATATTGAAAATGTATGTTTTGCAATGCTCTTTTTGTTATTAAGTTCCATTATCAGAACTTCAGTATAAGTTCAGAAATTTTATCATAAGCCAAGGGGTAAAAACCTTATAAATAACCGAATGAAATATCCATTTCCTTCCCAGTTTTGATGGATAACATTTTGAAGGGCAGATATAATCTACCATCACCAAACTCTCAAGGCTTCTTTCGACTTAAACAATTCCATGCCGCAAATACACTATGTGTTTACGAAAATTATGCTTATTTATCTAGTTCTTGCTTATTTCTGATTATGACATAGTTCATCTTGCCTTTTATTCAAAGAATTTCTAAAAACTGGAAGAACGGACCTATAGCAAATAGTTTCCAAATAGGAAACGACGAGATCTTGCTGTAGAGTCAAATCATTGCAAGCGAATTTCCAAAATGTTTCATAAATGGCAGAAAAGTTTTAAATTACGACTTTGGCTGAATCTGCATTAGTTTCGAACTGTCAGAATATTCCAAAGATCGTCTGATATTTGTACGAGTGCAGTTGCTGAAAAGAAGAGCATGGATTTTGGTGCACGGAAATGAATTAGCGCATACAACGTTACCTGTTTGGGAATTCCCAGCCTGTATTTTAATCAGTGTGATTAAATATCTGCGACTTTCTTCTACTTGCAGAAAACAAAATAATGCTATGAGGGTAACATTTGTAAAGGGTGAACTATATGTGGAGAACAATGAGAAAAGAACTGAAAGACATATACTTCCGACTAGACCTTGCGATATATTTTCCAACAATGAAAATATTTTGGAGATTATGATATTGATGTATTTGAAATAAGTAAAATAAAGGTTTTATGAATGTTGTCCAGAGCGTTTTGGACGGACTAAATGTAACGGAGTAAAAGTAACTCATATTATAACCTGCTTGAAACTGAGTTAAGTCCTTATGGCAAGTAATAGTATTGTTGAACATTTCAGAGCGAGAAGCATAAAATACCTATTGTGGCTTTGCAAAAGATTCAAATCACAGATCTTCAGATTGCTAGCTAGATGTGCTGCAGTGTACGTTGCTTTCTGCTGCAATAACTCCTAACTATGATGGATAACCAATCAGAATTAGATGCCATCCTGATAGAGCAGAATCAAGTTTACAGATTAACATTTACCATATATTAAAACAGTGTATGAATGTGTATACAAGGAAGTAGTTAATTTAATATCTGCTATTATTGATGAAACACTAATACATACAAAATTAATTGTATACAAAATTATTTGCAGATGCTGCTGTAAGTTGCGGCAATAATTAGCTACATGCTGCGACGCGCGTATTGATAGAAAGAGAATGCCAGACAGAATTTAAAATACACAATACAGTGACAGTAGATATTAGAAAAATATAGTTAGTTAATTGCATGATGATGAGAAACTTGGAAGGACTCTAACCGTGAATGTGACAGGAGGTCCCAGACTGCGCTCTCACTTATTGCCAGTGGTCACATAAAGTGCCTATCTTTCGGAAAGGGCAAGAAACGTTTTCCACACGCACCAAGTCCCGAGAACTTAAAGCTTCTGCGGAACATACTTTGGTCTATTTGGAACTCTCTAGGAGATATTTATACCAATCCCTTCCTTTTGCTCCACTTTCGTAGAGTCCACGGTCCTTTGGACCTTGTCTGATTTAATCAGAATCTGTCAAAAAAGCACAGTAACAACACCATGATTAGAATATGATAGCAAAAAGAGGATCAGTACATATATAGTTGAGTGCTTTGATTACCATCTCTGTTTGAAATTTCTTTATTTTGATCAGCAGAGGGCTTCGATATTTTGTAAATTCTGTCATATACAAACCAATGCACAACGAGTTTTTAGTTAACAGTGGAAAGGTTCATTCAAGAAAACGTTTTAGGTTACATTAAACGATATTAATACATTCAAAGAAGTAGTGACTTGCAGTACCTTCCGCACTGCATATATACAACGGTGTATAAGACAGTTAGAAGCTTGGTTAAGAAAGGTGCATGTCTATTGAAGAACTGCATCATTCAGCATTATGCGCAAGTAGAAAGATGTAACCTGTTGTTTTCAACTGGGCGGGCATTTGTAAGTGAATGCATTCGTCAGTAATGGCCAATACCTATCGATCATTTAATCATCTTATCATGGAGGACGTTAATCTAAGATGCACGACAAGAACCGAACGTAGGATAACTAAAGCGTCTTGAAGGAATATGACGTAATGTAATGGAGCAAATTCCAGTGGTAGTGTTAATGAGTTAACATCCAACGCCTTTCGGCGCGACTTAAGGGATTAGGTTTTTTCTTCAGAACCGAAAACCATAAAAAGTAATATTATCCTTGCTGGGAAGTGCACCGTGAATTTTCCAATTTTTAGCACAATTTGATTTTAGTTTAAGGCAACAATATGCAAACGAATTCATTTTTGAAGTTTTAGGAAGATATACATAACTAACAAGTTTAACAGGGTGCATTTTTGTATCACCTTGCTTTCTCTCACCAAACCATATGTACGCTTGTTTTGACCATCAAATTTTATAAATATTCTGCTCTACGAAAAGTTAATTTTTTATTCCGTTTACCACTTTTTATCACGGAGTCTAGCAAAAGGCTTAATGATCTGAATCTAAAGAACGAAATCAACTTATTAAGATGCTATTTTCAACCCAGTGATACTTTTAAATTAAATATTTTTTAATTCTTGATATGCAGACTTTGAACAATTGTGAGGCTATTATTTAAAAATCAAAATAGTATTGGAATTAAAACAAAAATGCATGCGTAGCTGGAAAGGCCACTGTATTGAGAAAGCATTGATAATTTCTTTTACAGATATTCGTGGAAAGATGTGGCATACACTATTCCGTTGATGTGACAGAAACCTGGAAAATTATTCGTTAAAAAAGTATGGAAAACGATTTTGTAGCGACAAATACTTAGTTTAGCTGACAGAAGAAAAAAGGAACAGTATTTTCAAATGCATTAATAGGTACGAAAAAGTGTTGATTTATCTAATTCATGAATATAGTTGCCAAATGAAAGTTGCCTATAAAGTACTGTACTGAAAATATTTATAAAGCCTGTAGAAACATTAGGTTATTTCGAAGCAGGAGACATGAAAAATGAGGAATGGCCCCGCGGGAAGTCGAACCTTGAAGCTCTCGAATACGCCCCGATTGTGCTACCGTTACACCACGGAGGCATGCAGAAAGGATGGAGAAAATACCTTATATACTCTAACTTTTAAAGGGCGATTGGGGATTAAGGAACCCATTCACGAAATCCTGGTGGTGGAGAATCATCATCCACCATCTTTTTTTGTTCGGGCGCCACTGTAGAGACATTAGGGTATTTTCAAGTAGGAGACATGAAAAATGAGCAATGCCCTCGCCGGGTCTCGAACTTCGAACGTCTCGAATACGCTCCGAGTTACGCTACCGTTACACCTAGAATGCATCCAAAAAGGAGGAAGAAAATACCTTATAAGCCAACGAAACTGGTCTACACTGTCGTGAGTTACCTCAGTATAGGTACTTGTTTGAAACTGAAAATTCAAAAGGATGTAAAATACCGAAAGACTATGTGAATCTTTCTCAATCAGTGCTGCGTTGAATATGTGTTTAAAAATAAATAATAATAAAAATAATAATATGCGAAATAATATAGAAAAATTAATAGGAAGAAGAAAAAAGTGAAATTTTCTTTCATAATAATATGGTAATTGCACAGTATATGATATAAGTGTCGATTTTAAAAAAATTATTAGGTATTTGCCAGCAAATACCACAGCGATAATTCAGGCATGCCATCGAGGAATTACTAGAGAGATTAAAGAACATCATCCAAACGAAGTGACTGTGAGAGCTCTTTATAACACTGACGATACAAGCGTAAGTGCAAATGAATTATCAAGGCAAAGTAGCCTTCTTGATATGTAGTAGTAGCTAGCATGTTCTGGAACCTCATCTCAGAAAAGTGGGGGGAGGAACTTTTTCATGTATGCCAACGTTTTAATAAATAATAAAATAGAGCAAGCTTACGAAATAAAATCAATGTCTCCAACTAAAATGAATAATCACGAATTTTACGCTGTAGAGTCATTAGAAGTTTTTTGAAGAACAAGACATGGAAAATAAGAATGCCCTCGCCGGGACTAGAGCCTCGCACTCTCAAATACGCGCCGAGTGTGCTGACCTTTACACCACGAAGGTATGCAAAGAAGACGGGAGAAATACTTTATAACGCTCACGGGGATAATGATGAAAAAACAGATAGCTTCAAGATGAAGGGTCGATGACAAAAAATAGGTGCCGGTTGCTTTCTAAAACAATTCCAAGCATAATTCAGAAGTCAAAACAACAAAAATCAGCGTAATATTCTCAATATTTTCACAGGACTAGTTTCGATGGTTTTTACCGAACCATCATTCTCAGCTGCGAAACCGTAAATGAAGAAGATCGGAAATAATGATTAGATAAGATAAGAAAGTCTGGACAAGAATAAGCAAGTGGCGCCATCTGTTGGTGAAACCAGAACTAAAACATAATTTCTTTAAAGGCCGAAGGCAAAATTGGATTGGAATTAGGATCGTTAACTAGAACAGAAAGATTTTTTTGAATGTGAAATGCCTCTAGAAAATCCAGTTCTCCAATGGAAGATGTTTTTTGAATAATTTTGGCAGCAGAAAAATTGAAAGTGTGATTTTCGGACCAACAATGTTGAGCAACAGAAGACTTCTGAGTTTCCTTTTTTCTAACATATGCCTCATGTTCTTTGACGCGAAATTTTAAGGCTCTTTTAGTTTGGCCAATGTAAATTAAACCACATTGGCAAGGAATCCTATAAATCCCCCAGGAATTCATATCCGGAACGGGGTCCTTGAGTATGGAACTCGGAATTTTATTGATGGGAGAATAAACGACTCGAAAGTTAAATTTCTGCAAAATATGTGCAACTTTATAGCTAACTGATGGAAAGAAGGGAATGACAACAGAATTTTTATAATCTCCTAAAACAAGAGTGTGCCTTTTAGTGTGTTGAGAAGAGAATTTTTTAACTGCTTGATTAATAATGTTGGGTGAAAAGCCCCGGTCAATAGCTATTGCTTTTAAATAATTTAGTTCTTTATCAAGGGATAGTTTGGAGGAGCAAACTTGAAGAGCACGGAAAACATAGGAATAAAATGAAGCTAACTTTTGTTTAGTCGGATGACATGATTTAAAGTGTGGTGGAAGGCAAACCGATGAAGGTTTACGGTAAACCGTAGTACTGAAGTCGTATGTGTTGCGTGTGACTAGAATGTCGAGAAACGGAAGAGAATTGCAAGTCTCAACTTCAAAAGTGAACTGAATAGCAGGATCAATAGAATTCATTGTTGAAAGAACTTTATTTAAATCATCTTTATTACCTTCAAACAGGGTAAAAGTATCGTCTACGTAGCGGAACCATACAGGGAAGTTTAAAATTTCAAACAATCTTGATTCATAATAATGCATGTAGATATCAGCCAGGATGGGACTGAGGGGGCTTCCCATGGCTAATCCCTCAGTTTGCTTGTAATATTTATTTTGGAAAACAAAATGTGTTTGTTTCAAACAGAGTTGAGTGAGAGAAATTAGCTCATCAATTTCCATGCAAGAGAAATGAAATTCGCGAAGTCTGGTTTCTAGACATCTTAATGCACCCTCCACTGGAACATTGGTGAATAATGATTTTACATCAAAAGAAACCATGAGTAAATTTCTAGGAGAAATGTTTTTAATCTTTTTTACAAATTCTATTGAATTTTTTACGGTGTAAATGTTATTGTCTAATAGAGTTGAAAATCTGGAAACTAAATATTTAGCTAATGGATACGAGGCAGTACCTAAATTTGAAACAATAGGGCGGAAAGGAATATCACTTTTATGAATTTTGTGCAGAGCATATAATCTGGCACAATTCGCAACCGATGGGATATAATTGCTAGGTGTATTTGGATTTATAGGTTTTTCTTGAGCAGATAAACATATAAGCTTTGCCATAATCTAATAAATTCAAAAAATCCAATTTATTAGCTGGGTGTACTAACCCGGTACAGTCAAGGGTATATTACAGAATGTTTAAAATTTCTTACAAGCACAAGCGCATCAGCGGCCGAATTTTAAAATCTCTAAACCATGGTAGTTCTGACTTGAGTTCGATTCCAGGCGAACGGACGGACTGCGTGGACATATAGTGTTTTCCCCATGTGTAACATTGATTCGAATTAGTTTCTCTTAGAAAGTCCGCCACGAAGTCATTCCTCCCCTTAAACAGATAACTCTAGTATGCTGTGCTATAATCAACTAAAATCGAAAATTTGTAAGCGCGTTATGGTGCTATTTTACTCTAGAATGGTTTCCCCCGAGTGCAGAAAATTTTACTATTATAGGTAATTTGTAATATAGTGAACACGAAGTTTACCTGCCTAAGGGAAGGGATGCGTTCGTAGAGGACATTCTAAAGCAAACTGGCTTGTATTCACATTTCGCGTGGGGGTAATCTCAATAGTGGCAGAGCGGTTGAAGATTAGTAAATGCTGTCAGTTCTTCACATGTTCAATTCAAGCGAAGGGGCTACAACATGGCTCATATTCATGGTTTTCCCTATGTGTAACAAATCTGCACATAGGAAAATCCCATAATCGGTACTCATACAATTATGGCTATGCAATTTAATTTTTGTTTTACGAACGCAGTTTACCCCACCAAGTTTCTGAGTGATTAAAATCGCTGCATACTGGGATTTCGATCAGTTTTTGATCCCAGGTGAAAGGGATGGCTGCGTGGCTGGCTTTGCCCATGCGTAATGTGAACATGAGCCAATTCCCCTCAAAAATATTCCACGAAGGCATCATTCCTCTCAGGCAGATAGCCCTATTCATTTGTCGTATCAAAATAACCTAACATAGCCTAGTCTAAGCTAGCAATTCATTTCTTCCACACAAACTGTTGCAAAAAATATACATTTCAAGCTCGATCGAATCTATAAATGTATCTTTTATGGAGTAAAACGTAAATTAATGCATCGAATGCGCTATGAAAGCCTAAATAAATATATAAAGGAACGAATGACAAAACAAAAGCATTATGGCCCTTTCTCTCATTGTTGCAGAAATGTGTCTCAGTAATGCGTGGTTAATGAGGTTCCCTCGAGGGCACAAACTACGCGGGTTAAAATTAACGAAGCGGCGTGGACAAGCTGGAATATCTCATCGTGTGGTGCTCTCTTACTTTTTCTAATTAATTTGCTCGCAATGAAGTTACATTTGTCATCCTAATGGGAGTTATTAAAGAATGCAGCATGCCGCGAAATAACGTGAAATAAAAACAGTTACACGAGATGTGAAAGAGAAAAAGATATGCTTAATATTACGAGCTGAGATAACATTTAATTGCATACTTCTTCCTCCTCCCCGACCACGTATTTGTCTACGTAACTTTTAACTTTAGGATTTAAAATGTTTAGATTTGCTCATAAGCTGCATTTTCTGAACTCTTACCTCATTTTTTATAATAGGCTACTCTACCCTCTCGCTATCCTCAAATGTTTTAAAATTTGTTGTCATCTCGTGTAGTAAAAATCTCCAAATTTAATCTCTCAGCGTAGTAAATAATTTGTTTTTATATATAGGGCAAAAGAATAAAAGAAAAACTGGCGAAATGGTTGTAGAATGCATAATATTAACAATAACTAATGTAAAATGATGTGATTGAAATAATTTGCATAAAAAAATTAAAAATCTGAGAGCTTTTAGATTTTACATTACGCCCAAAGGGGCGTTTTCTTAATATTTTGTGTGTTACCTTTATTTGTTAAATATCATGTTCTTCGCACTTAAACCATGAAATTCAGTTAAAGAATAATATCGCAAAATAATTTTAAACTGAGAATTTCCGATACAGAGTCTCCCGCGCTGGAGATAAAAATGTTTTTCCGGTACAACGTTGCCATTGCTCGCCTTGAAATCCTTCAGTTTGTTAATAAAAAATTCGTTAAAGTTTTACAAAATATGAAATCGATAATAAAACAAACCCCAGATTGTGAATTTGTTTTGTTATCAATTTCATATTTTCGTTGTTTTATCACAATGCAATATGACAATATTACAAACATATATACATTTATGCAGATTATTCTTTATTTGATTACTTTAAATATAAAACAGGACTGTAATGTTTGATGGCGATAGTGAATCAGGACTGTAATGTTTGGTGGCGAAGTGAATCAACTCAAAATGCCAAAACGAAATTAATAGCCCTTCTGGGCTAACGCTCTTTGGGCTAATAGTGTTGGCAGGAACTGATTTAAAAATCTGAGTACCTAATATCAAAGCCTTTTACGAATCTTTAATTTGGGCTTAACCTGCTAATGTTTTCTCTCACAACTTAGATTCTAAATATCTATTTGAGCTCTCTTTACTTACATATTCTGGTGGTGGAAAAAGAGGAAGAAACAGCCAAAACTCAAGAAATAATTCAAACTGATTTTAGACGTTAAACCAAATTTGTTGTTCTAAAACACCTAATTAACCTTCCTTTTGTTCTGGTGATTTTCTTCTTCACTCTTACTAAAAATCTTAATTTCAAGAATTTAACTTGAAAGAGGTATTAACAAGAAATAAAATTTATT
The DNA here is from genome assembly GCA_000611955.2 of Stegodyphus mimosarum. Lineage (NCBI taxonomy): Eukaryota > Metazoa > Arthropoda > Arachnida > Araneae > Eresidae > Stegodyphus > Stegodyphus mimosarum. The sequence continues at coordinate 372,995 of KK114627.1, forward strand.
CTGTGTTTAAAAATTTATTAAGAGCTACACATTGTGCAGCAAATAAACAAAGCTAGTCACCTTTTCTTGCAGAGTCTCAGCAATTCAAATATTTGAGTACTCATAACACAAAATTATTTTCGAACTTCAACTATCTGGAATACAGTTAGCGTAGACTCTAAACCTGCGAAATGTAAAGATCACTCATCAAAAAATCTGATGTATACATCCCATTGATTTCCTTGTACAGAATATTAAATTATACGCATTTTTTCCTGCCTTTCATTTAAATTTATTTCCTCGAATTTTTTTAGAGATATATTTCTCATTCAATGAATTCAGTTCTCACTTCGCGACAAGGCAAAAAAAAAAAAAAAAAAAAAAAAAAAAAAAAAAAAAAAAAAAAACATAAAAATAAAAAATATCTATGTTAAAAATTGAAAGATATAGAAAAAAATAAAGCATCAAATACAGTTAAAACAATTTAAAAAAATACGATTAAAATTACAGGTTCTACGCAAAAACAAGCATTTCGTCTAGCTGGCAAGGAGGAAGTTTTCGGTGCACAAAACTGAAAGTTTACTTTTGGTATCACTCGTAGAAAGACGCTGAAGACGTAGAAACTGACTTAATTGGTTGTGGACGCTGTGCTCAGTCAATATATGGGATAATTTAATAACTCAAATGATAATTCCAGAATGGATTAAGCATAGTTTAATTCGCAAAACAAAAGAAGATGTTATTTTGTTATTGCGAAGTTTAGTTTCGCTAGATTCGCAACAAATCACTCTTCTGCTAAGTTTCGGATGTAAACAAATATGTCTGCTCTGGTAAATAAATTAGGCTAAACCACACTTAAATAACATTTAAATTGTTAATAATTCTACAACTGTAACATGTAGTTTATCTAAAGGCATAAAAGCCTTAACCGGAAGATGAGAAGAACATAATTCAATCATTTCTAAGGGAAAAAATGCGCTATTTACCAACATATAAGAATAAAGAAAGTGAGCGCACTGAGCAGTGTATATATATATATCTATCTATCTGAGGGGATATATATATATTTATACACCAAAAGCATATAAATAGATATATGCATATATTTATATACTTTTGGTGCGGACGATTGCAACCAAAATAGAAGCTGCCTGCCTACATTTGATAGCAAGCCTATATGCAAAATTTTTAACGTTCTGAGGCGACTCGTTTTAGAGTTATGCGAGATAAATACATACGTACGTACATATGCCACGAAAAAAATCTCTTCTGAATCCATTTTAAATCCATTTTAAATCAATTTTTTTAATTCGTTTGGGGAAAAAGGAGTCTTTTATTCTGTCCTTACGTACAGATGTCATGCAAAACGTTAAAATGCTTTCGATAGCGGTCAAAATAGATATTTTTGGTTGAAATATGATACCCAAAATTTCAATACTTCCTTTTTATTTCGTACAAGGAAGTAAAAAGCGGACTGGTACAGGCTTGCAGCTGCTTACTTGGCTGATTACCTCAGCTAGTTCTTTTAACTATAGGTTCTGTTCTTAATTCAACTCCTTTTAATTTGTCTTCTGGTGTTAGTTGAAGAAAGAAATAGAAGCTACGGAAATGGATTAGCATAAAATGACCAGTTAACTAAAATGAACCTCAAGATGAAAGTGTATCGAAGGAAGATTTTCATGGCATTTGATTCTTTTCAGACAAAATATCGATGCTTTGTGGTAACCTCACAGTGCTGAATTCTAGAAAATGTACGTGGATAGAAATAGTAGACGATTTATTTTCGCTCCAGATTTCGTTTGAAAACATTTGATTCGTCAGTTCTGCCTAAAATTTCCTACCATAATGGGCGTCTAGAGTTTGAAAGAATGGAAATCACTCTTCTTTTGGCAAAACGCAATATTCTGCCAATCACATAGCGTATTCAGTCAGCCTCCTTCTTTGTTCTAGAATAAGAAAGAGGATTCTCCATTCTTTGTGTTGTCTCCTGTCCATCTTATTCGACTCGTTCGGATTTAAAACAAGTAAATCCCGAATATCTCAGAAGCATTGAAAATCCAGGCTTCGGATTTGCTCGGCTTATTTACAGCAAAACGTTGTTTCGATCAATCTTTCATTTTTTTTCCTTTCTTTTATCGTGACGTTCTTGTCTGTGATGTGTAAAAACGGAAATACTTCAAGAGGATTAATGGAAGTTTAGAAACTTTTTTAGTGTATGTTATGTTCTTTAGTTGTGCAAAAAAGAAAAGGGCATGTTCTTTCTTTCGTTATTCAACATAAGGAACTTGCTTCCTAAGAATGGGTAAGATTTTTTTTAAATAAAAGTACTCTTTGTAAATGTTTTCAATTTGGAAACATTTTCAGCAGTGTAGTTCTAATATTTCTTGAGCATTATACTGCACTACAAAGCAACAGTAACTTTTCCACAAGTTTAATAATTTTTGCTTCTGCACATTACAGTGGCCGGCATCGTTGAAGTGTTTCTCCAAAAGAGCGAACCCATATAATGAATAAGTACTGATTATTGTTTCAAAACTGGTCACCAACTATGCAACCATTGGAAATTTATCATATAAATTTAGGGAATCCGTAACATAAGCTTCAATTTCTTTTTTCTGGAACGGCTGCTTTTGAAGCAGGTGTCACCCGCCATATGTATGATTTTCGTTTTTCATTTTGAATGAAAAGAGATTGTTTTTTCGTAACCCACTAACAATTATGAGTCTAAATTTGATTTGTTTGAAAAGACACAGAGAATGCATTAGATGTTTTGCTGAAAACGAACAATATTGATAGAAAACAAATATTAATTACACTCCTGTTCTTTGAAACTTCAACACACTGAAAGAATCATACACCATACCTAAATTTATAGAAAATACAAGCTGGGTATACTAAGTAAATGGATGAAATTTCAGAATGGTAATGCATGTGTGGGCTGATCAGGTGATCTTTTTGTGTTTGCATAAGTTTCAAATTTTAAACACTACAACAATGCATGTCAGATTAGATACTCCGTACACAGGCACACACGCATGAACAGTAACAGAGAATAAACTGATCGGAGTACACAATAATAAATTGTTCTGCAATGAATGACTGACACATGAGTCGTAGACCAGCGGCCCACGCGGTAGAGTCATGTGCCAAAAAAAGGGTTTGCAACATGCAGTTTTTGCTGCCGATTGACGCTTTTTATCCGTACCGTATGCCAGAAAAGCAAGACATATCTGTAAATACCTTTCATACTAATATAGTTGTATCATGCTTTATAAATTATTCTTACGTTTTGAAATTAATGATAGAACAGGAAAAATACTTAACTATTTTTATTTATTTTTTAAAATGGAACAATATCTTGATACAGATGGCGTGTTTAATGATTGTAAGTTAAACACCAGTGTGCAATGATATAGGAAGAGAGACACGCCAATGTAAAATTTAAAATTAGGTAAAATTATAATCACATTAGGCGTCTGATTTCCCTAACAGTCAATTACTCATTTTCAAAATCTAATCTTTGGCGTAATTTTAAACATATGTTAGTTATGAGCACTTAGGAATTATTGCATGCAAAAGTTGTATCGAATGTCATTATGTTATAACCTTTAAGCGCAGAACGACTTGATGTTTTTTCAATTACATTGCCGTGAAATTACTGCAGAAAAAAAGAACATCAGGCAAGTCTTCTCCATCTTCTTTCAGCAAACATTCCATTATCATTCCTGCGTTGTTACCTAGAAGGCGTAAGCCTCTTGAAGAACTCTAGAAAGTAAACAGGGCAAGATGAAGTAAATCCACGAGTTTGTTTATTTAAAAATTACTAGGATGAACGTAATAGTGAGTAATTTCCAATTTTATAAGCTTATTAACTCAGAATTTATATATTCATTTTACAAGTAATTAATGATGTTAATAAGGCATTTTTTCAAACAATGAAGTTTAGAATGAATGGCGAAAACATATAATGTCTATCCATAGAGAACTCAGATGTTCTCCTATTAACAATTATAAAATAAATATTTTTTATTAATACTGTTTTACGATTTTATGAATACGCTTCATGATAAGCAATTTTAATTTCATTTCTGGTATTGTTTTAATAAACATTAGCTCTAACGTAGAATGCATTCAGTAAAAATGGATTATTATTTCTGATTAGATATATTGTGCTTTGAATTGGATCATATGGGATGTAAATCCCGTACTTAAAACTTTCAACTATGAAATAAAAATTAATATAAAAATCATTAACAACGTTCTAATATTTTTATAACAGTTAATTGGCTAAAATTTCTTTTAACCTGTATTGTAAGGTAATAAAAGAGTGCGTAATGTGAAGATTGTATTATGTAATTTGATCAAATTTGAGAAATTTCCAGAATTCTGCAGAAAATACCTTTTGTTCTATTCTTCATAAAAGGAAAAGCTGCATGTATTTATAAAAATGAGTTTTTATATCTAGTTATTAATGCATTTATTAGAAAATGGATTTAAAGAAAGGAAAGAAGGATTAGAACCTAATTATAATTTAATCGACTTATATTCCATTTCTTTGTGAAAAAATAACAAGTAGCTTATTTTATAAGTTATTATTTAACTCAAAACGCATTGTACAATTAATTTGTCTATTGAAAATTCCGCATCAAAAGCAGGCTAACTTATTCATTCTACATTATCCTTGCAAATGTATTTTTATATAGCAGTCTGCGTCAAAAATAAATTCTAAAGATTATAATGTAATTATTGTTCCTTTTTATTTCATTTGAGCTGTAAGCTTATTATGTAGTACAACCAGAAATACTTTTATTAAAGTCATCCACTTGCGCGGCTGCATTCCTAGAATACTTACTATAAAAAAAGAAAAATAAATAATGATTTATACGACAACAACTATAATAATTCCACGGTAATTAGTAATTCCAGCCGGTAATTAATAATAACAGAGACGAAGATAAATAGCTCAGTCTGATGATGCTTTGAAATAGCTCAATCAATTGCAAACAGATTAAATTTGTAATTAATATTAAATGTGCCGAAAGGCAACACACTATCGAATAGAACATAAAAAAAATTATTCTGGCAGTGGCAGTATGTCGCTTTTCAATAGTTGATTTTCCGGTTAAACGACATGTGTATATATATATGCATATATGTATATATGTATATATATACAGTGCTCGACATTGAAAATGCAACACCAAGAAGGAGTGGTCAGAAAGTTATGCAAATTTTAGTGTAGACGCACGTCACTGAGTTATGCGAATGATGTGAAATGCGCAGCTCTCCGACGCACGTGAAGTAAGATATAAGGGAAGGAACGTGCAGAATGGGCAATATTCGTGTCGTTATTTCTGCCAGACGAATTATCGAAGGAATTTGGTTTTGGGCCCAGAGGATACGTGTAATAGGAGAGAATGCCAGGCCGCCGTCAACGAAGGTACTTTCAGCAGATAGACGATTTTACGACGGGTATGATGATAGGACTGAGAAGGGCGGGTTGGTCCTTACGTCAAATCGCAGCTGATACCCACATGGAGGCGAGCACGGTGCATCGGCTATGGCAAACATGGTTGGAACAAGGGAATGTGGAAAGAAGGAGGGTTGCAGGTACAGCCAGAGTGACGTCAGCAAGCGTGGATCGACGCATACGCTGACAAGCTGTGATGGTCCCACAATTCACTAGTACTGCGATTCTGCAGCATGTGCAAGATACCCTGGATGTTCCCGTGCCGACGAGAACCAATACCCGTCTATTGGTTGAACGTGGCCTACCCTCTCGGCGTCCGTTAAGATGACTGCCAATTACCCCACAGCATAGACGCCAACGTTTAGAATGGCACCGGACTGGAGCGATGTGGATGACAGAATAGCAAAACGTCCTGTTCTCAGATGAGTCACACTTCTGTTTATCCAGTGTTAGTCGCCGCATTCGTGGCATCGACGTGGAGACAGATCTAATCCGCAGTAACTGTGGAACACCCCACCGCGTGACAACGTGGCATAATGGTTTGGGGCGCTATTGCCTACTATTCCAGCTCACCTCTAGTTCCTATTCAGGGCACTATGATGGCTCAGCGATACTTGGATAATGTACTGCGGCCTGTGACAATCCCCTCCTTCAGGGGCTGCCTAATGCAATTTTTCGGCAGGATAACGCCCGACCACACAGTGCTCGCATCTGACAACGTGCTCTGCAAGGTATACAGATGCTTCCTTGGCCACCGTACTCTCCTGACCTGTCACCAATCGAACACGTGTGGGATGTGATTGGATGCCGTTTGCAGACTCTGCCCCTGCCTCGTTCAGAAGACGACCTGTGTCAAGTGGTTGAAAGGGAATAGAGAGCCATTCCTCAAGACACCATCCGCACTCTTATTGACTCTATGTCTAGACGCGTTTCTTCGTGCATTGCTCTCCGCGGTGTTCCTACATCCTACTGAGCCTACTGAGCCGGTGTTCCTACATCCTACTGAGCCATTATGCATCAATATGCAGAAATGTTTTAATTATCAGTATGCACCAACCTGCTATTGAATGTATACATCGAATCATGTACTGCCTAAACTTTAAAACTGCATCATTATATACAAACGTAGTTCAGGCATCAATCATCAAAATATTCCAATATATCCGTAATGAAAAGTATCGCAATATTGGTACATATTTATCAGCATTCAAACGTAGTAACTATCTTATACATATTAAGGTCATGCAGAAGTGTTTAAGCACACCTGTGGTGTAATAATGTACTCAATTAATGTATAACTACTTATATGCATTCTAGACTGTATTGGGTACTATGCATCTCATATAGTGTTAACTTTGACAATGTGATTCTTCATCTGCTACTCTGTTTATGCAGCTCTTAAGCTCTACAGCCTATTACTCTTTCTGTATATTCTTAAAATTATGCAAAATGTTAAGCACACCTATGACGTAATAGTCTACCCATCCAGTACTTCATTTGTGAATTAAATTTTGTGTCTATCTAATGCTAATTTAGTATGTTTGCATACAGCATTTAAGTCAGATATGTATTTTCACACATTAAGTTATTTGAATTTGCACCCTGTATTGTGCATAGCAATCATACGTTTTGTTGCAACACTATTTACATCTTATGTATTTTTATATCTTGCCTTATGTACAGCATTAAAAATATTTTAAATCTTTTCGGGACAATTGCCTCGCATACCTTACGTAAGTAAACATACTTACACCGTTTTATGTTAACCTAATCACAGAATTTTGTTGTATTATATCTATGACATCTCATAGTGTCTGAGTATCACACACCTGTATTGTATTAAAGATATTACTCTATATGGCATTATATGCAAGATATGTATATATCATTATGCATTAATTTATCTTTAATATTTATCATATTATGTAAAATACCAATACTCTACTACTGCAACAATATTTGTTTATGTTGTTTATGCAACACCCAGTGTATATATTGTATATAGCATCTTATCTGATCTTTATTCTCATAGGCTTATTGTATTGTCACGAATTTCTTATCTTTCCTTCCAAATGTATATTCATTGAAATGACAATAGTATGTTCTGTAATGATTCTAGCACTTTGTCTACCCATACTGCATATTGTATTGTAACACTTACTACTGAAATGTGCTGTTTATACTATTGAAATGTAATAATTTATCTTTCAGTAATTTTCTCACTCGTATATCTTATGGTACTTATATTGTGTTATATAACTTGTATATAGTATTTTGAATGTCATTATGTACACTCTACCTTTGAATGTATTTACTCCAGAATATCAGTACCTTGTTAATCCAGATATGTATTTACTGTATTTTATGTTATAGTTCACATGAACAGCGCTGCTATAATCAATCTGTACGTAATATTGTAACCTGCACTTTATATGTTAACTGTATTGTATCATTTAGCTTATACTCTTTATATGTCATATAGGTCATACAAATTGTCCAACATATATCCGAACCCTCTAATATAACATCACTATTACGAATATCGTCTGGTCGCATAACAATCTGTATATGTTATATTTATTTTTATATCCCCCCGAGATGTAATTACTCCTGCTATGTGCATCGTTTCATGCCTTAACAGTAACACGACATAAATATGTACATGTTGTATACATTTTTTAACTATAACATTGCAATCTCTTCTCATACAGTAGTCGCACCATGTAGTGGTTTGCAAGTTATTTAGCAGTTGACTTTCTTATACTCATGACTGTATATTCCATTACTGAGTTTTGCTCTATGTATTACATCCGTATTTCTGTATTGAACTAGTGTACTTTTATCTTATATGTCACATAATATGTGCACGCGTTTTTTTTTTGTATGCGTATTCATTTTTTACCTCTGGTATAGCAATGGACGCACAACAGTCTGTAAATATTACGTATGTTATATAGTTTATATCCTGTTCTTATAGATGTAATTATTCCTGCTATGTACATTGTACCATGCTTTATTTGTAATACTAGTTACCTATGTTAATGCTGTACTCTAGATAATGGTGGGCGTGGTGCTGTACTGATTAACTGCTATGCTAAAGGGACAGTGCCCACGTCCCCCGTCACTTATCACTTATCCTACTGAGCCGTAGAGTAAATGTATGTTGAACAAATGCATTCTGCATAATGCATTGTTTAAATGTATCCTACGTATCGTATATTCCAGTAAAGTAACTATTTCAATGCTTCATGTACCCCAGAAGAGTAAATGTATGCTGTGTAAATGTATTCAGCATAATGTAAGATAAAGGTGGACGTGGCGCTATACTTCTCTAGATAAAGGTAGACGTGGCGCTATACTGATTAACCATAATGGTAAAGGGACAGTGTCCACGTCCTCCGTCGCTTATCGCTTATCCTACTGAGCCGACGTCGTTCTCGCTCTGTATTCTGACTATCATTTTGAAATCAAGTTCTCTTATTGCTGCTTGCTGTCTTTGTCGTTTTCCCAAATTTCATCAGTTTCTGACCACTCCTTCTTGGTGTTGCATTTTCAATGTCGAGCAGTGTATATAGATAGATAGAGAGAGAGAGAGAGAGAGAATATATAAAAAAATATCTTTTAGGACATGTAAAGCGAAATTTAAATAGTAAATGTGCATTATTGTGGAAATTAAATTTGGAATTTGTAATCAATCGAACTGAGAGTGGGAATTGAAGTGCATAATTGAAGAAATAAAACAAGAGAACCATTGTTGATTCCACAGAAATATCCGGACTCAGCAAGTTAGATGGGAATCTTTCCATATAACCACTAATAATTCATGAGGATCGCGTTTCGTCATTTCGCATTTCTGAACAAAATCCTTATTCCAACTTTTAAATTTCTAATCAGTTTTATAAAATCTGAATTTAAAACTTAAGGAAGTTCAGAAATGGGAAATAATTCTCCAATGCAATGATAGATAATTAATTACAATTAATTTAAAAATAAAAATAATTGTCTTATTCATCCAGGACATTACGCAAAATTAAAAATAAGAGAAAATGAAAAATATATGAAAAAAGTGCATAAAAATTAAAATAATTAAAATGCGAATGAAATAAAAGAGTTGTACAAATAATAATCTAATAAGCAATGAGTTCTTATACAAATTAATAGGCCAAAATTAATTATAAATTTTACTTATATTTTAATCTAAATGTGGTTTCAAAATGGCGCTATCACAGCAAAATGTTTACAGACGCTAAAGGCTGCCATAAGTAAAGTTTACAAAAATCAGTTTTACTGCTATGTTAGTAATTGTTTCTGTACTGGCGTGAAATACAGTCAGGATGGAGCTTACTATTGCACGGATTTTCTTACATTTGCAATTCAGAAAAATAAAATGACAGAAAGTCGTAGTAAAACTGTTTGGTAAGAACAGTAAAAAATGAAGAAATGCAGACTAAAATAGATAATTTTATAATTAACTCTGTGTGAAAATCAATGCAAAAGGGGAAAAAATATATCTAAAAAGTATAGAGGTCAGAATATTTACAGAGAAGTTTGCTTACATTTTAACTACAAAATATACAAATCTTCAAGTCAAATAGGTCATCTTTTCTTACCCTCCTTTACGGTTTAAGATAAGCTTATCATTACCTTTTAGTAAGGATTACGTTTGATATTCAACGCCAAGCATTTTTAAGCAAATAATTAATAAATTATGTGGGCATCTTATTTTCTTCATGTACTTGTGTAAGTAAAACTGTTTCATCTTCAATCAGTCTCTGTACAAATACTTCTGATTCTATTTATTTCATTAAGTATCTCATATTTTCAGTATCAACTTCTCTAGAGGTTTTCATTTTCCAAAAGGATAATTTTTAATACGTTCCTCCCAATATTGGTGTGTACTCAGAAAATCTCAAATCCTCAACTCCGCCCCCTCAAGTTACGATTTCCTTAATTCGAAATATATAGAATAGTTAATTTTGAAATTCATGTAGGCGCTGGTTCCATTCTTATGCTTATGCTGCAGTTGATGGGAACAGGCACAACCAGTCTCCCAAAAGGTTAAGTGGTACTGAGTTGCATATATCTAGCATTAAGCGAGACACCAAATATCATTATATAAGATACTGTTGCCATCGTGGCTCATGACATAACTACATAATTTACGCTACTTTACAGATACATTTATTATGCACAAATTATGTAATTATGCCCTCAGCCACAAAGGTAACAATATCTTACAATATTACTTGATATATTTCTTAATGCTAGGGGACGCTTCAGCCTAACTTTAAAGTGTAATCAAAGGAATGAAATTAGATTGCATTGAGTTCATTCTGTTTAGACATATGTGAAACCGAAGTTAAAATTGGGGAAATTCTTTTCTTTGTACTTTTATATAAGTACGACTAAGAGCTGCAATACTTTATTAACTTACATGCAAGTTGAATTACGATAATGTAAAACGTAGAATTGGAGAGAGGAAAACTTAAAATGATGTAGAATTTAAATTGAATTTCCAAGGCGATGGACGTCAATCCCTCATCTTTAGGAGCAGAATATATTTGCTTTTTATTTGAAGCATACTCGAGTTTTTAATCGACGGGATGACTTACGGCTTGATTAGACAACCATCTAGATCAAAGTTCATAAACGGGGTCGGTATTGACCCCTTGGGCGTCAATTAAATTTCCAAGACATACAGTGATAATCAAGGGATCGAATAGGAGTCGACAGTCTAATATGCATCGGTAATTGATTGGCATGTTCAAGATACCATTGATTACAAAATCATTTGTTAATAAAATTGATAATTAATTGTTTGTTGATATAAAACTTACCATGTAATAAGAAAAAAATCATGTAAAATAAATATAAGGGGAAACTCCACTAAAATGATTTAATATAATTCAAAATTAATATCATATTTTTTAAATATGTATTTGTTTTCTTTCTGGAAGCGCAGTATAAAGAGTAAAACGTAAGATCACAAGGAAACATAATTTTAAAAAAAGTAAATGAAGAACGCAGAGATGGAATGAAAAACGCAAAAAATGTTGAATATTTTTTAACAAAGCAATTTAAAAATTACATACAGCAATTTCTTTCCACATATAACAAAAACTGCATCAGTACACCAAGCACAGCTGTCACATTAATGAAAATCGAACTTTAGAGCAATTGAAATTAGTGAAATTTCTTTATATTTGCACAAATTAAAATTAAAAAATATAAATGAGCACAAATCTAATAAATCATACTTTCAAATCCTTTGCTCATATTCTTAATTTAATTCTTATTTCTAACTACTGCTTGCTATGCGCAGTTATTTATATTAATATTGTATACTGTTTATTATAGAGATAAATGTTAAGGAGCAGTTGAAGAAAGCCATTCCTTTAAAAGGGGTCCGATGCAAGTAAACGGCTAGGAATCCCTGATCTAGATTCGCTCCCGAATTATAATGGGGACAATAATAACTGGCCAAATTTCATCCAGTTATTGAAATTAACCACCAATATCCGAGAGGAGGTTGTTAATTCCACTGGGGTTAATCTCAGGCGGATTCAATAGACGGTTTTTGTAGTTTTCACTATGTTTAGTGTGAATACAAGCTAGTTTCCCTTAGGTACTCTAAGAAGGAATCTCTTTTTTTTTCGTATTTGAACAATCTAGCCTTAATTAAGCAGCTAAAAGCAAATAGAAGTTCGCATGTGAAATGTAGTTATTTTTTGTACTTAGCACGAGAGATGGACTGAGTAAATTAAAATCTATTTTTTCTGTCATCATTCTTAATCGAATTATCATGGAGCACAATTCAGCTCATAATTTTTTATTTTAATTATTACAGCACTGCTACTAAAGTAAAAGTATTAAGAAAATTATATGAGATTAATAAATTTGGAGTTGAGTAACAAGATAATATGCCTCCCTACAGTTGCCCTTTAAGAGTAGGAGAATGTAGGAATTGTCGCATTCGTATGGTGCATGCAGTAGTGACATACGTGTCTAAAACATTCAGGTAGAAAAATTGAAATTCCAAGACTTGAATTCTGATGAAGGAACGGTTAATTTTTCGTATAGACTGACTCCGAAAAACTTCTAATAGTCTTTACTTAGAGTCGCTAGAGCTAAGGAAGAGTAGATGATACGCATTTTGTTGATTGGTTTTCCCCAGCCGCCCTTTTAATTGGAATTTAAGTAATATAAGGATTTTAAAATTGTTTTGGTCGGTTAAATGATTGGCATGTGTTGCCTGTAAATTAGAAGATCTGTGAAACCAGTCCGATGTGAATGTTGCTGATGTATTTATGTTTATTTCGGAAAATGTCTAAAATTCTCTAGCAATTGTTTCCACTCGGATACTACTGCAGCTTGGCCTCAGAATCGAAACCTGAAACTCCCTAAAACAACATTTACCAGGTTTATGTCGCATGTAAAATAAAACTGGAAAGAGAGGGGTAACACCGTGGTGGAGAGACAGTTTCTCAATGCACGTCCTTCTCACCCTTTTTTCCTATTGGACCTGTTGCTCCCACTTGGTCTGGCTTGTGGGACGAGAAAGCGGCAAACATTTCTGCAAAGATGTTACATCCATCTTAGGGCAGAAAATTTCCAGAAAAGAAAGGAGGCGAAGGAGCGCAGCAAGCTAAAACTGCATATGTCTTAGGAGGCGGGGAAGCGTCGAACATTCCACGTAAGTATTCTACCTACTCAGGAATTTTTCAGGAAACGAAAATGGAGCCAGAGGGCGTTGTAGGAAAGCGGCTGTCACGCAATCTGCCCATTAGAAAGGCGCGTGTCAATTCACTTTGGGAGGAGGGGTGCGGCTAAGTATGGAGGAGAACTCAACAGGGTCCTCCTCAGCCTCGCCTTTGTGACCAAGAATAGGGGCAGGGGCAATTTCTATCAGCAATTATGACACGTTCTTTTTCCGATAAACAAACATCGGCAGTTTGAGGGAGAAACTGGAAAATGTCTGCTCTCAAATGAATTCTTAATTTCTCTTTCTTCTCCCGAGGGAGCAAATGATTTGGGAAAGAGGATGTTTGCGATATAAAAATTTATTGGTTAGCGTCCCTTTCATATGTTTTGCTCCCCGTAGCTAAAAATGCTTAAAAGAGTAATACATTTAAAAACAATGACTTTATTATGGAAGGGATTTCTAATTATTCGTAATTTTAACCATGCATCATGGACATTTCAGTCCATGATGACAGCGGATTTCCACGGTTAATGACATTACCACGTTTTGACAAATTCATGGTTAGTATGAAAACGGTTAAAGCAACATAGAAAAGGGTAATGGTTCCCACTATAATTAATAGCTAGGCAGGACCAGTTCAAGTAATTTTAGTCCCCCTGCAAGATGGGATTCGTAGGCACTTAAAGAAGAACTCCCAGATAATTATTTATCTAGAGAAGGATTCTGTTGATTATTACATAATTTATTGCCACTACTCATTATATTTCCAAAACAATTGCAAATACTTAAGTGATATGTTTCGTACATTATTCGCAAACAAATCTAAAGTTCCTGATTCAGTCATTTGTTTCCTCCGTATTTTATATTTTTATTTAATACACGCTTCTTCCAATAACTTGCATTATATATACACGCTCTTTTAACTATATCTTCTGCTCTCTCTTTATTTTTAAGTCTGAAATATTGTTTACAATTTCCGCAGTTTTGTTTGCTTTATTTCCTGTTTCGGTACATTTTTATTCACAATCATACTGTCATCCTGCGTTTTCATTCAACATTTATTTAATTAGCTTTCCTATTGTGATCCATCTACAACAAATCGATCTCATACTACTTTATGTTTATGCTTTCATTACACAGGCGCAATTTACACTGAGAAATGTAACCACGCAAATAAAGAATTACACGCACTAGAAATACACAAAAAATACTGTCTCCGGCCTACTCAGCAATCATTCATGTATGCATTTTAGTAAAATTTAGTTTCATTTTTATTAATTAGTAGAATTATTTTTAAGTTTTGGTTGAACTTGATTTACTTATGCTACTGAATTTAAATGATATTATAGATTAGTTCATAATTAGCATTAATTTGTTTACACAATTTCTGTTTAAATTATAATTTTTATCTTAAAATTACTATTTTAAGTAATTACTGTTTACTATAATTTATATATATATATATATATATATAGTTATGATCACATAAATATTGGTATATGGCTGTTGCTATCCAAAATCCAATTTATATATTGCAAAAATATTGTACAAACACAAAAATAAGTCTGACATTAGAGAGCTGAATACTGAGAATTCGGTCTCAAGCAAAGGCTAGGCTACATGGTGGTTTTTCGTGGTTTTCCTCATGTTTGACATCGTGTTTGACGTGTATGTTTCGTATGTTTGACGTGATTTCAATATTAAAATGTTTAAATACTGTTGCGTGCATAAGGGTTCGTAATAGATTAACTGCACAAGTCCGATAATAGGTTAATAAATTTGTTTCTGATAAAAAAAATATACCAGAACTCTAGAATTTTCCTCAGAGATATTCGTACAAGTGTTCAAAATATCAAGCAATATAATCAGTAGTTATACTTCAAACTACTAAAAATGTTAAATACAACACAATACAAAGCGCATCTAAAAGAAAGCTTATTTCAGTTCTTGCGGAACTAAACGGCTCGCAACAACAGTATCTAAGCAACTGAGCCGAGATTCTCTCTCTCTGGCCTCGGTCGTGAGAAATTTCTAGTACTTTTTGCTTTTCTAGATTTCTGGAAAACAGTAAGAGGATGGAGGTACGGTTACAGGAAACATAGTAGTCAATTACATTTATTCAATTTCAGAACAAATTACCGAGATATCCATTTACTCAAAGTTAAATGCATGTGCCCCTGTACTCTTACTTTTCCGGCATAGCTTTCGTAAAATTTGTCTCCTGCTGCATTGCACCGGGAAATACAATTTTAATTATAATTATACTAAAATTACATAGTTAAATATAAAATTCGTAACACTATTCGGGTGCTTAAAGATTCAAGAATATTAAATGTACACAGCGAAAAAAAAAAAAAAAAAAAAAAAAAAAAAAAAAAAAAAAAAAAAAAGAAAAAGAGGACAGTTCTATATCTGTGGTCTGGTACTTGCTAGGTTCTTACCAATAGTTCTATATCTCCGTTCTACTGGGCCGATTGGCAGAATTCAAATAGCGTTTTTCATGTCTCGAAAGCGCGACTTAGGATATGTATTAGATTTATAGTATATAGCGTTGTTCTAACATAGATATTTTGACACAAAATCGGACTTTTTCTGAAATGGCATTCCCCTTTTTCTCCATGTTTCGGTTTTACGGCTCAAGCTATGAAAACTACCAAATTCTGCAAAAGTCGCACGAATACTTTTTAAAAAATTAGCTCTCAAAATTTTAGCTCCTCAGTGTTAATTGAACTTGACATAGATTTATTAATGTAGCTTTTTGTCTTTTTTTTTATTAAACTTACTTGCTTCCTTCTTTCACATTTCGAAATTTAGGTTCAATCCACATAAAATTCACCCATTTTTTATGATTTGCTTTTAAAATTTATATATTAAAATAATTTTTATAAATTTTTGGAAAAACATTTTGAATTATAATCTATAAAATTTTTACCATCATCTTAATGTTGATGTATTTCAAAGCCTATCTGGAAAAAATAGACTTTTTTATTCAAAATTTCCTAAGATATACGTGAATTTATAAATTTGCGCGCTTTGAAATTCGGTATATTTCGTATAAGCGATAATAACACAAATGTGGTTTACACACTTTGTCAAAATTATTTGAAAGTATGAACGATAACTTTTTTTCATTCGTCTGCAAAGAAAAAAAGAAAAGGCAAATAGGTTGTTATAAATTAAGAAGTTTCCGAAGTAAATTCTTGGCGAAAACTGAAAAAAATCGCCAAGCTAAGTTTTTGAATTTCTTCGTAAATTTCGCACCAAATTTTACAAAATTTAATATTTACCGACAATTTGGTCGTAAAATCGAAATAGGGAAAAAAATTGGCATGTCATTTCAGAAAAAAAACCGATTTTGTGTCAAAATACTTATGCTAGAATGATGCTATATATAAATCTAATATATATCCTAAGTCGCGCTTTCGAGATATGAAAAACGCAATTTGAATTTCGTCATTGGCCCAGTAGAACGGTAGATATAGAACTGCCCCATTTTTTTGCAGTGTACAGAAGATCGCAGTTAATACACATTTTGTTTTAAATTAATTTAATTGTATCGTGTACTGTAATTTGTTTCATTTTAAATTAATTTAATTTAAAACGAAACATTTGTAAACCAATAATAGCAAAAGATACTGTGACTGACCAGTTAAACAACTGCTTTGGAAATTCTTAATTTCCTCCTGGACTGGATTTCAGGAGGGAAATATTTGAATTCACTCACGTTCGTTCTCCGCATATGTAGCTAGTTTTTCTAAAATTATTTTGAGTAGATTTCTCTTCTGAAAGACTGTGTATCAATTTTCAATTTGTTGGAGAGTTTCTTCACAAGATTTGAAAGAAAGGTAATTTTTTTACTTACAATGAAGTACCCTCAGAAATATATTCTACTGGCGTATTTCTTTAAGTAATATTTCTAGACGCAGTATGTATCCAATGAAAAAGTTCTTAAATGGAGTAACACAATTTTATGGAAACAACTTTCTATAATTTGTGAGATTGGCTGTGTAAGTAGTAAAATAGAATGTAGCATATAAACGCCATCGAACCAAATTTTCAGCTGAAACATTCATTATACATTAATTAGTTAAACATAGAACTCCTTATTATATAGAGTTAACAGCAAAATTTGAGAAATTATAATATTTCGACTTACTTACTTAATCGATAATGAAACTGGCTTAGAACACGGAGTTCCTTGGCCTTTGAAGGGACTCTTTCACTTCTTTTAACTACTTCTGGCAAAACTAAACACAGATATAAAACCAATCCCTCCCAGTAGAGTGGAACACCAACCTCGTCGACATCCAGACGTTTCCTCAGGGCAGTGGAGGATTTTCCCCCTTTTTGATAATGGGTCATAATCAGTAATTAGATAGCTCCAATAAGGCTTCGAGAACCTATGTATCAGCATACTTTTCCTACCCGTATTTAAGCCACTAGCAGTAACCCGAAATTCTTTCCCAGTCTGACAAAGAAGGGTAATTAAATATTAACATAGTCCACAACAGAAAAAAAATATAACAGTTGTTACTGGACGTCTCCGCAGTTTGACTGAATTTACAGTCAAATTGTGTTGCCGTTAGTGGTTAACAATTTTTATTTCGAGAATTTAAAGTACAGAAGTATTGCTGAAGCAAGAAATTATATTTTTTATTAATTTTTACTTATCCTTCGTAAAATGTGGTTCTATACTACTGTGATTTAGTTTTAATTTATCTCACAAATATCAATGTAATCTAAGCTATGTATTGTGCAGATCTGCAGTAAATGTACGAACTTTTACTTCAGATCTGCAGTAAAAGTTCGTACAAATGCAGATTTATCCTAAGCAAAAACATCTTCCGGAGCCTCTTCTCCAATTTGAACCCCCTACAACTGAGGGTGTTGCGGGTTTTCTAAACTTGTCTTGTGGATAGGCTGTTTCAAGCAGAAGTACTTATACAAGCTTTAGAAATCAGCTGCATTGCAGCCATGATGTAATGATATCAATTATTCACTCAGTCTTGCACCCTGAATTAAATTTCTGTTTGCTCATAATATTGTTTTAATGAGTATTTTGGTCATCATTGGTATAGTAAGTGCATTAGTGCTATAGCGTATTAATCAGAATTTACCGTATTTCTATTCTTTTTCTTGACCTAATTATAGTTGTTTAGCTAGATTTCACCTGCGATTTATTTCAGCAAAGTGTCAATTTTTTCCTGTAAGTCTGCAATACTTATTAAGAACTTATGCAATACTTAGAGAAACATGTAACGTTCAATAGTATGAAAACTTTTATCTTCTGCTGCAACTTATTGTTTATTTTAAGGAAAGGCATCTTTTTTTATTTAAAAAATTATCAATTAATTATTAACTAATGAAGGATCTGCATTTGTGTATGTATATGTGTTCCTCGGATTACGGAAAAATGGCGGTATTTACATCCACCAAATTTTCAACCTACTCCTCGAGCAGAATATATGTACTTAGAAGTATATATTTCGGATTTTTTTATTATTTTTTAATTCCTTTCTGTGTTTTTTGCGACATTAAAAATTTCTGAAAAACAAATTTAACAGTCCGAAATCATTGTATCGCTACTTGGCAAAGTATACGGTGTTTAGGTTTCAAATTCAGTCTAGCTGTTATTTGTTAACAGACTAAGCATTTTAAAAGCAATAATCGCAACTCTTCATTTCCAATATTATTAATTATCCATAACTGGACCCATAAACAGATGGAACCAGCTATTTCCTGTATCCAGCTAGAAATAATTAATAAAGTTACATAAGAAATGACAAAAAAGGCTCATTTAAACCATTATTAGTCCAAAGGAACAATTTGCCCAGAAGGAGTATTAATTTCGTTTTGGCATTTTGCGTCGATTCACTAAAAGCGTCGTTTCACTTTTCAAATTCTTGCCACCAAATATTTTCGTCTTGTATTATATTTAAAGAAATTAAATGATGAAGAATCTGCATAAAGCTATGTATGTCTCTCGAATTCTGATAAAACAGCGGTACCTAGAGCCATTAAATTTTGAACAACGTAATCTTCCTGCGAATATGGGCATCTCGATGAACAAATTTGAAATTTGGAATTTGTTTTATTATCAGTTTCATATTTTGTAAACTTTTAACGAATTTTTGATTAACAAACTGAAGGATTTCGAAACGAGCAATGGCAACGTTGTACAAAATTTTTTTTATCTCCAGCGCGCGAGACTGTGTATCGGAATTACTGAAGATATGCTAATTTTAAAATTATTTTCCGATATTGGGCTTTAACTGAATTTTACGATTTAAGTACTAAGAACATGATATTTAATAAATAAAAGTAAGACACAAAATGTGAATAAAACGCCCCTTTGGACGTAATTTAAAATCTGAAAACTTTCAGATTTTTTGTTCTTTTTAATATATTTTTTAGTAACTGTTTCAGGCGGCTGGTCGCGCAAGCGACTAGTTTAACTAAAGATAATTTATTTTCAGGTGAACCAAAAATATATAATCATTGATCTGATTGCTCGGATAAATACATTACAAAGCCGATGAATTCCTTTTAATATTGCACATTTCGTTTCATATCAGCTGAAAATTTATATTATTTGTTTTTCCCAAACGAAAAATTCATTAAAGATTGAAAGGCAACGTAATTAAATTTAATACCAATCCCTATATAATGCAGATAGTAATAAATTCGTGGTTCTGTTTTACAGCAACGAGGTTTCAGAAACAAACATAAAATTATTTCTCAGTCACGCACGAGTTGCTTATATCTTTCGTAAGTTACTTTTTTCTCTGTGCTTTTCTAAAGATTTCAAGAGAATTAAAAAAAATTATTAGACGTTATTCCATTAAAAATAGATCCCTTTAGGAACATACGTATAATTAGATCCGCAGAAAGATCGTGTAATTTCAGTACTCATTTCGGTTCCTGCTATGCAACGACGTTCTGTAATCATTTAGTTATTATCAGCATGCGAAAGAGGCTTTCATGGTATAAAAATGGTATAAAAATGCTTTAACAGTTATGTACTACGTTCTCAAGTTAACTAAATTTAAGAAAATACTAATAAAATGTTACGAAAAATACCCACGCACAAATCATTTGGATTTAGATTTAATTATTTTGGTATCTTACATCTTGCTTTTAACGTGTTATATGTGGCTGGTGCTATCTTAATAAAACATTTCCTGGCTCAAAAATGATTGTTTAATAATAGCAACCATTTTGGGCAAAGAGTTTGAAATATAATTTTATAGCATTTTTTAAGTATTCGAGATATATAAATCCGAACTTGTAAACAACATGTAAACAAATTAGGAATCATGTGTCTTCTAGAAACAGAATATAAAATATGTTCAGAAAAGCCGTTGCACGTTATCTAGAGGAATAGAAGATATTCCATACCGAAAAATGAAAAATTATTTTTGCTGGGATTCGTACCACGAATCTTCCAGTGCTAGCTGAACATATCAAATAGTCAGATCTCAAGAGCCCATACTCAAGAATGCGGTAATTTCCTACATTATTCCACAATCTAAAAGCAAGTGGGAAGTTATGCGAGATCCAGTCGATATAATATCCAGTAATGGGAAATTTTCGCTTGGATGCCGCTATGAAGAATCTACCATGCGTTCTTCAACAAGAAACCTAAAAAAAACGAATGATTGTTCATTATTGTAATTAATAACAGCAGATAGTAATCACTAAGAATTCCATTATTATATGAAATAGTGATTGAAATATTATTAATGCCTGTTATTCCCTCTTTTGCTTTTGAAAACACTTATGGAAGATTTAATGCCTAATTATGATTTTAAATATATATTATAAGAGTTATTGACCTTAGATATTAGTTATAAGAGCTAAGTTACTGTCTCTAAATAAACGTATGTTCTGAGTAGCCGCCTTGCATGGTATAATGGTTGGTAGCTGATGGCTGCAATCACTTTTGTCTCGTCCTTTCTTTATACACATGTATTATTTTAGGAATATTTAAACATCGGGAGCCAAACATAGTATTACATAAGATTTACAGATGTAAATAAAAAATGCAATACTAGTATACGAAATGAAATAAAGTAATAAATTTACGGATAAAAGTTAAAAAATAAATATACATAAAGAAGAGAATACCATTTTATCTTAAACAAACTCATTGAGAGGAACAGAAAACGTAATGCTTCAAGAATTTAATTAAGAAGCTTACTTACGTAAGCTTTGAAAAGTAAAACTACAAATGGTTGACATTTTGTGTTTCTCGAAGCTTCAAGAAGGGCACTTAATGTTTAAAGAATTAAATTGGGAAAGGAATTCTTTATATTCTTCCGTAAGGTTGAACAGTGAAAACACAAATGGTTAACATTTTCTGCTTCCCGAATCTACAAGAATACAAGTTCCTAGGACACAGCCCAAAAATCTTCAGATTTGACTTGAAATTACCATGCCCACTTAAAATTTAGTAGTTTCAAAATTGCGAAAAGTGTTTGTTAATCAGCCTGTGAAGAGTAGAAGAAAAAAATATTTAGTCAGACAGGCAGTATAAGACTTTCTGTGTAATTAACTTTACTTGAGAAATGCTTTAGTCTAACATTGTTTATTGAAGAATTACTAAGACAGTGCTATTATTGTGTTACCCTGAAGGTTTGTAGCTTGCCTTGTCAACCCATCAGCCCTTCCATTTCCTAGATTGCCAGTATGGCTATATACATGACAGTAGATGACATTAACAGCTTTAGCATTAAAAGCTTTAAGAATTGCATGAGAAGTGATAATTATTCTATTACAGTAGACGATTTTGGGAATGCTAATGTACCTGACGGCAAAATCACACCAGAATTCCAATTGGTCCATGCACACAGTGGAATACACATAAACGAAACAGCAGACGAAATCGGCAAATAGGCAGCCACAAACGAATGTGGGCGAATACTATATATGCTATACCCGAAGTAGCAGACCATCCTTTTAACGGAACAGTGGCAAATTCCTGGCGGCAACGACAATATTGGCAGGAAAGTGTGTAATTACCTTCCCAATATCAGAGATAAATTACGCAGAAAGCGCTTAAAATACCAATGAGCCGAAAATCAAATCGAGAACTTAGAGGAGGGGTGGTGGGATGTTCATGGATTCGTTCTACAGGGTTGTTCTGCATCGAAATTGGGACGGAACTTCCCTATTTTCGAGTACGTCAAATCACTCACTCACCTACCTGTAACGCATCTTGGGCAATGATACGCCTAAATGATCAATGGGTATCGTCCATTCCTAACGAATGAATAAAATTTCAAGTATTCAGTTATTTAAAACAACACCAGCCCTTGAGTATATCGTACCAAAGCGATTTCTTTGCTCTTAGTACATAATTTGTTAAAGGAAATTCTTGTCAATATGCATGTTAAATAGGTTTACTCAGTAGTTAAATAGTAAAACATTCTACATTTGAAGGGTAATTAAGGGCGATTTATCACTTAATTCTATTAGGTACCATCGCGTAAGTACCAAAGGTCTTAATATGTAGCTATTAATGTGAAATGCAGTTTTAGTCTTTCAATCAATTCCAGGTTTACCATAGTTAAATTACTTGTAAGGATCCCTTGATTAGTTTATAATATATTGTTTTTCTTTCATAGACTATAACATTGAATACTAAAAAAAAACACGGCAAAATAATCGATATTTTAGTGACAAGAGAAAGGTTGGAAGCTCTTTCTCTGGAATTACATCTGAGATGAGTAATTTCGATAAAGGTCCTCCATAGAATCCTCTGAACCCCAAAATTCGTTTTCTCTCTCTGTCAAAACCACTCGAGTCGAGGGATGAATATGTATGACGATCATTGAATAACTTCCCTCATATTCTCCTTGCGTGCAGAACTCATTAATTTTTTCCAATAGAAGGAAGCGCGTATATTGAGAAAGAGATAGATACCCGGATGTTATGAAGAAATCTCTTTTAAGCGTTTAATAATAGATGTGAGCTGTATAGAAAACGAATTGAAGTTGACGGGACTTAAGAAAGAAATAAAGTTGTAATGAGAGGGAAGCGAATGTTTTGGTTTATCCTGTCACTCTTTTGTAGAGTTAAAAGGTAGCGTATGTAGACTTAACTAACTTTATCTCAAATGCTATAATAGTGTGCAAGGTTTTATTTTGAATAACTAGTTATGTAATGTAATGTACTGGCGTTTCTACAATTTCTACTTTTTTCACCTTCCACCAACTGCAAATTAGTTTTAAACTATAAATACGATTACAGTTTCAGTCTCATTACAGAGCCTTTAGCAACTCTGTTCTAGATTTTCTGCTGTTACGAAGTAGTTGAAGCAAAGGTTTTACTTGCTGCGATTGGTCAGGGGATGTGTTAATCAGGGCTTTCTTGACATAGTATTTTTGTGTTCCTGAATTATATAAAGGCGGCTCACTAATTAAATAACAAAAATTAATAAAATTCAAATATTTTTAATCTTAAATTCAGATAATGGTATTGACAGCTAGGTACAAACGCAAATTATTTACACAGCTATGTTTGCATAACACAGTTTAAAATTCGTTAACTATAGCGTCATAAGCAGATACATAAACATAGCAAAGGAAATTTCCATTTTATGTACAGTTGTGCCTAAAAATTACATTAAATATTAAATTCACAATAAATTCTCAAATAATGTCTTTATCCCTGGATTCGGTTCTATACAGTATCTTTATCCGTCTTGGGACAAAGTTCCTTAATACATACTGGCATTCCAAAAATTTTTATTTGCATTATAAACTCTACAATCTAAGGAGGTACTTACATGAGGAGGCATTAGGAATGTGAATTCTAACACGAATTTAATGATAACACACGGAGAGACAGGCAGCAAATGTATTAATGTAACCTCTCCTAACACAATCACATACAGATCTTAATATTGTTTATTACTATTCGTGGAGAGAGAAGCCGTCCTTTCCATCGCCCTAAATATCAGCCCGGAACAGACCTTTTCCAATAATTCATAAACTCAAAACATTTGACCAAATTTAAGTCTAAGCAAAAGCTAAAAGCCCCAAAATTCTTTTTTCGGTAAAATATTTCCTATCATACTTAATTATTAATAAATTAAGACCTACATTTTCTATATCTATATATATTCTATATCTGGAAAGTAGTACTAGAACATGAGAGACCTATTTGGTCAAAAAGTTTGCGCATAGAGCTACAAAATTAAATTTAAAGATAAGCAAAAGTAGTAAAAATTTTAAAAGCAATCGCCTAAAAGTAAATTTGATACCTTAGAGCGTAAAAATACTTTGAACAAAAGATCAATTACTAAAAAAGTAAAAGTAATTGAAAAAAAACTTAATGTTGGTATTGAAAAAACTCAACATTTAGTTTATGTTGGTATTAAAACAACTCAACTTTTAATTTTTACGTGTTTTAATTTTTTAAATTTTGAGTTTTTTCAATACCAATATCTAGTTTTTTTCCGCAATTACTTTTACTTTTTTAGTAATTGACTTTTTGTTCGAAGTATTTTTACACTCTGGAACTAAGGTATCAAATTTACTTTTAGACGATTGCTTCTAGAATTTTATTCCTTTTGCTTATTCTACATCTATATATATCTATATATATTCTCTATCTATCTATCTATATATATATATACACTCACGTTTGTGAAAATTGCAACACCATGAAGGACTTACGCGAGTGAGCTGAAATTTTCAGGAAATGCAAAGTAGCGCATGATATGCAAATGATTAGAATTGCAAATCCGTAGCGCATGCGTATGCTGAGCAGCGCCCTCTGAACGGCTGATGGATCCGAATAAATAGACGGCTGTAGCGAGGCGTGTATGGTTATCGGTGGTTATCTGCTAGTGGTAAACGTTAACTCAATCTGTACTTATGCCTCGTCGACGAAAGAGAGC
>KK114627.1:408053-418769 GCA_000611955.2 Stegodyphus mimosarum
TGAATGCTTGGATGTATAACAGAAATGTCATTGCTTGTTGAGTTGAGCATTAAATGTTTAATGAGCCGATATACTTCACTTGGCATGGTCATTAGAGCTATTGTTAATCTTGTATCAAAACGTTTGTAATAAGCAGAAGCAAAGTTTTGAAAAGTTTGGTTCCTCCCCTCCCCCTCCGTTAAGTGTATCACTTAGGAAAAACACCGAAATATTTGGAAAACATTTCAACTGCTAATCACGGCTAAGAATCACTGTTTAATCTTTAGAAAACTGTATTGCAAGATTTCCCCTTTAACTGACTAGCCTCTTGCCTGGCACGCTGCCTAAAATATTTATTATGCCTAAATATTTTCTTGCCTAAAATATTTGTTATAAAAAATTATAATTTTGAAAAATAGGATCTAAAATGAGTTCGGCTTTGTCAATTCATTCGTTCAGCTTGTAGTGAATAAAGATGAAGAACTGCGTTTAATGTTTTTAAATGGTTTAATTTCTTAATCAACATTCAGATAAAATTTGAAAGAAAAATTAAATCCTTTATGCTTTTGTCCACTAGTAATATACTGGCGAATAGAAGATACTATTTTTTCAGGCCACGGTACTACATTTTTATTTAAATAGCTGAAATTTCTGATTAAACTTGTAACCTTATGCTTTACTCAGTGGCAATACAACGGTTTTTAATCGACGAAATTATGAATCACAATTTCATTAAAAATTCGCACAAAAATAAACAAATGCCAAATAAATAAATATTTAACGTGTTATATTTAACATTTTATGTGTTAAAATTATTTATTAAATATCATGTTCTTCGCACTTAAACTATGAAATTCATTTCAACAGCAATATCACAAAACAATTTAAAAGCCGCATATCTTAAAAATTTCCGATACACAATCTCGAGCGTAACAAATTCCAAATATGGGCTTGCAGGTGCCTATATTCGAGTGGAGGACTACGTTATTCAAAATGTGATGTCTCTAGGTACCGTTGTTATTTCAAAGTACGAGAAACATACATACATTCATGCATTCCTCATTATTTAATTACTTTAATGCAGGGCTCTAATATTGGGTGGCAACAATTTGAAAAGTGAAACGCCGTTTATAGTGAATCAACACAAAATGCCAAAGCGAAATTAACAGCCCTTCTAGACAAATTGCACATTTACCCTTAAAATTGCTGGAAGAATTTAATTTTTAACGGTCGCTCAGAAGATCTCTTTTAAAGTTTCGTATGATATTTAAGCAGAGATGATCAACAGAGATGACCCAGGTGAAATGGCGAAACATTTTATAGGATTTGAGTTGAATACACATTTCGATTAATATGGAAAAGTTATAATTTCTGTCTGTTTGAAAAGTGAAAAAGTATATAGCGTAATTCTATAAAAATATTGAATGTTTTTAATTAGGCATATCGTAAATGAAAGGCATTTTTATTTCAACCAATTAGACTTAAAAGTAAAAAAAAATAATATTCTTATAAACTGCATCTATTATGGCTTAGTTTATTAATTAACAATATACAGATCAAATTCGAAAGGTAAATATCTTACATTTTGCCGAAAGGCAACAAACTCGAATGAAAAGTGAAAAAGCGCAAATACGGCAATAATATATCTTTTGGACTAAAATTTAAAATTTAATAAATAAACAAACAGACAAAAATTCGAAATTCAAATTCGGATTCAAAATGCTCATGTTCAGAGGGAAGACTACAAGTTTTTTCAAAATTTGGAGGCTCCAAGCCCCGCCATATTTCCACAGTATTCCGAACATGCAGATTCTTTGTAATTATTAATACCTGAGGTAACTATTTTAGGCGTCTAGTAATCTAATAAAGTTTCACGCATTATACGATATTATAGAAGTCATTATTCATTGTTATTGAGGCTATTTTCTTAAGCTCTTCTTACGCTAACAAATATTTATCATTCCCCAAGTTGACAGATGAGGCAATAGTTTCTTAAACAAAAGAAGGTATTGGGTAAATTTACTGGTTATTCATAGGCTATGCGCATAGTTGCAAGCGGGTTCTCAAAATGCTACTTTTCGACAAAGCATAAGATCTTCAACTAATTCGTCCATATGATCTTAACAAGCAGAGAATAATATCACTTAACTAACTTTAACAACTTAATTCACAGAAATCAATCAGATTCACAGAATTAATCAGATTCACAGAAAGAAATGGTTAGGCATCTTATCGCTCATAATGTCAAATTCAACAATAAACTTTTGAAACCAAATCTAACCGCGAGTGAATGAGCTACAATGCGCGAAATTCATTCTAACACGGATATTATCATTTCAAAGGTCGACAAATGTGGCCAGATAGTCGTCATGTACAAGAACACTTACATTGATAGTGTCACTAACTCTTAAACGATGGACCATATAATCAGATTCCTAAAGATCCTTCACCTTCAGACCTGTCAAAAATAAAAACTGAGATCAAATCTTCACAAATCCTTTCAAGCAACTTAAAACATTCGCTTATCCCGTCTGTTTCGAATTGTGCCAGATTATATGCTTTTCCCAAAATTCATAAAAGTGGTATTCCTTTCCGCCCTATCGTATCAAATTTAGGTACAGCCTCGTATCAGTTAGCTAAGTATTTAGCTCCTAGATTTTCAACTCTATTAGACAATAACATTTACACCATAAAAAATTCAATAGAATTTGTAAAAAAGGTTAAAAACATTTCTCCTAGAAATTTACTCATGGTTTCTTTTGATGTAAAATCATTATTCACTAATGTTCCAGTAGAAGGTGCATTAAGTTGTCCAGAAACCAGACTTCGCGAATTTCATTTCTCTTGCATCGAAATTGATGAGCTAATTTCTCTCACTCAACTCTGTTTGAAACAAAGCATTTTGATTTCCAAAATACATATTACAAGCAAACTGAGGGATTAGCCATGGGAAGCCCCTCAGTCCCATCCTGGCTGATATCTACATGCATTATTATGAATCAAAATTGTTTGAAATTTTAAAGTTCCTGGTATGGTTCCGCTACGTAGACGATACTTTTACATGTTTGAAGTTAATAAAGATGATTTAAATAAAGTTCTTTCAACAATGAATTCCATTGATCCTGCTGTTCAGTTCACTTTTGAACTTGAGACTTGCAATTATCTTCCGTTTTTCGACATTCTGGTCACATGTAACACATCCAACTTCAGTACTGCGGTTTACCGTAAACCTTCATCGGTTTGCCTTCCACACTTCAAATCATGTCATCCGACTAAACAAAAGTTAGCTTCATTTTATTCCTAAGTTTTCCGTGCTCTTCAAGTTTGCTTCTCCAGACTATTCTTTGATGAAGAACTGAATTATTTAAAAGCAATAGCTATTGACAGGGGCTTTTCACCCAACATTATTAATCAAGCAGTTACAATATTATCATCTTAACACACCAAAAGGCAGACTATTGTTTTAGGAGATTATAAAATTTCTGTTGTCGTTCCCTTCTTTCCATCAATTAGCTATAAAGTTGCACGTATTTTACAGAAATTTAACTTTCGGGTCGTTTATTCTCCCATCAATAAAATTCCGAGTTCCATACTCAAGAACCCCATTCCGGATATGAATTTCTGGGGTATTTACAGGATTCTTTGCCAGTGTGGTTTAATTTACATTGGCCAAACTAAAAGAGCCTTAAAATTTCGCGTTAAGGAACATGAGGCATATGTTAAAAAATAGGAAACACAGAAGTCTTCTGTTGCCCAACATTGTTGGTCCGAAAATCACACTTTCAATTTTTCTGCTGCCAAAATTATTCAAAACCATATTCCATTGGTGAACTGGATTTTCTAAAGGCAGTTCGTATTCAAAAAAATCTTTTTTTTCTAGTTAACGGCCCTAATTCTAATCCATCTTTGCCTTCAGCCTTTAAAGAAATTATGTTTTAATTCTGGATTCATAAACGGATGGCGCCAGTAGCTTCTCTCCTGTCCAGGCTTTCTTATCTTATCTTACCTAATCATTATACCTTAATCTCGTTCATTTGCGCTTTTGCAGCTGAGGATGGTGGTTCGGTAAAACTATCGAAACTAGGGCAGTGAAAATTTGAAAATATAACGCTGATTTTTGTTGTTTGACTTCTAAATTAATATCACTTATTTATAATTTAAACTTAATTTTATTTTTTAAAAACAGATAAAATTAATGTAAATTGAACTGCGTTTTATTTACGATATAAACCGATAAAGTTTATGAGTATTTACTGCATTTTATAAATAATAAAATGGTTTTCTAATTCTTTCTCATTCATAGGTATGCAGCATATATTATTTATGCGATGCAGAACAAATAGATTTTATAGCAAAATAAGTATTCAGAACTGCACTATACGCGCAGGATATTCAATAAATTTTGTATCTAAGTATAATCTAATATTTATGGAATGACAAAATGGGATGAAACGATTCCATCAGCTTGTAAAGATATAAAAACGAAAGCACACACAGTAGGTACTATTATTGAACTGGTAGTATTATTATAGTACACTCAGTAGGTACTATTATTTGGATGTTTAGAAGCTATTGGTTACATTTTAATTGATACACTTTCGTTTAATCGGTATTTAATATTATTTATTTATTATATTATTTCTTTTAATGTTTGTTTAATCTTATCCCCTAGTTTTAAAATGGATACACATGTTTAAAGTAAGACTTATTCTCTACTTTCTACTTTTTAATTCTCCCGTTCTAATGTAGCTCGTTTATATGATTCACTAGAGAATCAAAGACTTGCTATATATATTAATCAAAGGTTTACTATAGTATATACTAATCGCTACAGAACAATTACTATATTCTTTATCATCAGATTCTTCAACTAAAATAAAGTAAAATGAAGTGAAACAATTGATATTTCAGCTAATATCAGCTTGCCAGGGCATACTGAAAAATACAGTAATGTACCAAAAATAATGAATATATATTTGAGTAAAGCTGGAAGAAAGAAATGAGTTGATCTATATATTTTATTTACAATTTTGTTGCAGTTGGTGCGCCGAAAGAAATTTAACGCAAGTAATTTATATGTTTCCAAACGTTATAAATACGTCATTAATATTCTCATGAAATTTTTTTCGTTTACAAACATAATCTAATACTCGAGCAAAAATTCATTAAACTAGAAATATTTTTATGTTTTAAATTTATGCAAATAATATTACTAGTTGCCTGTGTGTGGTTGGTTATAAGGAATTTCTCTTCTTCCTTTTTGGCATGCCTTCGCGGTGTAGTGGTCAGCACGCTCTGCGCGTATTCGAGAGTTCCAGCCCCGGCGAGAACATTGCTCATTTTTCACCTCTCCTGCTTCCAAATAACCTAATGACTCTACACCGTTACTAAAGTTCGCAGATGTTTTCTAGAGCATTGATTCTATAATATGTCTGTTTTGAAAAAAAATTAAAGTTATCAATTTTTTTTATAGTAGTCAGGTCATTTAACCAGTTATTGTCAGAAACCTTTTTTAAACGGTTATATCTTTCTTAGTTAGGTGTAAATGAAAAACTTGGCTCTTCAATTTGTGTACCGTTTATAAGTATATTGAGCAGCTTTAAAACGATATATCTTGGTCGAATTTGTCGAAACAGAGTTACGCTTATTGTATTACCCTTATAATAGTGAGTACAATGATTTCGTAAATATACGAGTAAATATAGGGCTAGGGGTATAAAATGTTCTATTAAATCGCTTTATAAAATTGATGTTTTTATTTAAAAATCCAAAAACATGAATATTTGCATCATTTGAAAAAATTTTTGTATTTGGATGCACAATAAACTCTTGTCGAAAAGGGGGTGCTGCGTAATTAATACATTGCGAGCACGGCAAAATCGCGTTCTGCACTGTTAACTTTCTAAGGAAAAAATGCGTTAGTTATAATTCGCATTAAACAGTACGTATATTGTAATTAAATCTAAATATTATTGTAATTTAAAGAAAAAAATTAATCAAATTTCAATTTAAAGGATTTTTAATACTGTTTAGTAAGTACATGAAACATTTCGTTTTAAAAGAGCTTGTGTGTTTTGTTTATGATAATAACACACCTCTTTTGAAACTTTGGTAAGCAGCGCAGAATATTTCAAGGCCTCCTCTTCTTTTTTCATTTGGATCGATCTCCATTGTAAAATCAGGGAGTTATTCTGCTTTCTTTAAGAATAATTTTATTTTAAATCGTTGGTGCACAGTCGGCTTCTTTATCCTTACTGTTTTCACTATCGGCTGCGTTATAAAATCATTCAATTCTTTATTCATCATTTCCCGATAAAGTCTTCGACATGTACTTCATTCATACAGAAAAACCTTCGCTGCCAATTTGCAGTTTGCACTATTTCTTTCACTTCGTTTTCAGCCGATGGAAATCTTTTAAAATTTTTGATAACTTCTGACCAGAGCTAGTACCAGCAAACATTCAGTGTTGGCTAATCAATGTTTAACATCGTATGAATAAAATTCGAACTTTGTACAAATTAAATTAAAGCAATTAAAGTAACATATATATCGAAATCAGATTCCGCAAACTCCGCGCTTCGGTTTGTGGTATATGTGTAAGACCAACGGTTTCCGATAGACAGGTAGTGTAAAATTTTAGTGGACACGGTGTATATATGCCATGCCCATCTACTCTTTGTGAATAATATTGATACTTCTTGTAAATGAAACTCTACATTATGCCCCCTTGCAAATGTTAACCTTATTTTAGTCATTGATAATTTGCTAATGAAAACTGCTATACTCAACACTGCGTTGATGCTTGTTAGTTTAATAAAAGATTAAGTGTTATCATTGGGAGTATTGGTTGTATACACAGACACTAAATATTTTTTCTAATAGTTGGGTAAAATTAATATTTTCTTTATTTCTTTTAGTTAAGCAAATGACACTAAATAATGCAACTTCAGGAACATTTTGACAGTAAAATAGATCCCCAATTCCCCAAATATTCAGTTAAGAATTAAATGCACGCCATTCCGAAAGGAGGTAACTAGGAGTCGTTTCAAACAGAATCAGAAGAATCATCATCTTGGCAAATTCTTTGCTCTTGATGAACAGGTACCTGTACTTGTTTGCCATCGAAGTCGATAGAGTCCTCAATAGAATCTACGCTAAACGCGGGATTGCTGCTTTGCCTAATTTAAAATCTCCTTTATTTAAAAGTTCCTTACTTCCTTGTTAAAGCCATCACTTAGCCAGCCGCCAGAATTGAAACATAAATCGCCACTCACTTTAAATTGTGAACATAATTAGCTAAAGTTTTAAAAAGAAATTTCCATTTGGGTTACTTTTTACACTTTAAAAAAATCAAATAAAATATATAGGAAGAAAATAACTTTTCAGAAGCACCATTTGAGTTCCGATAGAGAAAATAAATATATTAAATCACTATTTTCAGAGGATAAACAAGTCATTCTCTTTGCGATTCGAGATCCTCTTCGAGTCATTTTCCCCTAGGAAAAGATACTGAGATTTCGTTGAAGAGCACTAAAGAAGTAAAGAAGTTTCCAACGTTTTGTACCTCGTCAACACAAACAACTCCTGTCTTAGAAGTACATCAAGTAGGAAAAAAAACTAACTGTGGCACAGAGGACTTTTAGATAACATCGTGACTTTGTTGTAATTGGTTCTTACAAGGTATTCGAGCACGAATAAAAGTTCTGCCTTTGTTGTCATGATGTAACCTCGTCCCAAAAGGATGGATAAACATTCAAGTTGTTTCGAAGTTTAATTCTGGGATTTATTTTTATGAGAAAGAAAAGGGAAACGATGGGATCTCTTTCTCTGAAACAGATTGAAGTTTAACTCCTTTGCCTCACAAATGAAATGCAAAAACTTTTCGAAAACATTAACTCTCTTTGACTTCCTTGATGACTTTCGATGTAGGTCCTAACTGTTAGGATAAACTATCAAAATGTACTTTATAACAGTTGTAAAACTCCAATTATGTAAAATAATCTGTATCCAAATTAATTTGAATAAATACATATTCAGATGAAACGAAGGTTTGCTACCTGTTAAGATTCAAAACGACGGAATTGAATTTATATAATTTATGAAATGTGAATTCATGTAAGGTAACATAACTAGTTTGGCTTTAAATTCTATCTCCTTGTAAACAGTCAGGTGAGATATTGCCCCATCTTAGGCCTCTAGTGTCGTAACATTGAACTCAGAATAAATTTTAAACTAAAACATTTTAATATAACTTAAACAGTTCCTATAAGTACAGAATAGGTGAACGCGTTTTGCTTGATTAACAGCGCATAAAAGGCAAGATGAAACTTAAGTATACAACTCACAAAATAAGGTCTTATGAAAGCATCGCAGTTCTAGAACATCGCGTACAAAACATCGTTGTCGAAGATAAAGTGGTTCAAAAAAACTTCGCAGTTTAAAATTATCGTCAACGAAAATATGGTGAAAACTAAAGCAACCGTAAATCATCGTATGAGATGATAACATCGCAGACATGCATTTTTCAAGTTTTAAAAGTTGTAAATTCATATCGCACAACGGTTTGTGAACGCCAAAACGGAATGAGCAATATTTTTACTTTTATATTTCGTATTTTTGGATTAGCTAAAATTTTTGCTAAAAGAGTGAGAAGGAAGGATAATCACAAAAAACGCTGCGTTAATCAATCAAACACTGCATGAGTAGAAAACTAATGCTACTTACAGCAGTTAATAGAATTTTAAATTTACGTAGTTAACTCACACAGACCATTAATTAATAAGTCTATCTAAGACAGTTTTATTAGTAATTTTTCTTAATAAAAATAGTCTAGAATGGATTAGAATAAGGTAGGTGAGTAACTGCATGAGGTTACCTCTATTAAAATGGTTTATTAATTATCAGATTATCAAATTATTTTCTTTCACATTTGTTAATCTGATATTCTTGAAACTCGTGAAAGTGAGTCTTGTTTTGTTTCAATTTATTCATCGTCTTAAAGTGTCACTAACATCTTCAAATACAGCGTGCAGATAATCATTTAGATATTATGTAGTTTGTTAGTTATGAGGAAATATGTCAGGTGCATAATATTTCGATTGAAGATTTGGATTCATTGAATTATTTCAAAACACATTAGGTCTATCTGATTAAGCGGAGAAATGCCTTTGTGGAGGACTTTAATATTACATTTTTATATTACTTTTTTCGCAATATTTTCGTCTTCGATGTTTTCAGCTGACATCCCTTTTCTACCATTGGAAACCGACATAGTTTCACTGGAACTGATGTACCGGAACTGAACCGAAAACTTTTCATTTTAATTCTCTCTCTCGTCGGTATTCTCCAATAGGCTTTTTATATTGCTAGCTTTCGCGTAAGTCAATGACGCAGATATCTAAAAAGCGAAGGTTTTGAGAAATGATTTTCCAATGTGCTGTTGAGGGTAGATTGGGTATATGGCCCGTGTTTAAGAGATGGGCATAAATAGTAGTTCCAAGAAGATCAGCCGTCGCTAACAAACGCTTTCCTTTAAGAACTCCTTTCTTGTATACGTTAATTAACTTGAATCCTGGAGGGCGCCAAAGAAGTAGATAAATATATAAAGATAAAAATAGTAAAAAAAAAGATAAAAATTGTAAAATAAAAACGTAGTAAATATTAAAACTACAGTTATGGAAACCTATACAAAGAAAATAAAAACAGAACAAACCAATCCAGTATGCGTATGTAATATACTTAATATAATATACAACATCCGATAATCTGAAACTGAACAAAACAACAACTTTGTGTTTGGAATCCTTCTTTGTAGATTTTTTTTTGCTTCTGATGAAGGTGGACCTGTACCTTATTGCCCTCAAATTCGGTGGAGTGATTATAATTTACGCCAAGCATCCTATTTTTCAGTTTAAGAAAACTTCTAAAATTCTCTAAATATCAAAAAAAGAAAGTACTGGATAAAAATAAAAATTTAAAATTTCTTTCACTGCAGATTTTTACGTAACTCGTAATAATAACAGTCCCATAATCAAGTAAGAATTATAACCATGCTAATGCTGTATTCACAAAACTTTTTTTCTATGTCGAATTTCAATTTCAATAACATATAGGAAAAATTCCGAAAACCTACAGGTAGTTAATTGATTTCACAGTCAGAACAATTATGCTTTGACCGCATATTTCATTACTTTTGGTAAGATATCGCTTATCTTACTGCAGCATGCTTCACTGGCTCAATAGCTTCGGGAAACACCACATG
This sequence comes from Stegodyphus mimosarum, assembly GCA_000611955.2. NCBI lineage: Eukaryota > Metazoa > Arthropoda > Arachnida > Araneae > Eresidae > Stegodyphus > Stegodyphus mimosarum. Next base: position 418,294 of record KK114627.1, read on the forward strand.
TGTCACCATTTGGCAATAGCTACTATGTCATGGATGTTGTTCTGACCTGATTAAGTTTGCTTATGTGTTAGGATTATGAAATATGAAATCAATCAAATTCCCCTTACAATCATGACGAAACAGAGTGCAATTAAAATGTGCAATCTCCATTATCTTCGAACAAAGTAATTAATCGTATGCACCAGGCGACAACACAGACGATTCTCCGAAAGCCAAAGGTAAACAAATGAGGAGGGCTCGATGCTCCGTTCTATGACGTGAAGATCCACGTGCCCAATATCCAATCACTTACGAATTCCAGATCAACTCTTCCGCATTATCCGATCATTAATGCGTAGATAGGAATTGAAGCAGCGCCTAATTAGATTCCTGCATTCCCGCCTCGATGTTTGGGCATTTTCTAATGAATCCAGCGTGGCACGGGCATCTGTGTCCATGCGATTAAGCGATGAAAATAAACAGGAATGTGATCGGAA
>KK114627.1:418803-434139 GCA_000611955.2 Stegodyphus mimosarum
TTATAATGAATCCAGGTATTTTCCTAGTTAATTGAAAAGAGGTTCTTTCGCGTAATTATATCAAGAGTCAAAATGTCCGTAGACTGAAATTGCGTTCAAGTAGCATTTAATGGAAAGATTTCGGTGTTTCCTGATTTTTTCAGAATTGAAAAGAAAATAGGGAATAATAACCTGTTATTTTTTGTAGAATTAAACTAATACTTCTTGACGTAAAACATAATAATACGTCTAAAAGATATTAATACGTCTTTACTTAAAACATAATAATTCTGTTAAATATTGAAATAAAATTTGTTACGCGAATTTCAGATCATTTTTCTGCAACATGTGTAATGTCTTGTATGTAACTGTTACTTATGTTAGATTACGATATAATAGCCTAAACAAATACAAAGTTAAATTGACAATATATAAGTTTTAAATAATTTTTATATTGATTTAATTTTAAATAAAATTAGACCTAAAATTTGATAATATCACTGATCAGTAATAATAGTAGGTGGCTGCAAGAAGCATTCACAAAAAGAAAATAAACAAAGTTAAATTTGAATAGCATTTCTTTTGCTTAGATAACTAAAAAATATTTACAGACACATTTACTCCTGACAGTCGAATTGCACAATTTTAAGTAGTGAAATATCTTTAAAGAGATGCACAGGTATAAGTGCAAGAAACTCAAGAATTTCGTTACTGGTCATACTAGCATTGCTACTGCAATAACTGTGCAGCTCGTCCACAGTTTTGATAGAGAATACCCCGAAGCACGGTCCAAAAGTCTTCCATTTCTCTTCTCTTACACCCATACGGAAAAACTATTCGGACTCGGCAGTATTAAGTCACAGCATTGAGTTTTACAAACACATAAAGCGCCGTTCATACTGGGACATATCGGAGCTAAGAACATATCTGACACAACCAATATAGCCGATAAGCTAGAAAAAAAAAACAGTTTTTTGTCACTACGGATCCAGTTGAAAAACCTGAACTTCACGTAAAACGGAGCTAGTCGACACATGAAACCGATCAATCAGGAGAGTATTTCAAATCATCAGCAGCAGCGTTAAGTTAAATAAACAACATGGCAGACGATATGAGCGAAGATTGTAGTCTAATTGCCGAAATCCAGCGACATCCCGTTATATGGGATAATTGACTTCAGAACTACAAAAATAAAAATAGAATGCACTTAGATAATGATTTCAGACCATCTTCATCGGAATAGTAAGTAGTTTTCTTTTCCATTTAAGACTATTTTTGTGTTCAGATTTTGAATTCGGATAGTTAAATTACTGATATCATAGATCTCAGGTAATGTATCTAATTGTACTATAAAATTAGTAATGGAATTAAAAGTAGTGAAGCAAAGGATAGACAAAAGGTTTTTCGACCGTCGAGCGTGCGGCTTTGCGCCATTTTCTTTTACATACTGCTTTACCACATGCTTCGCTAAGTTCACCGGATTACGTTAATATGTGATTTTTTCTGTGTTTTCGTGATTCCTCTAGTGTCTGCGCGGATTTTGGGGGTGATTATTCATCATGAGTGATAATGAGCTACGTGAAAAGTTTTCGGATAATTTGTTGAAAATGACCGTTATTAACTTGGCAATGGATACAACTGAGGAACTTCTTGCTTAAGTAAATTCAATCTTAGGTGACAATTGGAATACCCTGCTTAATAAACCTCAATTTGAATTTGAGGACTATCCAGATTTGTGACAGAATTAAAAATGATATTCAATCACAAGGAAATTTTTGTGCACGACTATTACGTACTCTGACCGTTGAGGAGAGCAAGAGACAAATGGAGGATGACTTCCATAAATCAAGAACTGTTGCTGAAGGACTTCTTAATATATTTAAAAGTAAGTGCGAATATTTTAGTAGCCTGAATCCTAATTTTGCTAATCTTAATGATAAAGATGTTATTATGCATAAAATTGAATCTGCTGCTGCTGATGCTAGTAAAATTGTTGAAAATGATTCTAAGATTACTGCTAATAACGATTCTAATGATAAAACTAAGCCAAAGGCTAAGAGAAATTCAGTGAAAAAAGTTTAAAAAAATCGATTAATGATATAAGGGACGAGAACGACTTTATCCTTCCGAGGATCCCCTCTCTGCCAAACTTGTTAAAAATAATATAGAACTTTCCCTAGCTAATAAATTTCAAAAATTGACTTGTAAAAATGCTGACGATAATAGTAATGCAAATGAATGTGATATTGATGTACAAATTATTGACATGGATACCCAAACTGGACCAGATAATGATGTTGTGCCTGTTCAACCACCCAAAATTCACCCAATCATGGTAAAGCCTGAAATTAAGTTTAGCGACTTTTTGAAAGTCTTAAGAACTGATACTAAGTGCGAATTTGTTGATAAAGTCAACGGAGAATTTTTAAAAATTTTTCCTGCAGCAGAGGATGATCACAAATTCATTATATACTATTTAGACGGAAAGAAAATAGACCACTGTGTCATTTTTACCAAACATGAAAAACCAATTAACCAGTGGTAAAGCGCGTGGGGTGTATCATATCCCAGGTCTACAAAAAAGTGAATTATTCCTAACTTGTCAAACTGACATTCTGTACTACATTCAGTAGCTGAGTTTCTAGTAGTGAGTGACCTTCAGAATCGCTTTTCCGTTCCCTGTGTGTTTCAGAAAAAGACTTATCCGTATTTTATTACATCTGGGGTGTGACACACCCCACTCGCCTGTCCACGTAAGTGTTTTACTGACTGAATATTTATTTTAAAAATTTATTTCTAGAGTGTAACAGTGAATATTTCTACTCCCAAGCGTTTAAAAGATTTCTAAGCGCATTATGAAAAAAAGAATGACTCCCTATGAATTGGAAATGCAGCGACTGTGAGACTGATTAGAAATATTTGAAAATGAAGAAAATCACATTTCGGAAACTGAAGATGAAAATAGGAATATTTTCTATATTGTTTGGTTTCGAAAAAGATAAAGCATTAATTTCTTATGTTCCTAAAAAAAGAAAAAACTGTTTTTATGCTTTGAAATTACATAACGATGATGCTCTAAATGGCACTACTGGAGAAAAGAAAACGCCAGAAATTATATATTTTTATAATGCGACTAAGGAAGCAGTGGATAATCTGACGAAATGGCAGCAAGTTATTCAATTGCCAGAATAACAAAGAAGTGGCCAATGGTAATTTTCCTTTCTGCACTGAATGTTGCTGCAATAAATGCTCGAATTATATTACTTTCAACAGCTAATCCACCAACCAGGTAAAGAAGCAGATGTTTGTTTTTGACGGACTTAGCATTACAATTAATAAAAATATATATTAAACAACGATCAGAGATTGATACTTTACCAAGAAACTTACGTACTGCTTGCAAAAGAAGAGCAGAAATTTCGTGGAACAATTCAAACGAATATACGAAATTCGAAGCAACTAAGTATAAAAGTTATGATGAATGCCCTGGAACCAAGGACACAAGATCGCGAATGCTATATTTAAAATGTGAAAACCTTCTGTGCTAAGAACACGTGAATGAATTTTAATGTGCCCACTCTAGTAACTTTTTTTGATGCGCCTTCCGCCGGGTTAAAGTGGTTATTCGAAGATCGCCGATTGACTGCCCCACAAACGAAATCAGTGGTGAATTACAAGCCCTAGGGTACAAGGTCCGGAGGGTAGCTTAGATGCACAGAGTTAGGACTAGAGCCCCTATGCTCTTGTTCCAAGTGCAATTAAATAGCGCTCCCGGGGATGAACAGGTTTACGACTACATAATAACTCATGGGATTTTATGATTGTTCTGCCAAACATTTAGATACGGTTAAATGTTGTAACTGCCTTCAAACTGGTCATACGGCCAATTATAGGGGTTTCCCTAAATTTCCCATAAATAAGTCTCTAGAAGTAATGCTAACCCAGATACTAGTAAGAGTAACATGTCTAACTTTAAACAGGCTCCTAGCCAAAATACTGATAACGTCAAAAGTAATACCACTATTAACGGCATTTCTTACGCTTCTGTTCTTAAGAACTCAAAACCTGCAAAAACTGATGTGCAAAAAAGTAAAAATTAGAAAAATAATGTAAACTGTAACATTTCACAAAGTGAAGCTGGCCTAGGAGGCTTCATGGATATTATGAGATTTTTTAAAGAAATTAGTAACATGTTTAAAGGCCTGTCATTTGGAAACGTTATTCGTAAAATCACTGCAAAACTACCTTAATTGCAGGCTGCTACCTATGCCATAGATAAGTTCTTTATTGTGTTTAATATGTGTGAAGACATTTTTGGCCCTATCATTAATGTAAATAATGACTAGTTGCATAAATACCTGTTTACACATATTTATATGGAATGCGAATGGACTTTCTCAGAGGATTCCTGAAATCCGAGACTTTAAAAATAAGTACGAACCAGACATTTTCATCCTACAAGAACAACGACTTGGTCTTTCTACTGCTATTTAAATGCAGAATTATGCAGTTTACCGTTACAAGAGACCAGCCACTGTCCAGAACCCTGCACTTCTGATTAAACGCTGCATTCTTCATCACCCTGTTCAATTCCATAGCTTTCAACCATCGAGGCCTCAGATATTTCACTCACTACAAGCACTCCCACAACATACATTTTTGTCTCCACATACCTTCCCCCCAGCACGAAACCCTCAGCTCGTCCACATGGACCTGCAGGTTCTACTCTTACTTGGAACGCATGTTATTATAGGTGGAGACCTTAACGCTAGACACCGTGCCTGGAACTGCTGAAACTCAAACAACATAGGACGCGTAGTATTCAATTTGGCCAACTCGGCGAACCTACGCATAGCAGCTCCCAAAAGCCCAACACGGTATACTGCCCGTTCTTCTGAAATCATTGATTTCTTCCTGCTCAGAAACACCAGCGTTCCTCTGGATGTTTCTGTGCTGGATGAACTCTCCTCTGACCATAACCCGGTCAGGATGATTCTGAACATCAGCAGTTATACCCCACCAGACACAAGAGTCTTTATTACTGATTGGCGTAAGTTCGCCAGAACTCCAAACAACATGCAGTACACGCTACCCACAATATATACGAGGGATGGGATTGATAGTTTAGTTCAGACCTTCACGCCAGATGTTATCAAAGCCCCCTCTGAAGCTCAAAAAGAAGTCCCACAGGGACGTGTGTACAGAAACAAAGAATTGAAACAGCTATTTAAACGTCGCAATGCAGCAAAAAGGAAATTCCAGAGATCCCACAATGGTGAGGACAAGCAAAGATTCAAGGAACTCTGCAACGAGGTCAAATCTCTTTAAAAAGCACAAGCACAACACAGATGCACCAGGTACCTCCAAAACCTCTCCACAGTTTATAACTTTGCGTGAAAAGCTATTAAGAGTTATACGAAATGCCACAATAGCATTCCGCTCCTTAAAGGCCCTCAACGAATACAATACACGGAAACTGAGAAAGCAGAACTCATAGCTCAGCATCTGGAATCTCAGTTTCGCACCAACAACATTCATGACACTGCCACAAAAACACTGTTCACTAGTTCCACTCTACTTTCTCAACAAGCCCACGCACGGACAACATCACTCCAGCCTTACCTTCAGAAGTCCATGCTTTTATCAAAACACTCAAGCGAAAGAAAAGCCCAGGACTGGACGCTATTACCAACTGTATGATTGAGAGGTTTCCACTCAAGACTATCTTCATTCTCACGAACATTAGCAATATCATTCTTGACTGGCAGTACTTCCCTCAGTTCTTGAAATCTGCTAAAATAATACCCATTCTGAAGCTCCGCAAGCCTGCAGCTAAACCAGAGTCATATAGACCCATCAGTTTGCTATCTTCCGTCAGCAAGATTTTTGAAGCTGCACTTCTGAGACGTATCAAAAACCATCCGGATAAAAACCATATCATCATTCCTCATCAATTTGGTTTCCGGAAACATCTCTGTACGATGAATCAGCTCTAGAGGGTGATCGAAACCATTTCGGAAGGTATGTCTGCAAGACAAGTTACAGGTGAACTGTTCATTGATATAGCTAAGGCTTTTGATAGAGTCTGGTTGGATGTTCTAACATACAAATTACACGTTCTGGGTTTCCCAGACTACATCATAAATATTACTAATTCCTACCTAACAGGTAGACACTTTGTCGTTCACGTATCAGGAACAACTCTACTTCACACCTTATCCTTGCAGGCGTCCCGCAGAGATCCTTGCTCGGACCTACATATTTTAATATCTACGTAAATGACATTTCCACCACACACGACACAACACTAGCTATATATGCAGACGATACAGCGATCCTCGCACAAAGTGCCTTCACTGGTCCAGTTATCCAACGACTACAAAATTACATACACTCACTGGAGATTCGACTCAACAAATGGAAAATCTTAGTAAACGTAGAGAAGACCAAATCAGTCCTGCTCACCAGAAAGACCAAAATTAGAAAGAACCTGCACTTCTACAATATCAGCATTCCATGGGCCAAGCAAGTCCTTTATCTTGGGGTGATCCTCAATAATACTCTTACATGGTCCCTACACATCACTTCTATTATCCAGAAGTTCCGAGTTCGTAAAGCACAACTCTATCCCTTAATTGCTTGGAACAGTTTATTATCTATAGACAATAAGTTACTTATTTACAAGTCCATTCTCAGACGATTACTGTGCTATGCAAGTTCAGTTTGGGCCCATACTAGAAAAACAAACAGACAGAAACTTCAGGTTTGTCAAAATAGTGCACTTAGACAGATCATTAATACTGAATGGTACATAAGAAACAATAGAATCCACGATTAACTTGACATGGAGTTGCTCAGGACCCATTGCTATAAACTTGCTAAATATTTTTATAACAGGCAGCAACTTATCGACAACTCCAGTATAAAAATTTGTGACTATGATTATAATGATTTAAACAATATGGACAGGCTCCTGGCTCAGTTAAATACCTGGATTATGTAAACCTCACCTTTTTATTTCATACCGCTAGTTGCTATGTACCATAATTTTACTGTATCCCTGTATTAGATGTCTGTATTTGTGCATGTCTATATGTAAAGTTAATTATCATTTTCTATCATGCACTTGTTTTGTGTAATCTTTTCATATTACTTATTAATATGGATTCAAGCTACTAGTATTTGCACTATCTTACCATGTGTTATCCCATTGCACCAGCTCGAGAGCCTCCGGGCATAGTTTAATTAGCAGCTCATCAACTTCCTAGTTCATCTTTTGCACATATCTGTTAGTTTTTAATGTGCAATTGAGCATATTAAATTTAAGCTTTAACTCTTAATATATATCAAAAAATTATACCCTTAATTGATAGGTTAATCATATAACAACTTTCGAAGCTACTAACTTACTCTACAATGGGTATAGCCTAGGCTCAGGTAGCCTGGTGTAGCAAACACTGTTCCACAGGGGAGGAAAAGTAGTGAAAGCAAAGCACAGACAAACTCGTTAATGTAATATTTTCCTTTCTTCTAAACTTTTCTCATCATAAAAGAAAAGTACTGTTTATTACCTCAACTAATAAAATGAATCGCATCAACTTTATAAACTCGCGCACTCGCTGATCATTTGGAATGAAAATGCTGATAATAATAATTAAATAATAACAATAAAACATGTTTTTATTTTTCTAAAAAATTTTTGATGATTTGAAATCTGTATACTAAATGACGGAGAAGAAAGAAAACTCCGCGTTTCGGTCGAACCATTTAAAAAAAAATTCCTCAGTTTTCCCTGTATCGCTCAAAGATTCACTGCGGAAAACAGTGTACTACGAAAGATAAACAAAGGCGGGAGGGATCTTCTATTTGCTTATTGGCTGTCTCTAGTGGACGCTTCCAGTAAGTATGATCGAGATAGGTTAGATAGCGCCGTGTTCCATGCGCCAGTTAGCTCCGATAGCGTCGTTGAGTATCAAGTGTGAACGATTGGATTCGAGCCCGTGTCCATCGGTACGGCAGCCAGCTCTGCTAACCACTGCATCGAACAATTTTTTTTTATTCATCAAACATTAGATCTGAAAGACAAATACTTCTGCTGCAAAAAGAGGCAGTCTACAATTTAAAACATTTTTAGAAATTCAGGATGGGAAAGATTTGTTTTTGGTTTGGTTTAGTTTATTTGATTACAGCAAAGAACGCGATGGCTATCCAAGAGGCCTTGCGAAGGGTACCCAAGGTGTAGGAAGACATGGTTGAGAACTTTCCAAGGGAAATTAGCTCGTATCCATGTTACTCATCGGGAAAATTTCGAAAAAGCCTGTGCATCCAGCCTGTTCTCCTGGAATCAAATCCAAGCAGAACCACCAGTACTCATGAATTTTACCGCTCTGCTGATGTCGGCCCAAAATGGAAAAGGAAAGGAAAAGAAAATTAATTAAGGTCATTTATAAATAAGCCACCGGATATCGGGCTATAGTGGCAATGATGATAATCCCTCTGTTTGGAGGTACACATCATAGTCCTTCTTGACACAGACATTTATCTAAATATGATGAATTCCTGATTCTTTAAACATAAAATTTTAAGTGTAACAAAATGTTAGAATTTTTTAGCATAAAGTGTATAAATTTCAACTTAATAATAAACTACTTTTATTTTAAATGGCAATAATATTTGGCAAAACCCTTCAATAATAATACTTTTTCTAAAATAACCTTGGTGCTAAAGTCCTCACGAGGACCTTTAACTGAATTTAAGATTAATGCGACTGCTTTTAATATTCGAAAGAGGTCTACTTCTAATTCTTAAGGAATTGAAACTTGTTCCCCATAATATAATTCTTAATTGGTAAGATTTTTAGAATTTAGTAATTAACTAATTAATTACGTTTAGCAATTTAGATTTAAAATGATTACTTGAACCAAAAAATAATCAGAAATTTAGAAAGAATTTAATTAGTACACAGCAAGGAGAAGGAATAAAGATAAATTATGCTGAATGTTCTCGAAGAAATTAAAATCGCTAATCTAAGTATGATTTTCAAAATTTTATTAATATATATTATAACACATACCTGTATAATATTTAAATATTATACACGGTATTTTACATCTAATAGCTCTTCTAATTCCACTGCGTTATTTACAGACTATCCGTAAATCAGTTAACACTTAAAAAAACTGTATTTGTAAACACTTGCGGTGTAGGGTACAAAAAGAATAAAATTGTAAAAACATTGTTTAAAAGCATTTTATTATGTAAATAGCTTAGTTACATATTTATCCAAGACATGGAGCTGTATAGGAAAGACAAATTTTTATTTTTATTCCTTTAGAGACATTAGGATTTTTGAAGCTATGAGACGCGAAAAATTAGCAATGCTATCGGCGGGATTTGAACCTCGAACCTCTCGAATACGCGTCGAGTGTTCTGACCGTTACACCACGAATGCATGCCGAAAGGAGGGACAAAATACCTTATATACTCCCCCATTTAGAGGACGACTGGAGATTAGGAGACCCAGTCGCCAAATCCTTTTGGTGAATCATCATCCACCGTATATTAGTTTTCGCGCCACTGTAGAGTCATTAGGCTATTTTTAAGAAGGATATGTGAGAAATCAGCAATGCCCTCGCCGGGACTCAAACCTCGGACCTCTCGAATACGAGTCGAGTGTGCTACTGTTACACCACGAAGGCATGCTGTAAGAGAAAATACCTTCTAAATTTATAACTATTGCGGCGTACCTGTTTGTTGTTGTTTAAACTGAAAAAATAGGAACTCACCGACAATTAATTTATTTAACTTTTAAATATGAAATAACTGAACGGTTGTGTCGGACATGTGCTGGCCATTACACCACGAAGGCATTTTAAGAAGGCCGGAGAAATACCTTATATACCTTGTTAATAACCTAAATATTAATTTTATTTGTGCTATTGCGTGCGTACGGGTTCGTAATAGATTGAATACAAAAGGTTTGATGGCGTATTAATAAAATTTATTTTTATCAAAAGAATCTTTTCAAACTCCTGGCATTTTCCAAAGAAATTCTCGTACAGGTGTTCACAGCATCACCAAGTACAATCCTTCTTTACATTTCCGACTACTAAAAACGTTAAACACAACGGAGTGCAAAGCGTATCTAAAGAGAAAGCTAACCTAAAAATATCTCAGCACTCAGATATCATGCTAAACTAACAACTCGCAAAAACAACAAACAATTGAGAGCACATTATGTCTCTCCGACTTAATAGCTTTCACCAGGTTGACGAGCTATTTCTAGTACCTTCTGCTTCTCGAAATTACCAGAGGGCAATATGAGGGTCGAGTTACGGTTACAGCTAATATAGTGATCAATTACATTTGTTGAATTACAATACCTATTACGGTGATACAGGGACTGCACCAAAATGACGCCAAGTTTGGCGATTTCTCGCTAAATTACCGAAATACCCATTTACTCAATGTTAAATTAACTTGCCCCTGTATTCTTACATTTCTGGCACAGCTTATCTCTCTATGTTTTTCAGGTTGCATCGCGGAGAAAAGTAGAACAATTTTACATATAATTGCACTAAAATCTTCTATTTATGTACAAAATTCGTAACCGTATCATTAAACCAAACCTAATGCTTAGTTAAAATTTCTGTATTTCAAACGGTTTCAAACGGAATTATGAACGGTTTCAAACGGACGGTGAAATGAACGGTGAAAAACGGTTTCAAACGGAATTATGAAACTCTGTTATAAATGGTTTATATTCAACGTAGCGAAATATTTTAATAAATATGGAGAATTAACCTACAAGGGTAACTAGGAATTATTTAAGTTTAAAAATAAAGGATTTTATGCTTCATTTTACAACGCAAAAATGGATGGCAGTATGACATTTCTTATGTAAAAACAGAAATGCTAATTTTTCCTCTTTATTATTAAAAACATATAAGTTTTGTTGCATGTGAATATTGCATTTGCTTTTAAATATATTATTCCACAATTTTCAGAACATTTTCCAATTACAGAATAAGAGCAGTTCCCATCGGAATGAACAAAGTCATAACCTTGTGATCTAAAAGCAGTTTACGAACTCTCTGCTTTTTAATTTTTTCTAATTTTATATATTTTAAATTCAGGATTAACACAGAATGTCTTCTGGCAAGGTAAAAAGCATTACATTATTCCTATTCTGTTTCATAAAATCCACTCAGACGCGAAAGCAACGTAATTAAATTTTACGGGAATCTGAATGCGAAATAAGTGGATGAAAAACTATACTCTTTTCTTAATATGAATAAAGCGAAAGTTTAAACCAAAAGAAATAAAATTACTTTCGGAAACGACGAGTAAGATTTTACGTCTCTCATGAAAGCCTTGTTTGTGGCCTTATTTGTAGACCTTCTAGGAAAACACCGCAAGTAATCTTATTAAAAATAAACGCCTTTTGCATATATCAGTAGTTTAAACTTCATCAAAAAATCAGGAACTGCTACATTTCCATTTATTTCTTTCTGATAATACTCAAAAGCATTATAAATTCTGTTTACTAAGAATTAATGCTGGAAATTCCAACTAACGATACATATAATATTTTAGCATGACGAAATTGTATTGGGAAGTCAATCGGATTATTATTCAAGAGATATTTGTAACAAATCACAGAAAATTTTCAGGCATAATAGGATTGAAATAAATCTAATTTTACGCTTTGAGGAATTTCGCGCAAGTCTGATGATATTCATTATTGGTGTTAACGCAGTTCATTCTTCTCAACATAGAAATGTTTGTTTAAATCTAAGTAGTTATTTAATGCGATACTTTTGAAATATAATTTGAGTGTTCTAAGCGTTCTTTCTTCCACTAAGGGTTATCAAATTAATGTTTAAATAGATATTTTTATCATCAGCCTGCCAAAAGAAGTAAATATGTCGTAAAAATTTACTTATGATTGTGCTTATGTAATAAATAATATTAAAATAAATGAAAGTTGAGAGTTAGAATTACTCTTATTTTTAGAGCAGTAACTTGTAACAGCATTTGTAACTTATTTTTCTCCATTCAAAAGTCCACTGTTTAAGAAATAAGGACATTTTTCTGATTAACCATTTACGAGTCAGTGTTTAAAACTGCAAATTTATACGGTAGTAATTTATTTATTTATTTATCGTTGTTTTTAGAATTTTAGTAATAACTCAAATATTTCAATTACTGTTCGAACGGAACTACTTTTTTTAATAATTCGTTTTAGTTAAAAATTGGCACACTTTATTTCGTTATGTAACGCAGAAAATTATTTTAAACAATTCTGTTTTCTTTTAGTTTTTTTTATATACAAACAACCTAAGAAAACCAGAATAAAACTGCTTTTCAAATACATATTTCCAAGGATATTTTCCCTGTGTACGAAGTATTGTAACCGCACAAAATTACGAAAATCATTTTTACAAAAAATATCCATTTTGACCGCTCTCGAATCAATTTGAACGATTGCTTGAAGTGATATCTGTACGTACGTACAGAATAAAGGACTATTTTTTCTAAACTGATTGTAAAATGAATTTAAAATGGATTCAGGAGGAACTTTTTCGTGGCCTCTGTACGTACGTACGCATGTACGTATGTATCCCCCATCTCAAATACGATTAGCCGTAGGACCCTGAAATTTTGTATATGGAACTATTCTAACATCTAGTTGTGCTCCTCTCTTTTTTGTTGGAGTCTCTTTTTTGTTGTTTTAAATTTTTGAATTTCAATAAACGCGAAAGAAATTCCCTAGCGGGATATTTAATGTCTGTAGATACAATAAATGTAGCTTATTGTGTTATTAAATTTAAAATAAGAATAACCAAAAGTTGTTAAGTAAAAGTAACTAAATATATACAAATAAACTACAATTAAAATGCATTTTAAATGGTCTTAACATCATTTTGATTTTTACATGTCAAATTATACTTTAATTTTTGCTTACTCATGCTGTTACTCAAGCTATCAATCAAGCTATTTGAGTAACTCAAGTTATTTTCCTATTCAAAACATAGGTGTGTTTTCAGCAGCATCCTAGGGACTCCTGGGTTTTATACATTAGAAGTTCACTTTGCTGTTTCGCTATTATCAGATTTTGAACTGGCGACAAAATTAAAGAAAGAGTTTTCTTTTATTATCTGTAGACCAAGAAAATCTAAAACAAACTGGAGGGCTTCCAGATGGCAAGAATTCTGTACTCTCTTTGTCGAGACTATGGATATTAAAATGATTAAAATCTCAGAGTAAAAACTAATAATTTTATAAATATTTCTGGCTAAAAGTCAGGGGAAAAGGAAATAGGAGGCTTCACTTAAATACTTGCTTTCACACTTTGAAAAGAAATGTGCCTTGTTAATAAGGATAAAGGGGTTTGAATACAAAATGTGCAAAGCTTCTTTAATTTTAACTTGCCATCCTTTCTTACCTTCTTTTCCGTTTCAAATAAGCTTATTGCAACTTGTTAGTTTAAAAATTAAATTTCATATTTAACACGGGCTTTTTTAAGAAAAATTTAATAAATTGTGAACGAGTTTTTATTTTCTATAAGTGCCGATGTAAGTAAAATTATTTCACCTTTCAAGTAGTCAATTCCTGCAAAACATTATTTAATTCCATTTATTTGATTAAGTATTGTGTTACCTATAACTTGCTTTAATACGTTGAAGTGCCAATTAATTAGTTTAAAATTATTTTGAACTTAAAATCTCTTCTTTTATCATAAAAAATATTTTATTGCAGTTGATTTGGAGATCAAGATAGTCAATTTTTTTATTTCTTGTTGACTTGCAATGATCTCATTCATTTTTAAAAGAGAAGGGCGTATTTGGAATTTTTCTAGGGACCCAAAATTATTTATAGTAATTATATCATCGATGTATCTGTATGTATTTGCAAAGAATTTTTAATTTGTTTTGTAAAGTGATTGCTGAGAGTTAATTTGTTCGGTAAATAGGTAGAAGTCAGAAAGCTGTGTTGAGTACTTCGTGCCCATAGGGATACTGTTAATTTCTTTAAAAATTGTACGATCAAATTTAATGTAATTGTGAAACAGCGTACAGTTGAAGAAAGTTTTCCGTTTATTTTCTGTTAAGATTGAATTGATTTTTGGAAATAAATTTGTAGTAGTAGAAGGCTATTGTACACTCATGTACAAAAATTAAGGATAATTCGGAATCACGTGGAGATCGAACTCTAAAATAAATATATCACCACTAAAATCACTACACACATCTTCAAGAATCATACGCAAATTTCAGGAAGTAACCAGATGACACCGATGGTACGTCACAATGACGAGAGTGTAAGAGAGTGATATATAAGGAATACAGGCAAAGAAGTAAAATTGTTCGCAGGCGCTTTATAAGCATTTCAGTGCAGTAACCGAACAGTCATGAGACAAAGGGCGCATTTGGAAATTATCGGCCTGCAATGTGGGCGTACCCGACTGGAAGTATCAGACGAACTTGGAATTGCCCAGAGTGTCATCTTCAGGCATTGGCAACGATTCCAAGATAATGGTAATGTGAGTAGACGTTACAGCACAGGTCGCCAAAGATTTACAACACCGAATGAGGACCGGTATTTGGCAGTTACTGCCAAACGAAAAGGCGGAGCACAGTCTCAGACCTGTCTCGTCGGCGCTCTTCAGCCACTGGTGCGACAATTCCAAGTCAGATCGTGTACAGACGCTTAGGGCAGATTGGTCTATATGCTCGTA
Organism: Stegodyphus mimosarum; assembly: GCA_000611955.2. NCBI lineage: Eukaryota > Metazoa > Arthropoda > Arachnida > Araneae > Eresidae > Stegodyphus > Stegodyphus mimosarum. The sequence continues at coordinate 433,523 of KK114627.1, forward strand.
GACCTGTCAGATGCGTTCCACTTACTGCAACGCACTGTGGCCTGCGGTTAGCCTGGAGTAGAGAGCATGGATTGTGGACACCGCATCATTGGGCTTGTGTGATGTTTTTCGACGAGTTCAAGTTTAGCTTGCAGTCGGATTCTCGCCGGACTTTCATACGGAGGTATCCAGGTACCCGTTACTACCAAGAAAACATCATTGAACACCGTTACGGTGGTGCAGGAGTGCTCCTTTGGGGTGGAATTATTCTGAGTTCCAGAACTGACCTGCATGTTCAAATTGGAACCATGACGAGCCAAATCTATCGGGACGTCAATCTGGAACAACATGTACGTTTGTTTCGGGGCGCCATGGGCGCACAATTTGTGTTTATGGATGACAACGCCCGTCCTCACCGTGCGAACATCGTAAGCGAATGCCTTCAATCGGAGGATATCACCCGTATGGACTGGCCAGCATTCTCACCGGACTCGAATCCAGTGGAGCACGTGTGGCACATGCTTGGCCGACGAGTTGCAGCCCTTCAACCTCCTCCTACATGTCTACCGGAACTTCGGAGAGCATTGCTTTTTGAGTGGTGTAATATCCCCCAAGATCAGATCGATAATTTGATACTC
>KK114627.1:448844-508731 GCA_000611955.2 Stegodyphus mimosarum
ACTTTCGTCTCTTGCATTTTAAGTGCTCGATGCAGAACAGATTATTATTATTACTTCACACCTAAGTAATAAAATATAACCTAAATCTTACTCAATAAGACTGAAAGGCGGAGATTGACAAATTGATTTAGTCACTTTCAAAAAATAAAATCTGTCTATATACAGGGTGATTGGCTACCAGATCGACAACCTTGCAGGATGCGTAGGGGGTACAGAGACGACTCGGAATCACGTACCAATGCAGGGTCGCAAATGCTGTAGTTGAGAACAATGGTGCAAAGAAGCAGAGAAAAAGAACAGAATCAGCAACACATTAATAGAACAGAAAACATTTTATTGAAAGGTTGTACTATAACAGCTGTTTGAAATTACGACGAGAAGTCCTCTAGCAGGCCGGAGAGTACCGCTGCATGGAATTCCTTACGTTTTGGATGATTCCTGGCATGTCACGTATCCTCCCGGCAGCTATAGATTTTCGAGGTCTTCAAGTGAAGGAACGGGCATTTCGTAGAGTAAACTCTTCATGTGATCCCAGATAGAAGAAGTCCATGCAGGATAGGTCCGGCGATCTGGCAGGCCAATGAATCGGGCCACCACGACCTATCCACCGCTGTCCAAAGGTTAGGTAGAGGTGCGGCTGACGTCAGTCGTGCAATATAGAAGTTACCTGGTCAAGCTGGTACCACATGGACTGCATCGTCACTCGAATATATAATTGCCGGGAGGATACGTGGCATGCCAGGAATCTTCCAAAACGTAAAAAATTCCATGCGGCGCTACTTTCAAGCCTGCCAGACGACTTCTGGTGGTAATTTTAATTTCGAACACTTTCAATAAAATGTTTTCTGTCCCATTAATGTGTTGCTGTTTCTGTTCTTTTTCTCAGCTTCTTTGCAACATAGCTCACAACTACGGCGTTTGAGACCCTGCCTTCCTATGTGATTCCGAGTTGTCTCTATACCCCCTACACTACCTGCAAATTTGTCGGTCTGGTAGCGAATCACCCTGCATAATTAAATTATATTGTCTAATTATAAACAGCATTGGTTAGTGTAACATAATAATTGATGGAGGCCTGAAAGCCGTCTACAAATCCAATTAAATCAACTCTAACATTATTATACTCTTATAATATAATTATTATATCCGTATTTATAAAAGACCTTATTCAGTTTCTATTATGCAGTTATTGGTCGTAGGCATACACTTTCAATTACAAACTGCTTCAAATGACGCTTATATTCGAAGTTTTACATTTTTTTAATTTCAAGAAATTAATTTTGTAAAAATTAGCAAACCTAACACTTTATATGTTCTTCCAGCCCTATACTTATGCTTAAAAAAATTCTAAACAAGTTATAAAAAGTAAAACGTAAGAATTATGATTCCCGTGCGACAAAAATTGTATCAAAATATTTGATATTAAATCTAATAATCATATCCAACGGCAGTACACAAATCGAAATATTTGCATTCCTAAGCAACTACAAATGAAATATGGTGTAGAAAAATGTTTCTGCTCTTTATAGATTATATGATGAGCTTTTCTATGTCGATAACTACAAAAAAGTTATTGATCAACATATTTTTGTTTTCAAAATGGAGATCTTTGCCACAGAATCTTATAGAATTCTTATTCTAGAAAAACATGGCAGACTTGAGTATCGGCACATAGCCAACTCGGAATCTTGCATTCATTGAAAATAAAAAAAAATATTTGCAGTTTAATGAAGGGTTACGGGGTTATTGCATTGTTAGTATAAAGTAATAAAACTTCATGAGAATGTTTGTAGTTTTAAAATCTTAAAAAATTACCTGTGTAGAAATCCTTTTGGCCTAATGAATATAATAAAATTACATGTAAATGCACCAGTAAATCAGAAAAGAAAATCATTGAGTGGCATTTAGTGTAAAAAATAGACCTCGAATTATTTTAATTTATTTAGTAACCGAATCTTCAATGCCTCAACCGAAGCTTCAGTGCTTCAACCCTTGGAAAATCTACATATCTCAGTCAATGTTTTGTCAAACCTTTCGTTTCCTCTTTTTTTACGAGTACGAAGTGTTACAAAGCTACGTATAGGGATCAGGGAAACATGTAGATTTTTATACAAAATTATTATTATTATTATTATTATTTTAAGGTACAGAAACATGAATCTTTGCGCCATTTAAAAGATTTTTGAAATATATGTCTACCACCAACAGTTGAGAAAATAAAAATAGTGCAAAGAATTTTGTGGACATAGCATATAATACATTTAAGTGTCCAAAAATGCTGAGATCTTATTGGCAGAGATGGACATGATGAGCTTCTGAAGAATGTGTAGACGGTTCTGTGGCGTGGAACAAATACTACTGCGTTCCGATGCTGTCACTCCAACTGGGAAAACTCTTATACACTCACGTTTGTGAAAATTGCAACACCAAGAAGGAACCGTCATAATTGAATGCAATTTAATACACAGTTGAGTGGTAGTGGTACAAATAAATGATTAAATGTTCAAAGCAAACAAACAAGAACAAGAGATCAGAATCAGTATTTTGTGTGGCCACCACGCGCCGCAATAAGTGCTGCTACACGACGTGGCATGGAGTCAAACAAAGTTTGAATGTCTGACTGAGGAAGAGCATTCCATATCGTTTGTACGCGTACCCAAAGTTCGTCTGCAGACGCAACAGGACGAGGATCACGAGCAAGACGCCGACCAATGACATCCCACACATGTTCAATTGGCGACATATCCGGGGAACACGCAGGCCAAGGAAGAAGCTGTACCTGCTGCGCTGCAAAGAAGGATTTAACAATCCGAGCAGTATGAGGGCGGGCATTGTCCTGTTGAAATACAGCGCCTGGCAAGCTTTGAAGGAAGGGAACAGCTTCGGGCTGTAGAACTTCACGGATATACCGGTTGCTGTTCAGATTGCCCACAATTCGTAGCAATTGAGATCGTCTATGATATGCTATGGCGCCCCAGACCATAACTCCGGGTGTTCGTCCACTGTGGCGTTCGATAATGCACTCCGGAAGGTGGCGTTCACCGGCATAGCGTCTGACACGAATGCGGCCATCATGGTACCACAAATTAAAGCGGGATTCGTCAGAAAACACGACATGCTGCCAATCAGCACGCCAGTCTCTATGCTGATTGGCCCATTGTAGCCGCAGGCGGCGATGGTCGTGCGTTAGGGGGATCCTGTATAAAGGAGTCCGTGCGCGCAGTCCACACTGCAGCAGACGTCTACGAATTGATGAAGCACACAATGAAACACCTGTAGCTATTGACCACAGTGCTGCCAATTGTCTAGAGGAAGCTGTACGGTCCGTCCGCGCCATGCGGACCAGGTGTCTATCATCGCGAGCTGACGTCACATTTCGGGGTCCACTCCCGGATTTCCGAGTTGTCCGACACTCGTCCGTCCACTGCTTCCAAACGCGCATCACTGTGCTGCTGTTACGCTGCACACGAGAGGCTACTGCACGATACGACAATCCAGCTTCACGAAGGCCGATGATTCTCCCTCGTTCAAACTCTGTAAGTTGTTCAAATCTCGCTCTCTTTCGTCGACGAGGCATAAGTACAGATTGAGTTAACGTTTACCACTAGCAGATAACCACCGATAACCATACACGCCTCGCTACAGCCGTCTATTTATTCGGATCCATCAGCCGTTCAGAGGGCGCTGCTCAGCATACGCATGCGCTACGGATTTGCAATTCTAATCATTTGCATATCATGCGCTACTTTGCATTTCCTGAAAACTTCAGCTCACTCGCGTAAGTCCTTCATGGTGTTGCAATTTTCACAAACGTGAGTGTAGAAGATTAGCAAGTGGAAACAATTAATAGTGATAAAACTCTGACGATCTGCTTTTAACTGTACCTGTAACTACATAGATATTCTAACCTTCTCTGTAATATATGCAGGAAGCAAGTGATACGGCAGCTAGCAGCACCAAATACTGTGTCAGATATTTTTAGATTTAAGCTCCAGAAATCCAAGGTGTAGAGTATAAATTTATTTAACTAAAATCAATTGATCAAAACAGCAAATTGATAGTGTAATTAAAAGAAAATAAAAATAAAACTATTTCAAAAAATTTACTTTGAAATGATTCTACACTAAATAGACACCACGCGGATATTTTGCATTAGAAAAGAATTAATGACTCATAATAGAGCTATAAATGTTCTTATTGGATCCATTCGGCATGAAGTTTGAAACAAATATTTTCTGCAAAAAAACTTGGCAGCGATGCTTACTTTTCCAGAAATCTAAATATTCATAATAAAAGTAATTGTAGAGAGCATTAAAACTTACAGGTCTAAGAAATGTGGTTAATCAGTTGTGTCTTCTTTTGGATTTGAGCCACGGATCTTCCAAATGTTAGGGAGATGTGACAATCATTTACTCCAGGGAAGTACTTGAGAGGGAATGTGGTACTTCCTTACATTCCTTCTCACAGAAAGGAAGACTGGGAAGAGGCACAAGACTCGCGATATATATACATATATGAGTATATATCTATGTAAACAAAAGTTTTGGAAGTTTCGAAATTAAGATTATAAATTAATAACGTCGCATTATACGCTGCAAAACTAATTAAATAATTAACTAAAAACAGGTGGTTAACCGTCAAAGAGAAAGAACTTACATCAAAATAAAAACAAAACGTAAACACTTTCATTAATAGCATAACAAAAATAAAGCAATACTCTAATCTAATTAAACACATAGTTGAAAATTCTTTGGTCATTTCAAGGAGAAGATGGAGAATTTTCAACAGAGCTGCGTTCTTCAATTATATCTGGATGATTATAAATCCACGAAATAAATAAAATAAAAATTCCAAATAAGACGCACTTAAATTAAAACAATAAAAGACTATTAAATCTTTTTATATATCAAAAGTAAATGTCAAATAAGGATCGACTGTACCCTAGTCAGGTTTCTGACCTAGGAACTTCCATTTGCTAGGTGGACGTACTAACCATGTACGCTACAAGATTATGCATGGACGAGGTGAGAGAATTTCTTAAGATAATCATGGATATTAAATAGGGCGATTGAAAAAAGACACAAATGCTGGATCATCAGCTTTAGATGATAAGAACTTTCTGGCGACTTCTTTTTAGTTCCGTGATCACTGTCAAGAAAATTAATCTTCGGTACGTGAAATGGGAAAAATTTGCCAGCAAGGTGCAGACGCGGATCTTCAAGTTAGCAATTGGATCTGATAACCATTTACATCACGAAAGTACGTATGGAACGATTCGATAATTCTTCATAAATTCGATATTTCTTTACAAAAATACACCTTCATCGAGATGGTTTTTCATCTTAATGGATGAGCTTATAAATCTTAATCATCATCATATCTTAGAAGTCGTAGAAAAATCCTATCGCAACCGTCAGCAATTACATTTTCAAAATTTTTTCTTTTATTACACACGAGTTTTAGTCCTATATAGAATTAGAAGGTTTGCTTGCTTTACATTGCTTACGACATTTAGTTATCCCTTCTAACCAGTGACAATTCTGAAGAAAATTTCAAGCATTTAGAGCAATCTGTATATCCACAGGAATCAGATATGTTTTATTATTTTATTTAAAGCACCTCTAAACGACGAATTCCTGTAACTGAATTAGTTATTCATGTGTTAGTGTCTTAAAGAACAATACTTGTTGCTAGAATTAATCAAAAAATTAAATTTCAAATATTCGTCCTATCTCCCTATAGAATAGCAACTTAAAAACTGCGTCAAAGTTTAAAGATTCATTAGTAGTTTTTCGAAGCAACTGCGTCACATTGGCTACATTTCTGCTGATTCAAACAAGATACGATGATTTAGTTATTGCATAACTGCAAGTTTAAGCAAGTTGTGGCGATTTAATTATCGTTCGAAACTGTGAGTAGATCAAGAAGAATTCTAAAGATGTTTGAGTCTGCTCATTTCACTAATTTATTTATTTTCAAAGTTCAGTTTAGATTGCGCAGAAGTTAATTTCTTTCCTGTAAATTTGGCTATCAGAATTAATTGATGGCAGTTGCTCTGATAAGCATGTCGTTTAACCCTCAATGATTGAATAAATCCAGTACATATCTTTACAAACGTGCTTCAGATAGATAATTGAAACTAGTCAAGTTTTAGTTTGTATAGTTAACAAGGAACCCATTAACAAATGTGGAGGCATTATTAATCACAATTAATTCAAGGAGAGCCAGACGAATACTCCTGAACTCATTAGCCACTTTCAGTCTGTCTGAGTAAATTGGGGGATTATGTAGGATGATATCTGGGTAGCTTTTCCCCAATGTGCAAATTTGCATTTCTTTCCTTCAGATCTCATCATTCGGATATTATTAAATAATGAAGAATATGTACGTAATGTATAAAATTTGTAAATAAAAAATTATTAACTTTAATTTGGCAAAAGTCCTTTTATTTTCCATTTTAATTTGGCTATCTCCCCTTTCTGTTTATAATAGCATATAATATTTTATCATAATTTTTTTGGACTGCATCTTTCCATTTCATGCTTGCATATGTAATCCTGCTGTATTGTGACATCTTTGTATTCAATCTCAGACCTCGAATTTAAGCAAAGAAATCTAGTTTATAAATATCACTGCTACTAATACTCACCCCTTTTCGCCTGTGTCGCCTTGTTTAGTGCTCGCCACGCATTTTGGCGCCTCGCTTCGCTTATTGTTTAAAGATATGCAAGATATACTAAATTGTGGAGTGCATCACGCACCCAAAATGATATGAAATTAAGATTATATATAGCAAGAATTAAAGAAGGAAATACGATTAAGTCAAAGAAAAAAAATTATGGTGAAACTATGTCAAGAAATAAAATTATATGTCTTATTACCTGCACTAACATCTGCAAATTTCTTCTTATACCACCTGCACTAACATCTGCAAATTTCTTCTTATACCACCTGCACTAACATTTGCAAATTTCTTCTTATACCACGCATTCAATTTGTATGTCAGCTACATCTATAACCATTTCGGCAACGATTAAAAAATAACTGGTGTGTTCTCTGTCCATGATAAATTTATTACAATTAATAGAGGTCATCTACAAAATTATTATAGTATGTATGTATATGTATGTATGTATGTGCGTTTATTCCTCGTACTGAGGAAAATGGCAGCACCTAGAATAGCCTCCAAATTTTGAACACACGTAGGTTTGCCTCCGAACATGGACACTTCGAAGCCCGAATTTTGAATTAAAAATTTCGTTTTTTTTAATAATTTTATGTTGTGCAAACTCAATGATATTTTAAACAACAGAATAAGCGGTTTAAAATCAGAGAGTTCCACTCGGCAAAGCGAAAGATATTGATGTTTCAAATTTAACAGAAAAGTGAGGCAGTTTAAAGGCAATATGTTGGCACTGCGGGAAATAAAATATTTTTATTTTCGACACGCCAGTGCGTTGCCATTTGGAAAGGAGTTAAGAAGTTTTTTCAAATTTATTCTGAATGCTATTGATTAATGTAATACGCGACCAAAGAGCAATAAAAGCACTTTTTCATCTATATTGCAATTACAGTCATGGTATAATTTTATTCTTTTTTTCAAAACGCAATAACTATTTTGTCCATTAGTTTTACTACTAGTATCTCAAGTGGGAGGATGAAGGTTAATTAAAATATAACTATACCTCTCTGATGTGAAGAAATTCATTTCATGCAATTTAACGAAGCAGGTTCTCATCTCATATAGCTACAATGCAGAATTTTAGTTTTTTCATCATAGTAATACAACTGAGCTGCGCTACAACGAACTCGGCGTATAACAAACTTCCGGATACAAAGAATGAATTTTTTTGCCTTGTTGAATTTTGTAAGCAGTTAACGTTAATTTACACTGCTCTAGCGAACCTCCAAAAGTATAAAAATCGGATATAGCAAAATGTATGAATCTCTTCGATTAAAATTTTTTGTTTTGGGTATTCTTACCAGAATTTCTACAGGTTTAAATGAAAACATTTCTAACCCCTTAAAATCATTCCCATTTAGGACGTTAGGATCTGCATTCCAATCTGCAGAGGAAAGCACTTTTGAGTATCTTCTCTTCTATTTTCACCTTCAGTTTCCTCTGTGATCTAAACAAAGATTCTAGAAAACTAATGTGAACTCAGTTCTAGGAGAACGAGAACACAATAAGCATGTCCTAGAGCACAGTATGATGCTAGAAATAGTTGAACCAAAGAACATGATTAAGTTATCTAATTCCATCCAAATTCTTTGACTGAATTATCGGATCGAGCTCTGTTCAAGTCTGATTCTATGAACGAAATTTAATTTTTGCTTTTCAGGGAAAGAATAGAGGACGTAGTGAGTCATACGAGCTTTTGTCTATGAAGCTGCTTCATCGGTTTGTTTTGTTCGAATATTTGTTTGAGCTCTCCAAATCACGTCCTTCGAGTAAGGGTTTTGAACTCTGTAGGTCTTTCGCAAGATATAAAATATGCTTTGTAGAGATTTTTTGCAATCTATATTATGCCAGAGAAGTTAAAGCTGAATTAGTCAATACTTTTTGGGATTGAATTTTAGTTTTTTATATTATTGTGGATAATGCATGGTTATAAATTGGCAGTTCGAGGGAAGAATGATAGGATTGATATTTATGCTAATTATTTTATCGTTTATTTTATCTAATATTAATTATTTTATCCATATTACGTAGTTTTTATTATTAGACTATTACGTATAGTGAAGCTCGAAAAGCACAAAGACAAATTTAATAATAAGTGCATGTAATAGCAACTGCAATTAAACCTTAATATAACTGCTTTAAAAAAATTTAATTTATTATTCATGTCATTTAATAAACGTGACAATGTTAATCAGTTTTTTTAAAATTTACTATTTCAGATTTTACACGTTTTTGTGAAATAATCAATTTTTTTATGCAATCGGATATAACCTACCAAACGTTCGGTTTTATGAAGTTCGTTACAGCGGGATTCAACTGTATATGCTAAACTGAATGCGCTCTTCTTTGTCTACTTTAATTCCAGATTTTAAAGTAGATTTCTGTTTCATGGCCATTGCAGAATTTTAGTGTACAGTTTTATTTATGTTTCGGTAAATATCCGTAGGACTCTAATTCTGAATATTAAGGCAATCCAATTCTGAATGCTTAATACATTATATCTTTGTGTTTCGATTATCCTATTGTGTAGCGAAAGTAAGTTAATTAAGTAATTATTGAGTAATCAAAATTTAATCTTTCTTATTCCAAATTTATGCTACACAACATGTGTTTTGCTTAATTTCTGTGTAATTTTGATTCATCTTAATTGGGGGTTTTCTCACTTAAGTTTCTACATTCTTAGCTTTCGTTATTCGTGAAACTTGTAAACGGCAGACAATGGAACTTTGCGTATTTTCCACGTAATATTTGAATTTAAAAATACTTAATTTGTTTCAGCGTTTTTGATTACTTAATTTGTGTTCACCTATTTATGATTTATACTACTAGAAGCAGAAAAATTTTATCTTCAATTTGAGACTACTTTCGAATCAAGTGCTAAATTAGTTTTTGAGTTATGGCAATTTATTTAACTTTCCTACTTTCGTGGGATGATGATGAATTTTCGGAGTTCTGCTTCTTAGTTACTTCTTTCCCACTGATAAGAGCATTTCCGGCGTTGGGCTTAGATTTGCCACATTCCACTGTCCCCAGGGGTTAGTTCGGCGATTCTTTTGGCGATTGTAGATTTAATGGTTGAACTAATTAGGAGAAAAGTGTGAAATTTTACAGGGGTGTATGGTGGGGTTTGACAAATGAGTTTTTTCACCGTTATAGTGAAGTTTGGCCATTTCTGGAACTCCTTCCCAATAAAAAGGCGTTGCAGGTGCCACTCGCCCTCTTTTTTCGCATTCCTTTTGCGCTTTTTTGCACGCTTTGCACACTCTGTTCCCATGCAGTTCTGATTGAAGTTCGTCGTATTGAAGTGGGGCTTATGGCTCTCTTTTACTGAAGTATGTGCCATCCATAAAATCATCGTTTATTTGCCTCCTCGGAGGTTGTTTCCATTTGGGAAGAATTTAAATAAAATTACAATATTCTAATGGCGCAGACTGCCCATCCATTTAAGGGTAATATGATTCAAAGGGAACTTTTATCTGCTGATTTCTGACGCTCGGAACCGGGCCTAAATTAATGTCTACGGCTCCTATCTACCTGTTGCTGCTCCCATCCATTTTAATGCGTATCCGGATGGTTGCCTTGGAACTTCTTGGAATAATTACCATCATGTCCTGGGTACAGGAGTTCGTCCCTTTGAGTTCAGTATTCCTGGTTTGGCTGATACTCTGACGAAGATTTCGACTGCTCTTTGCTCCATTAACAAGGCCTGAGAGAGCTCAACTCGTCTTCAAAGTATTCCTGTTCAAACATCGTAACCTGAGGGTCAGCCCAGCTAACTTAACATCGGTGGCTTCATTATTCTACAAAAGAGAACTGTCATTCCGGATTTCTCAGATAAGATTTTTTTTTAAAAAAATTTTAATGCCCTCTTACTTGATTTGCTCGTAACGTAAGGAAAATATACTACTAGAAATTTTTACCGTTTCATAATTAACTACAGAATAGATTAGAGTATTGAAAAGGGGTTTTCCCTTAATTAAAATTATAAATGTTTACTGGCTCAATTTTAGAATGATTCTTTTTTTGTTGTTGTTGTAAAGAATTGGATTTAAATTTTGTTTTTCTTTGTTGAGCTTACTTTCTTTGCTGAGGAATAATAAATTAGAATCTGTAATAGATTTGTTCAAGTTTCTTTTAATATTCTTAACTTACCTAAAAAGGGGTGGTCTCAGCTGCAACTCAGTTTAATGAAAAATTAGGAGGAAAAATTTGTTGATTAATCTAAAGAACTGAATTCATTTTTCTGGGGAATAATAAGTGTAGTTAAAATAACTTGTTATGGAATGAAATAGTTTGCTTCTGAATTTTTAAATTGTTACTGAAATGAAATAGTTATGATTTGACTTAATTATTTTTTATAGAACTTTGAAGTTGTTTATTTTGAAATTACTGAATTGTTAAAGCAAAATGTTTCGCTGTTAATGTTAGAATTTTCTTAGATTATTTTCACTCTCCGGGAAGATGAATGATTTTTTTTATATTTGATTGATATTGATTCACTTATAATTTGATCTGATAGAAAAATAAATTCTAAGGTTTTCTTAAAATTTAATATTGATTATTATTTTGTTGTTATATTTAGGTTACATATTTACAAATACATCATCTATCTTAAATTTACTAGCATCAAGGTTTTTGGGTTGTTGATACCAAAATTCACAACGAAATGTTATCTTTTAATTAGTTTTGAGGCAGATTGTTAACATTGTTCTGTGGTGTCCTCCCCAAAAGGCACTAATGCAACAATCCTATTATGTTCTTATCTCATCTGGCACACATTATAAAATTTTAGATTCGTGTCTTTTTCAAACTGGACGAAAAACATTGCAACGTAAACTTTTTCATTAAACAAAAAGCAACCTTAGTTTAGCATAGATTTTTTTTTTAAATTTTGGGTTATGAAACAGTGTTTGTGTTTTATTGTGGTACATCTTAATCTCCATAGTGTTTAGTGAAGTTGGCATTGGATTCGGATTTTCATCAAGGGAAAGTCATTTATATTTGCAAATATACAAAGTCTCTGTAGCACGAGAGCACGTAAAATACTGAAGAGACGAAAGTTGTCTCAAAAGGTTTGATGATGGTGATAAAATGTTAGGAAATCCCCGGAATGCTCTCCAACAAATCTGGGATGGAGTTGTACAATTGATGAAGTAAAGATTTTGCCGATAAGACCACTGGTGAAGATCTTGTGTTCCGCCATCTTCCTCCTGTTCTGTGGAAGTGATTGCATGATGGACATCCGTAGAAGTGATTGCATAATCCATTCCTTATTCCAGTTCTAATTGGCTCAGTGGGGTTTGGTCTTATTTGACCATGCTCCGCAGTTTTGAATCTAGATTTTTATTAGCCCAAACGACATTAGCCCAGAAGGGCTATTAATTTCGTTTTGCCATTTTGCGTTAATTTACTATAAACGTCAAATCACTTTTTAAATTGTTGCCACTAAATATTAGAGCCTTGCATTATACTTCAAGAAATTGAATAATGAAGAATTTGCCTAAACGCATGTATGTTTCTCGCACTGTGATAAAACAATGGTACCTAGAGCCATCAAATTTTGAATAACGTAACGTGTCCACTCGAATATGGGCATCTGGAAGCCCAGATTTATAGTTTGGAATTTGTTTTATTATCCATTTCATATTTTCTAAACCATTTATGAGTTTTTGATTAAGAAACTCAACGATTTCAAAGCGAGCAATGGCGACACTGTACGAAAAAAAGAACATTTGTATCTCCAGCCCGCGAGACTGTGTATAGGAAATTCTAAAGATATGCTTTTTTAAATATTCTGTGATATTGCTGTTGAATTGAATTTTATGGTTTAATTGCGAAGAATAAGATATTTAATAAATAAAGGTAGTACACAAAATGTTAAAAAACGCCACTTTGGGTATAATATAAAATCTGAAATCTTTCAGATTACTTTTGTGTGTGTATTAATTTCTGCTGGTTTTCATTCCACTAAGATATTCGTAGGAAGCATCAGCATGATTGCATTCGCTTCTTCAATCCCAATGTCCTAGTACGGCTTTATCTCATTAGGCCATACTGCAAAATTTTGTGTATAGGATTTTATTTGCATGTAATCATTTTTATTTATTTCCATTTTGGTAAGATAGCCGATAAGAAGTGATTGCATAATGAATTAACTGTTGAAATTTCGATCGCCTGATTAAATTTCGATTTCATCTAAATTATATTTTTGTTTCATTTGACCACATTATAGAATACTAAGTATAGTACGTCTTTATTTATGCACACTCCTTTTTGAATTTTCATTACGTTAACTCATTTACAAGAACTGATCTTCTAATAAAATGTGAACATGAATTTCTATTACTAACTGAGGCTCAGCCATCAAAGCGAAACAGTATAGCAAAGCACAAAAATTCTATGTAGTGTTTCCCATGCGAAAGATCTGTTGGTATTTCGAGGAAATACTCCTGCTAACCACCTTTTGCAGGAAAAGCAAATGTTCAGTGGTTCTTAGGAAGTTTCTAAGGAAGAAAATGTATTAGAAATTGTTTATATATTGTTGCGACTTTTTAGTAATTTGAGAGCAATATATATATATGCTATAAATTACTGAAATATATTATTATCATGTTTAATAAAACGAATTATGTTGCAATATTCCCTTATACCCCAGTTTTTTTCATAACCATTAAAAAAATAGTATCAGTTTCACCCTTAAGAAAACTACTTATTCCCTTTCCAATGAATAATTTAATTACGTGCTCAAACAAGCATTTGTTTTCTATTACATATAAATGTTACACGTACGGACCGGCTGCATGGGAATTTTCTTTGTTTTCCCCACGTGTAATGTCAATATTAGCCAAACTCCTTTAGAAAGACCTTCACAAAAACATGTCTCCCTTTAAATGTCTCCCCTTAGCTCTCTAGTGATTTGCCCTAATCTAAGTAATATGACCTATAAGTATTATCAATTTACCCAAACGTACATGGCTATAAACTTTTATACACTACACATACCAGTTTCTTCCTGAAACGCTTCCGTAGTGTCTGTACGAACAAATATGGGATATACTCCACCATCAGCGACAGTGCTAAGGAGTGTCATTAGTGCCAGAATTGCAGCAGCAATAAAATAGGTAATTAATTAAGTATTCAAGCAATAATATATATAATTATTCAAGCTTATCTTGTAGATTCATTAGGTTATTTGGGAACAGGAGATGTGAAAAATTAGTAATGCCCTCGCCGGCATACGAACAACGTACCTCTTGAATACGCTTTGAGCGTGCTGACCACTACACCACGAAGGCATGCAAAAAAGGCGGGAGAAATACTTTTTAATACGAGATGTAAACTATAATACATAGGTACTTTATGTATCCAAGAATTATTGTAAATATATGTGTGTCAACAACCGAATTCGAGTATTCATATAATGAATGTATATAGGATAATATGATCAATTAATCAAGTGTTTCTATTGCAATTAAGTATTAAAGTATATAACTAGTATTCAAGTGTATAAACGGTACTCATATAACATAATCATGTATCTATTATATCACCGCATGTATGTATTCAAATAACTCAAATTCTCAAATAATGAATGTAAACAGGTTTAATGTATTTAAGTGCTTTACTGTAATCAAGTTCTCGAGTACATAACTAATGTATCCATGTAACTTAATCATGTACCCAATATATTAATGCATTTAATTGACGGTTCATATTTAATGTAATATTGCAAGTAATTGATGCATTTAAAAATATTATTACTACTGCTATTGGTATTATTATTAGTATTTGGTGTATTTAACCCCTTAACTGCTGCGGAAAATGCATAAGATTCACTCCCTAATGCCAGCGTTTTTTACACAGGCGCGCGTAATTATGCTGTGTATCAGGGGGAAAATGAGAGCAAGTTTTGTTGTCTAAAACCTACTTACTTTCACTTACTTACGAAAAAATGAAAATACAAAATTTAAAGTTTAGAGTGACAGTATAATAAAAAAGATAAAAGTATAATATAAATGATGTTTGTGTAATAAAAAAAGATCCCCCAAATGGAGTTTCGATCAATTTGTTTTTAAACCAGGTATCAGGTTTCAGTGTTATACCTTGCAAAATCAGTATACCTAAATGGAAAGCGTGGAGGCAGCATAGGCAAGTTTTCCATATCAAGTCTACCTAACGTCGAGCACTTTTCGAAAAATAGTCACAATCCTCTTCAACTAACGTAATATGACATTCTGAGGTGTCCGATCCTGATGATGACGGAAAGTAATCGTCTATTTCACTGTCGTACATATCCGTAACAAAGCACATACTACAAACAGTACACAAAAACGGAAGACACGCAATAAAAAATACGTTTTACTCAAACAGAAACATGACTAATAACTGGACAGTCATTACTTGCACCGTTCCAGAAATAATCCCCTCCCCAGGTCTTCCCCCCTTCTCTGAAATAGTATCCTCCTCTGCTCCTTTGCTATACTCTGTCAAGGTGATTGTGGTGTTGCATTCTAAAACTTCGCGATTAATTTTACTGGTAGCAGCGCAAAGCAAATGATAGCATTTCGGAAGGGCGTATACACATGTCCAGGGCAGTTAACGCATCGGCTGAGCAAGGCGTATATATACGCCCGCGGCAGTTAAGGAGTTAAGAATTATGGCAACGTGAGCCCAAGAGCACCACCAATGCATTCTATCAGGTAATGCTTATATATTCACGCAGTTAATGCATTTATGTAACATCATCCAGGTTCTTGTTTGTTCATGCCACTTCAAAGAGAAGCAAATGCATTCCGAGGCAGACCTCCTGGGACTTGGAAGCTGCCGGTTTAAGATAGTGGAGGGCGTGGGATATATACCTTCTTACCTTTGTCAGACACCAGTTGTCCATGTCCTCCGTCACATGTCACGTGCCATAAACCGTTGAATACTGGTTCAACTTGACCGATGAATATTCTTGACCAGATGAATAGATGAATACTCCAGACAGATGAATACTGGTGGTTCGATTTGAGTTGATCGCAGATGAACGGACTGGTTTCCGTAGTTTTCCCCATGTGTAAAGGGAAGGTGAACAAGTGTCTCTTAGCAAATCCCCCACAAATGCTTCTCTACCTCTAGGTAGACAACCCTTGTGTGCTTTGCCATGCTCATAGAATTTAAATTATACAGCACATAACATAAAAATCTGCAATAAGAGAATTAACAGCTATTCACAATCTTTTTACCAGAGCTAAATCTAGCCACTGAAATATAAAGAAGTATTTCCTAACGAAGTTTTCTTAGCACATCACGAGTAATTGAAATTTATGCAAAATTTAATTCTGAGTAAATGAAAAAAAAATTCATTAAACTTTTTAGAAAGAAGGAAAAGGAGTAACAATGAGGTAAATGCTATGAACAGCCTTCCTTAATTAATGATTCTTATGACTTTATCATCATTTTCTTCATATTTTTTTTTGAATTTTTCGAGCTCTGAAAACGAGGTAGCTTGGAGAATGTTTTTTTTTTTTTTTTTTTTCTGTTGACGAAGTGATGAGGATGAAGACAGCTCCTCTGCTTAAATTCAAAGGAGTTGCTTTATTGATGGAGAGAACTTCTCTCTTTCTTTTTCCTTTTCTAAATTCTATTTACAATAAATTGTGTAATAAAACTGTCAAATCAATCGCAATTTATGACGCTGTTTCTATAGAGGTTCAAAAAATGAAAAAATTTCATAACTGAAGTGAGGTTTAGATAAGAGTGTTTATTAAATAAGAAGGTCTAAGTTTAGGATAGAGGATTTAACTTTCCGTTCGTAAACTTCTCTATTATTATTAACCTTTAGCACTGTTGTTGGTTTGTATTCGAATGGAATTTAATTTAATTATCGTGGTCTAGTGTAGCCAGATTCTTAGGTTTCCAGTTTTATCTTGTAGATATATATCCTTATGCTTATTTAGCGCATGTAGCGAAGGTTAATTTTGTTAATTATTTTATTTCTCTAACTTTTAATTGAAGTTCAAATAAATTCCTTCGTTGCTCTACATTTTGTAATTATTTAGCGTCCCAGTATTGAAAAAGTCGGAAAGATAATTCATCTGCCAATGTAAAAGTTTAAACCAGTCTTTAGTATCAAGACAAACTGAATTTAATCTTAAAAGCTTTTCAAGGAGGCATCTCTTTACTTCGAAAGACACTTCAGTGCAATTTGCCACGTGCTATCAAATAAGAACACAAACAACATTTTATTTTTTTTATTAGCCCAAAGAAGCGTTAGCTCAGAAGGAGACAAGGGGTTTTACATTGAATCACTATAAACTGAATCACTTTTCATATTGTTGCCATCGAATATTATCGCCCTGTATTATATTTAAAGAAATTAAATAACAAAGAATCTGCATGAATGTATGTATGTTTCTTGCATTGTGAAAACATGACGGTACCTAGAACCATTAAATTTTGAAAAACATAAACCTCCACCCAAACATTAGCACCTGGAAGCCGAAATTTTGAATTTAGGAGATGTTTTATTACCTATTTCATATTTTGTGAAACTTTAACGAATTTCTGATTAACAAACTGAACGATTTCAAAGCGAGGAATGGCAGCACTATACGGAAAAAGAATATTTTTACCTCCAGCGCGTGAAACTGTCTACCGGAAGTTCTAAATATATTCTGTTTTTAAAGATTTTGTAGTATTGCTGTTGAATTAAATTTTATGTGGCTGAAGTGTGAAGAACATGAAATTTAATAAATAAAGGTAACGCACAAAACGTTAAAAAGGTCCCTTTGAGCGTAGAATAAAATTTGTAAGTTTTCAGATTTTTAGCCTAAATGGCGTTAGCCAAAAAGTGTTATTAGTCTATAAACGGCATTTTGCATTAAATTGCTGTAACAAACTGAATCACTTTCCAAATTTTTGCCACCAAATATTATCGCCCTACATTATATTTAAGGAATTTAAATAATGAAGAATCTGCATGAACGTATGTATGCATCCCGCATTGTGAAAAAAAACGGAACTTAGAGCCATCAAATTTTGAATAACGTAGCCCTCCTCCGAATATGAGCACCTTTTGAATTTGTTTTATTGTCTCTTTCCTATTTTGTAAAACTTGAACGAATTTTTGATTAAAAAAACTGAACGATTTAGAAGTGAGCAATGGCAACACCGTAGGAATAAAACATTTATATCGCTAGAGCGCGAGACTGTCTGTGGGAAATTTTAAGATATTTTCAGCTCAAAGGGGTATTAGTCCAAGTGCTCTAGAAACGTGTATGTGTTCGAAATAAATAAAACTGCTAGTTTGGGCGTAATCTAAATCTAGAAACTTTCAGATTTTTTTTAAAGGAAAACTGCAGTGCATATTTAGAAATGCCAAAAATTGCTTCGAAATAGAAACACATACCTATCACGAGGCAACATTATACTGTTGCAAAAAATTTATTGCCTGCAAACCGCAAACTGAAATTTTTAACGAATTTTGTTAGAAAAGTATGTTTTAGATTTTTAAAGGTATGATTTTGGATATAATTCTGAATTTAATGATTATTATCTGTATTATTAGAAATATATATTAATAGTAATTATCATATAGTCTATCATTATCATTCAGTTTTAAACTAGGCAAAACAATAAGCTTAGCTTGGCGTAGACTTTTGAATAATGCTCTATGGATCTCTAAGGACTATCAAACGTACATACCTCTTCTTCTGGAGCAAAATTTGCCTCTTTATAAAGAATGATGATTCATATTTGATCTCTGTCGAAACTAATCGAGATTTATTTAAAATCTATGCATGACTGAGGTTGATGTTTTGCGTGGTTTTAAGTTTTAGCTTGGTGTGATTTTCTTACAATTTAATCATTTAGTTATTTAGATGCTGAAATTAATATAAAGCTAAAAGGCTTTATATTAATTTCAGCATCATTCGGCTGCCAAAGCGTAAAGGCTGAAAGCATCGAAACTAGTCCTATGGAAATTTGCAAATAAAACGCTGATTTCTGTTGTTTGACTTTCAAATTAATATTTGCTCGCCGTGTTATTCTATCTTAACATTTTATTTATTTTATATTTTTCCTTTGGCATCATTTCGCCAAGACATTTTCTGCCAGTAGGGTCAGTATTGACTCCTCTGAGGATCGATGAAATTTTGAAGAATGGTTATGATGATCAAGGGATCGATAGAAAAATATGCTCGACATGGTAATCAGATTCTCATTGACTTATAAATAAAACTTAATTACAAAGTTAATAATTAATGGTTTATTGGCCATGTACATGCAGTTAGGAAGAAATGATATAAAATAAATATAAAGAAAAAAATAGGGACAAATTTTAATGCATTTTTTAAATCTCTGACATTTTTTTTAAATATATAATTTTATACAATAAATGCAAAAACAGTTGCCGCTTTAGTCAAGTCAATAATAAGTCAATAATGGAAAACAAGGAACATACTGAATAGTGTTAATGAGGTAATTTAAAAGTTAAGAAAAGCAATTTAATGCCAACTATTAAAACTGTTGTATCAATAGATCAAGCGTAGCTATCACATTAATAAAAATCCAACTTTTGTAAAATTAAAGTCTGTAATATCCTCCCCCTATTTTTTCTATATTTTGTAAATTAAAAAAATATTATTCAAAAATTTATAAAATTTAAATCTAGTAAACTATTTTTTAAACATTTTGTTCATATACTCAATATAATTATTATCTTTACGCTATTGATGTGCAATTGTTTCTATTACTGGACACTTGCTCTGTTGACCGTCTTACATAATTATTATAAAACCCGAAAATATGTGTAATGATTTTAATGATTCCATCTAATGTTATTTCAAGGGTCCAGCTAATAATTAGAATAATGGAAATGAGTCTGTGTTTATTGTTTTTAAATCTTAAGTGTGGGTTTACATAAAAGACAAATTTTAAAAGAACAAAATTAAATATTGTTTTACGCTTTCTTGAATGACAACACACTGCCTCATGGAGGATAAAAATATTTTAATTTGGGCTCTGGCACACATTTCTTTTAAATGGTTGAGTTTGTTGATCAAATTTGAAAGACAAATGTCATACGTTTTGTTGAAAGCAAATACACTTCTTTTATATCGCTAAATCTCCGGATTAAATTCGAAACATAAATATGTTCACTGCGTGGTAACAGAAAGCTTTCATATTGCTGATGTTTTAAATCAAAAATTCCCTAAATTCCCAAAAAATACAAAATAAATATAAAATAAATTTGAAATTCAAAATTTTAGCTTCAATGTGCACATTTTTGACTGGAAGACTACGCATGATCAAACTTTGGTGGCTCTGGATGCCGCCTTTTATCTCCAGTGCAAGTAACTTACATACGTAGCTACATATAGATTTTTCATTATTTGATGATAGACATTATTATATTCTACGATGTCTATTACAAAGAAAAATGTAAGGGATCGATGGATGTAAGGGGATGATTAGAGAAAAAAATGTAAGGGGATGGCTATTTTTTCACAAGCGGTCGACGCGAGCAAAAGTAAGGAATAACTCTGAGTTAGAAGAGTAGCGCATTATCGGTGTCTGAGACTTTTGCCATTAAAGTCGACACTGCCAGCCGCAGAACTTGTTTCTTGGCGACTAGCTGTTGTCTCAAGTCTAATTAGAACTCGTATGATAGATTTGTTTTGGTAAGCTTACAGTTTAGAGTCATTGTTAGGGGGTTTCTGTAAATCTTTCAGCCTGTGTTAGGATGTGATATTGTAATTAAAATAGTTCAAAAGAAGTCTTGTGTTTACAGCCGAGTCTAGGAAACTGGCATTTTTCTGTTGTATTATTTATAGTGTAATTTTCCCAAGCTATGAGGAAGAATAAACTTAAGTGCATGTGAAAGCTTGCTGAAGAAAGCAGCATAACATTTAGATTATCTTGTAAGTTAAGCCCCATGTAAATGTTACAATATTATCGTTCTTTTTATTTTCAAAATTAAGAGAATTTTAATTAAATGCTTTTCTTTTTTTAATTAAATAAAAAAAGTGTAAATATAAACAACCTCTGTTTCAAGGTCGTAATAAAAATTACAAAAATAAAAATAATTTTTTTAATGTTAAATAGATGAATTAGTCAATTCCATCAAATTTCCTACATTAATTGCTTAGTGTACTTTAATGTCATTTATTTTTAACTTCCCAGACTCTTCTTCGGAAGCTCATAAACCTGCAAACTTAAACGTTTTATTATCTGTAACAATATTTACTTGCCCTAGGATTCGTCAATTCTTAATTATATTAAGTTTCTAGCGCGTTTTCTATTTTCTAGTCAAGCGTAAAATCCGCAGCTTGTTAGCTTAATATTCATTTCATAGTTTACCTTACAATACGTAAATATCAAGACAAATTATAATTAAAATTTTATTTGAAGCAGAAACTGCGGTCAAACGCACAAAACAAAATGTGCAACAAAAAAAAGTTAGCTATTAGTCAGATGTGTTAAACACATAACACTGTTAGCGCACGTGCGGAAGGAATCCGTTAATTCTTTTCATTCTCGCTACAGTTAAAATTACCTCTACAGTTAAGGGGAGAGGCTCGAAATACAGCGGACCAAATGCAAGTGGTAGCGAATTATCGTCCATTTTCATTGTTCGTGTTTCGCTATAGAAATTATTATTTTTTCAGAGAATAAAGACGCGAAAATTTCTGTACCCTCACCGGGATTCCAAACATTGACCTTCCAGCTGACACCTGGACATGTTAACTACTTATAGCTTGAAGACACATACAGGAAAACATGATAATTTCACATAATTCTAACTGTTATTTGAAGAGACATCCGTCTCTAGGTTAAACATTTGCGCACATAGAAAACTATTAAAGATAAGGCGCCGCTAGCATCAAAAAAGCGCTCCAAGCGCAACAAGAACTTACTCGGCAGATTTCAGTATAAATTGCTGTTAAGAAACTTCAGCATTAAAAATTTTCTCACGTAACTGTGATTTGCATAAATTTCTGAAACAAAGGAATTTTTACGACGAAAATTAAGAAAAAATTATTGTATGTATAAGGATTATTTTAGCTAAAAGTTTTTCTCCTTAATTTTTTTTCTATTCTTTTTCTTCGGTCAACCTCTCAAAGGTATGCAAATTAAATTGAGTTTAAACAACCTATGAATTTCTAATTCAGAGAACGAGTTGTGGCAACCCACGCGTAGACTGCTTTAACTTGGGACTTGCCCACCTGCAGGGGATCTCGTTTTTGGTGTGTAATATTTATATTCATTAGCACACAGGTGCTTAAGAGTGCTAGATAGCTTCAGAGAAATTCCTTAATCATTGTGGTTGTTGACTTCTCTCTTTTCTCAGATCAGAGCAAGTCCAAGGGACTTTTGAAACCGTAAAAAGTTAAATTCTTGGTGCATTTATGTGAATATTTCAATAGAAGTGTTTGGAGGCTGTTAATTTCAGTTGTGCTGTAAATAGAGCTTGCAGTAAACTTTACTTCTTTTGTTTGTAATTCTTACGTTTATGTTTTCCTTATCTTTTACTTCCCTACCTTTTTAACGTATATTTTAATTACACTTTAGCTTTTAATTTTATAACTTAAGTTTTAATTTAATTTTGGCATATTGTAGTTCTTTAGCTTTGTAACCGATTTTCAATGAATTTTTAGCCATTTGTCTGTATTTTCTACCTTTTATTTGAGTTTTCCTTATCTTTTCCTGCCTTTGTAACCTACCGTATGTTTTACGTCTTCTATAACCTAACTTTTAGTTAAGTGTTCCTTGTTCTTTAGTTCCCTACCTCTGTTACCTACATTTTAATTAAATTTTACCTCTTGCGCGTATTACATTAGTTAAATATCATTATCATTTTCACTACATGCTCACGAAATTGCAATAATAACAGAATTTTCTAGTAATAGTGCTATACAGTTTATAAGGTATTTCTCCCGCCTTTTTAGCATGCCTTCGTCATGTAGCGGTCAGCACGCTCGGCCCGCATTCGAGAGGTCCGTGGTTCGAGTCCCCACAAGAGCATTGCTCATTTGTCTTTTCTCCTGCTTCAAAAACACTCTACAGTGGCGCTTGAACTAAAAAGGTGGTGGAAAATCATCTCCACCACCAGGATTTGGCGACTGAGTCCCCTAATCCGCAGTCGCCCTTTAAAACGGGGGTATATAAAGTATTTCTCCCGTCTTCTTAGCATGACTTCGTGGTGTAGTGGTCAGCACGCTCGGCGCATATTCGAGAGGTCCGTCAAGACATCCGTATTCGAGAGGGCTCTACAAGTTATATAAAGTACCGGAGCTTGTATTACTTAGACTCTACTACTTTCCGGCTGAAAATTGCCAAAGCCTAGCTCTGTTAAGTTCCGAATGCGTTTAGGTTCTGAAACACATTACAGATGACGTTCTCAGATTTCAGCAAAAATTAAATTAGCTGAATTCTTCGAATTTTTAAAAAGTGCTTTTCTTGCATCTACACTGCGAAAAAAAAGGAACACTTCTACAGCTCCCATTCTACTGGGCCGATTGACGAAATTCAACATGCGTTCTTCGTGTCTCGAAAGCGCGACTTAGGATATGTATTAAATTTATATATAGCATTGGTTTAATATAGGTATTTTGACACAAAATCGGACTTTTCTGAGATGGCATGAATATTTTTTTCCATATTTCGATTCTACGACTCAAATTATGCCAAATTCCAAGTTTTGTAAAAATCGCAAGAGTCCTTTTTTAAAAATTAGCTCTTAAAATTTTAGCTTCTCAGTGTTAGTTGAATTTGATATATATTTATTAATATCTCTTTTTTATTAAACTTATTTGATTCTTCTTTCCATATTTCGAAATTAAGGCTTAATCCAAACATAATTCGCACATTTATTGTTATTTATTTTAAAAATTTGTATATTTAAAAAATATTTAATTTTCGTGTAATTTTTGTATACTTTTCGAAACAATTTTTGCATTATAAACTATAAAATTTTTAACATCATTTTAAAGTAGACGTATTTCTAAGCACATCTGCAAAAAAATAGGTTTTTTTTTTAATTTTCTAATATATACGTGAATTTACATTTTGGCAGATTTTTAAATTTGCTGTATTTAATAACAAAAAGCGATAATAACAAAAATGTATTACGACATTGTTAAAATCATTTGAAGGAATGAACAATGGAAGTTTTCCCCCCTCGTGCATCAGAGCAAAAAAAATTAAAATAAGTAGGTTACTTAAAATTAAGAATTCCGCCATGGGAATTATTCTTGGCGCAAACTGAAAAAAAATACGCTAAGAGAAATTTTTAAATTTGTCCATATATTTCTCACCAAAGATTACTGAATTTAACATCTAGGTATAATTTGAGATCTGGGATCGAAACATGGAAAAAATTTATATGTTTTTTTTTCAGAAACAGTCCGATGTTGTGTGAAAATACCTATGTTAGAATAATGCTATATATAAATCTAATACATATCCTAAGTCGTGCTTTCGAGACACGAAAAAAAGTAATTTGAATTTCGTCAATTGGCCCTGTTGTGCGGGAGATACAGAACTCTTCCATTCCTTTTCGCAGTGTATCTCAGGTAATCAAGCAATTACAGAATAGTTAAAATTAAAAGCTAAAATCGGTACTGTTACCGAATGACAAAACGAAATCTAAGATTAACTATTTGTGAAGTAGAGTGGAAGATAAGAATGTTATCTTTCGAGTCATAATTTCAAGTTTAGACTATTCTTGGGAGTAATAAATGTATAATGACATTTAAAGTAGCGTTCACAAAATTGGGAAAACTTCGCTCAAGGTAGCTATCTATCTATTCAAGTATCAGCATAATTATTGCTGGTAACGCTATGTGCCCAGTTCATTATTATAATGCTACTGGGGCACATCATATAAATAATCCTGTATGCAAATTTCTAATGGGAAATTTTCAAAACGTTAATATAAGCAGAAGTCAACCAGAACACTTGAAAAGAACATGCTTTTTAAGGTGTTATTAAGGAGGAAAAATTCGAGACTTTTCTGCTCTGCATATGTAATAAAGTAAATTTGAACAAAATTATTGAATTAAGACGTTTAAACTCAAATCTGGTTTTTATGCAGAGTGCGTGTACATATATATGTAAGGTATAAGAAAATACGATATCTGCTTTAGAAACTAATTGGCGATCTGAAATTAACATTCTAAATTTGGTGATTTCCCTCTAAATTCATGTGTTCTCCCGAATTCGAGAATTTTCTACGTTACGTTATAAGGTATTTCTCCCGCCTTCTTCGCATGCCTTCGTGGTGTAGTGGTCTGCATGCTCGACGCGTTACCGAGAGGTCCGTGGTTCGATTCCCGGCGAAGGCGTTGCTTATTTTTTATGTCCCCTGCTTCGAAATAACCTTAATGTCTCTACACTGGCGCCCGAACTAAAAGAGGTGGTGGGTGATGATTCTCCACCACCGGGATTTGGCGAGTGGGTCCCCAAACCCCAGCCGCCCTTCAAAAGGGGGAGTATGTAAGGTATTTCTCCCGCCTTCTTCGCACGCCTTCGTGGTGTAGTGGTCTGCATGCTGAACGCGCAACCGAGAGGTCCGTGGTTCGATTCCCGGCGAAAGCGTTGCTTATTTTTGACCTTTGCTGCTTCGTAAAAACCTAATGTCTCTACAACGTAACGCTGCTTGAAAAGAACAAACCGAAACTAATACTAACCAATCATAGCTTGTCTCTAGAATCGCACCTATATAATACAACGCTGTCTACCCTGTTGACTGGTGTATAGAGAAATTATTATAATATTTATCATCAAAACGTATACTGTCTACGAAGAGTGGATATGATGAAATTACAGGCTTCCTCTTCTGAACTGTTTACGAAGGATACTTCAATAATGTGCCTAGAAATAAAACTGATACTTACCTGAACTCGGATTGCGTCATATCTTCTTCCATCTTTCCACTCGGCTATTGAAAGCCGTTAAGCGTACTGGTGTTAACTGAGCATCAAAAGATCCACCATCGGTCACGACTACGACTGCAAAGCTGATTTCCTCTTCTATGTTTCACGAAATCATCACATATATATGTAAATTACACGGTAATATGATTTTATTTCTTATTCAGATTATGTTCAAAAAGTATTTTAACTCTTGCACTAGCAAATGTGTGCGAACATTTTCAAATTCTTACAAACAGAAAAGTACGCTCATAGAATTTCTTTTTGACATCCTTGATAATCTGATTTCTGTAATAATAAAGGAAACATATTGTATATATTACTTAAAATCCAGTAAAAATTCCGGATTTAAAAGACGAGCTGCCTAAAAGCATCGATAAAGCATTCGCAATATTAAATTTCACTTTTTCCTTTCATATATGCAGATCAAATCAAAATGCCTGGTTCAAATGGAGCTGTCTTCAGTATTACTAAAATGTATGCGAGTCATGAAATTGCAACCTCTCAGATGTCCACAGGAAACTGAACATGTCTGCCTGAGCCATCAGAAGAAGAGCAAAAGTAATAAATCTGCCACACGATATATCAGTTTAAGGAAAAAAAACTATATCATATTCTCTTTCATGAAAACATAGTTATATTCTGTAATACCCATTTTGAAAAATCAATGTGTCAGATAACTCAGATTGAATATGAACATAAAAAGCTGCCTTTTATTAAAGTATTCGAATGAACGAGTTTGCTTTTGTTTTTAGATTCTTCCTTCTTCGCATCCAGATTCAAGGATAGAAATTGATTAGATTTTACTGTACCAATTCATTTTCTGTATATATCTGAAGATGAAGGTATCATATAAGGAAATCATAGGAGTATCATTCTCAGAAGTACGAAGAAAAGATTCAGCTAGAATTTTATGACATATGACTTATTAGGTATCATATGACTCGATGACTTTAAACGTTTTGACTTTATACATTTTTTTTGTTATTATATGTTTCTCTTTTTGTCGATCTTTTGCCTTGAGTATTGCAGCTTCATGAGTAAACAATGGTTTTGTACATTGAAGGATAAGGAGATACGTAGACTGTTTTTTAAGTCTCTTTGTGAATATTGTTTTTAAATGTCTCGCATACATGACGCAGAATGCACACTTGGGCTTCCTGCATTCTTTGCGCAGAATTCAAAGGCGACTTTTATTCACGTCGTTCATCTCTACGCTTTGTAGTGTGAAGTTAACATATTTAAGAAACTCCAGTACCCCGCCGACTGCTAAATGAGGTCAGTCATTCAGTCCTTAAAACTAAAACACGCGAAGCTGCGAAGATTAATCGGCAGGTTACTTGTTTCAATTTTATTTCAAAGCGTATATTTTACTTAACCTTCGTATTTCAGTACCAAGATTTTAAAAAATACAAACATTTCAGTTCGTTGAAAGCATACTAGTACGAAATATGCTTAAAACGAGGGTAATGCTTTGTTGCAAATCAACCGTTGTTACTACCCGATGTTGCTGTGTGACGTCATTACAAACTATGAACTCATGGGAAAATCATACGAGATGTCCGAAAGAGAAAGTTGAACACAGCGTCATGCCAGAATTTTTAAACCGTTTTAGTCATTCTATGTATCTCTTAATAATATATATTTTTGTCGTATTGAATCTATTTTCTGCGAGATGTATTGATCATTTGTGTATTAATGTATTTCGAAGGATTTGCATATGAAGGAAAGGATTAACTCTTGGCCCTGGCACGTACCAGCTGAGAACCAAGTAAGCATCTTTTGTTTTACCTTGACTAGTTCATTTGCATTAGAAATAACACAATGTAATTTGTGGTGCGATAACGTGGGGGCACTGGGGTGAGTTTGAATTCAAATTTAAGAGATTTTTCTTTAAGCAAAAATGGATCTAGAAAAATTGAAAAAGAAACGATCTGCTGTAAGAGCATTAGTCAGGAAACTAATAAATAAGGTAGGTGGAACTAGCACTAAATCGCGAAACCAAATTAAGGTCCCAAAATTGAACTTGGAAACTTTCGGGTAGAGATGTGTGCTGGACACGATTTGAGACAGCCATACACGAAACTACACGCAATAGATAAATTTAATTATTTAGCAATTCAATAAATAAATTTAATTATTAATAAGTCAGTTCTCACTTCCGATGCAGAAACTGCAACACAAAGGTTAACATTAACAGAAGAAAATTACGAGAAGGCTGTGAAAATATTAAAAGATAGCTTCGGACGTAAGGAACTAATAATAGATTCACACATGAATATTTTGTTAACTCTGACTCCAGTTAGAAGGTCTTACGATGTGACAACACTTCGAATATTATATGAAAGTTGTGAACTACAAATTAGACGACTAGAATCGTGTAATATTTTGCAGGTTGTATAGTACCTTATTGTGTCCTATAATATCTACATATAATAAAACAAAGAGTCTGTGTGTGTGTGTGTGTGTGTGTGTGTGTGTGGGTGGGTGGGTGGATGGGTGTGTGGGTGTGTCTTTCGTTTGTGTTGCGAGTAAGCTAATAGACCCAGGGCCACGAAATTTTGTACATAGGTGTATCTACACAAGAGCCAGTGCACCTCGAAGCGATTTTTTCGAAATTCGAATTAGAATATTTTTTATTTTATGTTTTGGGACCAAATTGCGTCATTTTGAGACATAATGGGCTACAGGAAAGCGAGATTTCACTCTATAAATTTCATTTTTACATCGTCGTGAAGCGTAGACACTTAGCTATTTTACGAACTTAAAATAAATTTCGTATTTCAATAAATCGATTAAATACGAATTTATTTAGGAAGGTGAGCTTAACACCTTTTCAGCGGAATGTTTTTTAAAAAAAACTTATTTTAAAAAATGGGCTGTTTATTTTCCTTTGATTTTTGGACACGTTGAACTTTAATCCTTT
The DNA here is from genome assembly GCA_000611955.2 of Stegodyphus mimosarum. NCBI lineage: Eukaryota > Metazoa > Arthropoda > Arachnida > Araneae > Eresidae > Stegodyphus > Stegodyphus mimosarum. Next base: position 477,370 of record KK114627.1, read on the forward strand.
CGACTCCTTTTAAAAAAAGAATTTTGGAAAAATAATAATATTTTGTATTTTTTTAAAATTTTTTAAATGAAGCTTCCGAATACACTTCTCACATCTCAGATATTTTAAAATGTAGTTTTGGCAACAATTTTCCTTTCTTATTGTTGTTCATAGATTTTTGATGAAATTGCATCATTTTGAATAGTTTCATTCTTTTAAAAATTTCGGTTTGGCAACAATTTTTCATCGTATTTCTTATGTTACTGTTTTTAAGAGACTGAAAAGTTTAAGAAATTAAAAAGTTGTTTCTTTTTGCAACGGTAAATTGTTTAATTACTTTATTAGGATAATTAACATTTTACAAGGGATATTGTTTATTTCATTGTAATATTATGTTTTAATTATATATAATTTTAATTATAAAAAAGTTTTGCATGATATTTTTTAATCTGTTTAAGTTCTTAATCTGTTTATACCATTTGAGTTCTTAAGATTTTGCAAAGGGAAGTTGGTTAATTTATTTATTAGGATAAGTAATATTTGTATTAAGGGATACTGCATATTTCATTGTCATTTTTTATATGTATAATACATTTTTATTGATTTCTTTTTTGATAAAGTTGCTCTGCAGAGTAAAATTCTGCGCGAAATGTTTTGTTTTTTGAGTTTCTTTCATGTTATTTTTTGCTTATTTCACTGTTTGTAAGATATTGAAACGTTTTGCATGATTTTTTTGCATGAGCCAGTGCACCTCGAAGCGAGTTTTTCGAAATTCGAATTAGATTTTTTTTTTTTTTAATTTTGTGTTTTCTGACGAAATCGCGTCCTTTTAAGACATAATGGGCTATAGCAAAGCGAGATTTTACTCTATTGAACAGTTTAAGAAATTGAAAGATTGTTTCTTTTTGCAAAGGTAAATTGTTTAATTAATTTATAGATCTATATTTAAAAGGGAGAGTCTTTCTGTGTGTGTAGGTGTCTTTCGTTCGTACTGCGCGTAAGCTAATAGACCCAGGCCTATGAAATCTGGTACACAAGATGAATCTAGACAAGATGAAATAGTATCAAATTGATAATTTTCTCTCATTATATGAACAACAATGGCACACAGCCATTGTTGCTGATATCAGCACGGAAAAATTAGGGCAATAATTCTGTGCTGTTTTTAAATTTAATGTTTCTTTAGAATACTGGACGTTTGTCTAGAGAAGGCAGCAGGAAGTTGGTTAATTTATTTATTAGGATGATTAATATTTGTATTAAGGGATATTGCTTATTTCATTGTATGCTTTTTATATGTAATGCATTTTCAACTGAATTTTTTTAACGTTGTTCTTTGTTTCTTTTTCGATAAAATTGTTATGCAGAGTAAAATTCTGTGCAGTTTTCAAATTTAATGTTTGGTGTTCTCTTTAGGCATTTTTCCGGTACACTTAAAAGTCAGACGAAGGCTGGCCACGCAGCGGCTAGTTGTTAATAAAGGTGATTCTGAATGATTTGCCACTAGAATTTAATAGGAAATACGAAGATGATAACCAGACAAAAATTACTAATTTGCTAAATTTTCTAAGAAAGGAAATAAAAAGTCGAGAGCGCACGGGATTTTTTTAAGACAAACGATTCCGAAGTTGTCGCTGCTGAGCACGAACTGAAGGGAAGTGAAGTGAACTTAATGAACTGACAAGAGATGCTTAATAGTCAGTACAGAGAACGAGAACGGAGGGAAAGCAGCCATGATTGCTGGTTGGTTACGTGACTGAAACGAAAGAAAGCAGCCATATTTGTTTGCTGCATACATGATAAGCGTTCTGTAATTTTAATAATTTAATAATGTTATATGTTTCTATCATTTAAGCTCTGTACGCTGTTGTAACTACTGATAACGTAAGAATGTGTTGTGAAAGGAAGTCTACCATTTTTCGACTGGAGTAGCACCATTTTAACCTGGATTACTTCCCATTTTAAGAGGTCGGCAATCAAGCCACTCACCGCAAAGAAGACAAATGGGTAAATTTAACTTTTCGACAATTTTACTGATCTTCCAAAAAAGTTACTGAAAGGAAATCTCACTTTGAAAACAAGCGACAGTTTCGAGAACGCTTTCGAGACAACGAAAGCATCGAGATTATTATAAGGGAGGCAAAATTCCTTCAGTGACAGAGTTAAGCACATCTCTTTCCAGTAGTTGTTTATTCTTTTCTGAAAATCACACTTCAGAATCTTGTGAAAAGTCTGTACCAGAAAAAAGAGAAGCGTTAAAGCGAAGCAGGAATTTCTTTCATGTGTCTTAAAAAGTATCATTTAGCTAGGGACTGTAAATCGAAACTAACCTGTCGCATTTGTAAGTAACGGCATCATACGTTGTACACTATAACGAAATGAACGCGTCAGACAAGAAGCCCATTCAAGGAGCAGTCGGCTCTTTTGTTTCCGATCTCGCAACAATTAAATAACTCAGTTCTTCTGCAGACGCTCATAGCTCAAATTATAAACAGATAATCAGTGCCAGCAGAGCGTTCGCTCAATGTTAAATTTAGGATTCCAGCAAACATTTATTCGGAGGATATCTGTAAGAAATTAAAACTACCGGTTATTGAAAAAAAATAAAACTACTCTCTTTTGAGTGCGCGACGCCTGAAGCGCAGAAGGTGAAAAGAACCAGTTTCATTTTGCGTTATTCCAAGCATTGATATGAAATCAAAATACAAGCTTTAATTACTCCTGCCATTAATGGATAACATATTCATTCCTCTAGAAATGAAATTGTTAATCTAATTAAAAATCAAACAGAGTAAAGGGAATGCAACTTTCCGATGAATGAGGACGAGGAAGTAAAACGTGGAACATTTCTTTGATGATAGGAGTGGAGTTTTATTGGAAAATAGTTACGGGCAAGGTTTACAGACTGTCTGATTCCTTCGTAGAGGTCGAAATAAAATTAGGTTGGACTATTAGTGGAACAGAAACGGCTTAGGTATTTCATCAACTTATGTTAATACTGTGAAGGTTGTGGTTCATAATAATGAAAATAAACAGAACGAATCAGTATCTAGTTTGCTGAAGAATAACAGAGAGGTCGAATTCTATGGAGATAAATTACGATTTTGATAAGGAACTCGAATTAGAAAATATTTCTGTTTTCAAAAATTTCAAAAGGTCTATGAAATATGTAAACAATCGTTATATTGTTCACCTTCCCTGGGATCATAATTCAAGCGAACTTGGAGATAATTTGGAGATTGCTAAAATTAGATTTGAGAGTTTTACTCGTAGATTTCGGAATAATCAACAGTTCTACGGCAGATATCGCGAAATAATTGACAAATATTTAAAGGACGGAATTTCCAAAGAGACTAACATTGAAATAACACCAGAAACGTATTTTATGCCACATCAAGCCGTTATAAGAAGAAATAAAGAAATTAAAAAACTCCTTATGGATTTTCGACGCTTAGTCACATGCGTTGAATTGTTTGTCATTAAATGACTGTTTGCATTCAGGTCCAAAGATGTGGCCAGATATAATAGAATTGCTCCTTAAATTTCAGTCAAAATCGAATTGCTTTTACAGCTGACATCGAGCAAGAATTCTTGCAGATTTCTCTTGCTGATGAACACAGAAACGCAGTAAAATTTCCATGCATCGAAATTCATTACATCAATACCACGAGTAGCACCTTTTAAAAAATGATCACTTCCCAGATTGGAACTGATGAGTGCTATGATAGGTTCCCGTTTGTCAAAGTACATCCAAAAGAAACTTCAGAACATTGATTTATTTGTATATATGTGGACTGCTTCTAGTATAACATTGTACTAGATTCGAAGTGATAAGAAAAGTTTGAAGGATATTGGTACAAAACGGAGTGAAGGAAATACAAAAGTATTCAAATGTGTTGAACTGGAGATATACCCTTGGTGAAGATAATCTAGCTGCTTGCTAACTAGAGGTGAAAGTGTGAATTATCTGAAAATGAATAGCATATGGTGGAAAGGGTCTACGTGGTTAAAAGAAGAAATGGAACACTGGCCAAAACTGAATACAGGATTTCAACAAGGAATTTAGAAAAACATGGAAGGAAGTGTTCGTAAATTTGTGCTTTAAAGAAGCTTCCGAAGATTTTTTTGAAGCCCAAAATTACTGTAATTTATACCGAATTTACCAAATTATTGTATGGAGCTTAAGGTTCATTAACAATGTTAGAAACACGTCGAAATTATCAGGATGTTTGAAAGCTACCTAACTGGAAACGGCGGAAACACATTGGATCATACCTGTTCAGGAGCGAAATTTCTCAAATGAAATACGTGCATGAACACGTATTTCATGTAGAACAACGAGCAGTTAACTTCAGAACCCAAACTGAAGTCCTTCAGCCCATTTGTAGATGAAAATGGTGTAATTCGTGTTGGTGGACGATTACAAAAATCAAATTGAGATTACAAACAAGCACATCCAATCGGGCTGCCTGAGAAAGATCATTTGACTCATCTAATTATTCTTCATACTCATCAGGTGATAGGGCACGGTGAAATAGCAGAGACTTTAAAAAGTAAGAGACAAATTTTGGTTTCTGAAGGCTCGTAGGAAAATTAAAAGTGTTCTGTAGAATTGCAGTTTCTGCAAATTATTTCACACGAAACCTGTGATGCAAGATATGGCACACATTCCATCAGACAACTGCCGAGAATACTGTCCGTTTGAAAACTCCGGAATAGATAACGTACTTCAAAAATAGAAGAGAATTGTCTTAAGGGAAACGGTTTACTGTCTACCTGTGTTGTAACTGGAACTATGCATTTAGAACTTACAGCTGATCTTTCCATAGAAAAATGTTTTCTTGGATTTATTGAATTTAGATCGTTCGTAGCGAGAAGAGGTTTATACCGAATTTTGTCTACCGACAGTGCTAAAACCTTTAAAAGAGCGAAGAAAGAATTAAGAAGGCAATAATTACGAGTTCTCTAAAAAAGGAATCAAATGGAAATCTATAATTGAGATTGGTGGAGAGGCTTCTGGAAGTGTATAGTTCAGATTCTGAAAACTCTTTTGAAGACAGTCCTAGGCAAATCCTCCTTGATATTCAGGGAATTTAGGAGGCCAATTCAGGGAGACAGTCATAATAGAAGCGGAAGTTATATTGAGTTCCAGACCTTTAACATTTATATACTCGGATCTAGGACAGCCATAATCTTTGACCCTTGGTCACTTCTTAATAGGAAGGCTGTTACTATCATTGCCGTAGACAAGCTCTAAATTAACTTCAACAAAGGAGAGTCTTACACGTCGATTTAGATATCAACAAATGCTGGTAGAGAGAATCTGAAAAAAAAATACAGACAGGATTATTTGATGAATTTGAAATCTGCTCTTCATTCCAAACTGGCAAAAACCGACGCCCGTTAGAAAAAATGAACTGTTGTATTAGTGAATGAAGATAAAATTCCAAGGTTTATGTGGAAGATCGGTATCATAATGGAAATCTTTCCAGAAAGAGATTGCAAGGTGAGAGCCTGTGCTGTCCAGTTGCCGAATGACCACTGATGACATCTGGTCACACTCATTATGACCACTGATGAAATCTGGTCACCCACCACCTTTTTAGTTCCATCATCATCCACCACCTTTTTAGTTCGGGCGCCAGTGTAGAGATATTAGGTTATTTTGGAAGCAGGAGTGATGAAAAAGGAGCAACGCCTTCCCCGGGAATCGAACCACGGACCTCTCAATTACGCGTCGAGCGTGCTGACCACTGCACCACAAAGGCATGCAAAGAAGGCGGAAGAAATACCTTATAATTTAATAAAATTTACTCCTTTCACAAGACACGACAGAGACTCTTCCTTCTATTTGTTCTTTAACTGAAGAAATGTATTCTTCTATTTGTTCATTTACAGAAGAAACTGTTTCCTCAGTGTGTCCAACTTTATTTCCAACAGCTTCAGTTCTCCTTCAATAGCCCCGAATTTGTTTTCTATTACGCAGGTAATTTCTCTTATCATTTCCTCTTGACCTGCTTCTATCTTTTCTTGAACAGCCTTCATTTCTTCTTTAACAGATACTTGACCAGCTTCCATTTTTACTTGAGCAACTTTCATCTTTCTTGAACCGCTTTCATTTCTTCTTTAACGGAGTTGACGGCCTCTTCCGTCTATCCTTGTAATGCAGCAAAAGCAGTGTCGAGCTGCCTCAATTGTTCTTCCATCCCTCTAGTGAATGGCACTCAATCCCATTTCTGACACCAAAAAATGTTGCGTGGCACGTTTTTGTCATGGATTGAAAGCACAAGTCGTTAAAAGGTTAATAAAATTTATTCCTTTCACAAGAAATAAAACAAAATGCCGAAGGTTTTCAGAAATATTCTGCAATATCGCAATATCCCACGGCAGATATATTTTAAACTACTAAAATATAAACAGAACTCAAATTCAAAGTACAGAGAAAGCTAATTCTATTTCATTGCGAATTCGCTACAATCAATAGCATCACTAAGTAAACAACTAAATTTCGCTTAAAACAACTACTGAGCTGAGATGATTTTAATCCACCTTTTATAAGATCTTTAATCATGCGCAAGGACAGTCTGGTAATTTCTCGATGTTTCTGGATAGCAACAAAAATTACAAGATATCTGTTTATTAAATATTAAATGAAAGCGCTCTTGTATTTTTAATTTTTCGGCGTAGTTTTCTCTTAAATGTCGTCATGCGCTGCATTGCAAAGGGAAATGAAAGAATTTTAATTACAATGCTACTAAAAAGAGCTAAATAAATACAAAATCCGTAACAATATATATACATAAGCTGTTTATATACGTCCTTAATCTGTCAGCTTTATGTAAGTCAAAACTTATATATATCGATATAGATATAGACATATGTATGTATCAGCAGCTAAAATCTATTACTTCGAAATTTTTGAGTTCCTGCGGAGAATAAACGAGATTTGTTTCATTATTCTTTTAAGCATTATAAAACTATGTTATGATTCTCAAAGAAAATTCATTTTTTACTTTAGCATATACCAGATTTTTAATTTAATATTTGTTTTGTATGCACAATTTTTACAGCATCTGATAAACGAAAATAGGAATTCAAGTCTGAATGAAGTATCCCAATAATAAGGATAAATGGCTCTTGTAACACCCATCTTCTTGCTAGGAAAAACAAAGTCCCGCATTTCGTGCGTTTGCTTTTTTTTTTTTGCTTCAGCCTTCGTATATAATGTGAGGAATGAAAAAGCTTGCTATTGTTCGTTGTGGGGCAGTTGGCATTAAGAAAGGGATCTTCTGATTAGATAAGAACGGGGTCTCCAATTAAATTTCTCGCAGTTTGTATCCTACCTTTTGAAAATGATTCTATTGAATATTATATTGTTATAATTATTACAACGTTAGAAGAAGAGGATCCGAAATTGATTTAAATATGAGAAGAAGCAATTAAACACATTGAAACATACAATAGTTAAACAAAATTGTTTAAATATACATACCTCGCTGTACCAAATTTTATCAGTTTGAATAAAATGAAAGATTGGTTTTGCTATTGAAATATAATACACATGATATTTGCTTGAGGAAGAATTATAATAAGTTCCGTAAAAGAAAAAGATTAAAAAGCATTTGTATTCTTACTTAAACAGCACTGAAAACGTTTGCTCAGTCTTTCGAAACAGACATATTGTACATACAAGAGCTGCTATTGTGCTAGCAAGCCGGCATCTATCATCAAACTATCGCTTCAAGAATCGTCATCGTTTCGTCCAAGCCCTTGGTGGCAGTTGTTGGACCGGTTTCTGCCCTCTTTGCTGCTGGGAGTTCAAGGGTGAAGGACGGGCTTCGGCCTGTCTCTTCACTACTGTCTCTTCACCTACCACCTCGTTTTCATGATGCACGTTTAACTCTCCTGAAAAGTCCGATGATATGTTTCCTGATTTATAGAAAGCCAACTGTAGTTTTTTTTATTGAATATATTCATTCTACATGCAGTTCTTATTCGCGGTTCATCGCTGTTAAAATTAATATTCAAAATTGTGGTTGTCACTTTTACACCAGAATAATTATAATTAATATTTCTCATAACCTACAGAAATTAACACAATTTTAATTACATAAGAAATTAAAATATTTAAGTATTTTTACTACATATAAATATTTTCACTACAGCTATACTGCCACAAGTAGAAAAACGGAGTGTGATAAACACGTTTAAAGTTTGCCTAAGTTACCAAAGTCAAGAACTTAATGATGAATTGATGATTTAATGAGTAAGCATTAGTAAAATATTTCGTAGGGGTTTCGTTAATTGTACTAAATGTCAAATGTTTTAGAATAAACTTCATTTATAATAAATTCCATAAAACTATGTTATAAAGGTCATTTTGTTTTCACTATGTTGAATTATCCTGGAAGCCCAACGCTCATAATAAAGAAAACAATTTAGTGACAAGAGATTAAATTTTATTAATAATGTTTAAATATGATGACGGATATTACAATATTATAAAATGGCATTATTATTGTTTCAGTGTTACGTCGTAAATCAAAACACAAAGGAAAGGGAACATGTCTCAAGGGTCACCTATGTTTATTTAAGTTTCAAAATAGAGCTTACTTTTATGCTTCAAATTTTGCATAAATGGAAAATCCTGAATAATAGATTGGTTAAGCGAAATATCGTTGTGTCTAAACTGAAGTGCAAAACCTTGAAAAGGTTTAAAACAAACCTTTTCAGTAAATCATTAAATCAGAACTTAAATGTAAAACGCACTTCTGATGCCTGACTAGATCAATCAACATTTGTGGCCCTATAACTTAAGGTAAAAGCTAAATTTAGATTAAAACTTAACCTAGCAGTCAAAGACTACACAATTTAATTTAAAACTATGTTAGCTTATATCTTATCACCGGCGTAACTATCTAAATGACGGCAATTGTAACGCAAAGCCGAATAATTTCAATATTATCAGAACTCGTGAAGTCTAGTCACGTGGCCTCGAGAGACAAAAGCACGCTCTATCAAACAGTCCCAAAACTTCAGTTTAAATACTCTCTAAATCACTTAGATTCTTGTCAGGGAATTGAAAGAGAAAGTAATAATAAAAGCTGAAATCATAAATAGCTGGTTAATGCAAAATAGTAGTAACCGTACACATTGCTGCCGGTTAAACTTTGTAAATTTTCAAATGTTTTCTTAGATATTGCAAGAGGTAGTTTTACCTTTTTTTTTCAATATTACTTTCTGAAAGGCCTGAAAGCGCATTCTCCGCTGAGGGATTTCACACTGACAATTTTAAATTGTTTTTCTTTAAAAGGAGTCTTATATAAGAAATAATGGAAAGATTGTTTTTCTACTTTCAGAACAAAAACGGTGCTGAAGAGTACAGTGCCATTCTTGGCATTTACAATAAACTTTTGAAGTATCTGATCTGTGAGATTCTTTATATCAGTATTACATCAGACATTATGTCCCATTTCGAAAAGTTTGAAAGTGATTGCTTGTTTCTTTGCTGATTTAATTAAATAGGTGTATTGATATGGGACATAGATGAGGCCTGATTTTAGTGACCGTATAAAGTCATTAGGATTTTTTGATGTTGAAGGACGTGAAAAATGGGCAATGTCCTGACCAGAACCCGAACTTAGACCTCTCGAATACGCGCAGAGTGTGCTGACCATTACACCACGAAGACATACTAAGAACGCGGGAGAAATGACTTATAACCGCTTCACATTCTTTGAATTATAAAAAAAATTTCCTTCATTTTGCGTGTGGCCATCAACCAGAAATTGATGTGTTATGCTTTTAATCAGTAAGTATGCCTCAGTGTATAAGTAACAAGAAAACTGTGCAACTGGCACAAACTGAGGTATGTCAGTGTTGCCACCAATGTACGATAGAGACAAAAGAATGTAACATAGATTCTACTGTCGTTTGTTAATGGGCTAATGAGCTAAAATTTGTAATAGTGCTGTTGCCGCAAAAAAGAAGATTTTATAATGTCAGAATGGCCATAACTCAAATTTCATAGTTTTCAAGCTGTTCCAGCCCATGAATGATGAAACAATAGCTCCTAAACTTCATAAGACAAAATTAATTTGATATTAAGTATATTATGTTTCAATACAACAATGTACTGTCAATAGAATAATATGAGCTGATAAAATAATACTGAAAAACATTCTAAAAAACATTATAAACATAAAAATGGCTTGCATTATGCATTCGATAAAATTAACTGGCAAAAGACACTTTTGAAAACTTTTAATATTAGTATTTTGCAGAGGTATTAGTATCAAAGAATTAAAATTCACTACAGAATGACGCAACATAAATTGGTTAGTTAACTGATTACAGGAAAGCAATTTAGGTACACATCTGCCTTATAAGAAATGCCTTCGTTAGGAAATCTCTAGAGAAATTAACCTTCATTTTCGTTATGTAAGGGGAAAAAACAGTTATCTTCCAGGCATTAAACTGCGATTGAATATGTCAGTGTTCAACTATGTGATTCATTGGGCCATTACTGGGATCCTGCAAACAACATGGAAAATTTTCGCTGAATAACGTGCTTTAATTTTCCATACGCTACTGCGCGCTGTATAAAGTTTTTTTCTTGTTTTTATAATATTATATGTCTATTATATGGCTTTTGCGTTTATATTGTAGCATTCATTATTTTAATTAACCAAATTATTTTTAGTTTGAACTTTCCTATCGAATTCTCAAAGTTTCAGTTGCTGCCCGAATTTAGCGCGAGTGAGATATTTATGCAAATCGCATATATCTGTTAGCAGTTAAAAGGCAGGAGTTAACGAGGGGAAAAACAGAGCCTTGGATTTATCGCCGTAAGGCTGTGCGCGAAAAGATTTCCTCTGTCTGCTGAAAGTTCGCCTTCATAGGCAATTTGCAATTACTAGTGTTCGCTAGTGAAATTCGCATTGTTGCATTTCACTAAGAGTAAGCTTCCCTCGCCGTCCTACGTAGAATTAAGTTAGGGAATTGAATTTGTCAACACACCTTTATTTCTGTATTATTTTAGTTCAGCCCAAGTAGTGGCTTACTCTCAATTAGAAGAGTTGTAAATATTTGAATTAAAGGGTCACTTTTAAACCCTGCTTCTGACTTTGTAGTTCTTCAACACTAAGGACATAGCCTAGATCTGCTCACTGTCCTCCACATAAGGTTTCACAGTTGATGCTCACGAAAAGAGTCAAGAGATTGAAGGAGAAACCTTACAATATATAAGTTTTGAATAAAATTTATATATTATATACATTCTTAAAATCTAAAGTAAGAAACACAAAATCATTTAAACCAAAATACATTAATTGTGATCAGCAGCTCTCACAGTACTCTGTTATCTTAAGCGAAAAAGAATGTGTAATATTATTATTACAGAAATACATTTAGTTGAACTATATAAGACAATAATTTTGTTTCTTCAGTGAATGCAAAAATTTGGCTTCTTGAAAAGTTTTAACTTTCTAAGCAAGAGAAATGCTAATGAGATCGTGTACCCACTACTTTCTGTAAAACTCTCTGACCAGCATGATGTTTCAATAAAAAAGTCCGACTTTCGTAAATTTTCCATGAGAAAAAGTTTAATTTGTTGTTGTTTTGTTTCTTGATTTTAGTGCCAAAAATGTTTTTGAACATATTTCAAGATGTACGTGTATATGCTTATTTTGACCTCGTAAAAGTTAGCCCTTTCAGACGGCTAGAGCATAAACAGAGATAAGTAGTTTCGTTCCCATATATCCGGGTAGGTAGGAAGCAAATGATCGTGTTGGAATCCCGTTTGTTGCTGAAAATAATATTGTTATTTGGTTTATGGCAGAACTGGCTCATATGCAGGTTACACATGGGGAAATCACTAAAACATCCATTCAGCCAGCCTGTTCGCCGCGAACCGCTACCAGTGTTCAGCGATTTTAGGACTCAGCCGCTGGTGCGCCGAAAATCATATGGAAGGAAGACGATTGCGTCATATTGTTTTGTACTCACTTCCGAATTAACTGCTCCTAATTGGGCTCAATATTTAGGCTATGCAGAAGAGAAAATGCATAGCTTATCCTGACTTGTTTTGGGCGCTAAATGTTTTAGAAGCCTTTTCTGACGTACAGAATTCGGTAGTTGTCGAAGTTCTGAAGTGATGCCAGACGACCTGTGAACACATTCCTGGAAAAGTTAGAAGCGCATTTTTTGCTGTATCCAGTTCCGGAACATCAGAAGGTCATATTAGCGACAGGAGCATTGAGGGGCCAAGCAGCGACCTGGTATAAGTGCATCGGAAAATGTCTGCTGGGAGAACCAGGAACGCCGACTTACACGTACGAGAATTTTAAACTAGCAATTTTGAGAGCGTTTCCTGTGGTACCAAATTTAAACTCATGCAACCGTGGGTTTGAGATCCTTTACTCCTAGGTTTCTGGAAAAATAATAGGAAACTGAGTTACCAGACACCCTAGAAAAGTTTGCTCTTGAAGTGCCCACAAGGTTTGTCGCTCTTGGCGCTGTTAAAATTGTCATAAAAGTCAAACTGTTAACTAAATTTCAGCTACTATTAGACCTGCAAGTGAATAATAAACTGAGAACCATAAAGCCCAAAGTAAGTGAAATATAGGAAGGCTGGTAGAAACCGTAAAGAACTTCTTTTAACTCGACTTTTTTAGAATCAGTTACTCTTGAGTTGCATACAGTTATCTACAAAAAGCAGAGGGTGAAGTCTTGTATACGATCTACCTGTATATGCGATAGGCTTACTTGCTGGTGCGTCGTGTTTAGAGTATCCATATTTTAAGGATCTTCTGTAGTAACATTTTAGTAGTTGTGAGTTTCTTCTAAACTGTTTAGTTTGAAAACAAAAATGAATTCTAATTAATTTCAGTGTTTATGAAAGACTGGTCTTTATTATTAACTTAAAGTGGTTTTAAATCGTTCGCTTTATTTGATTAGTAAGTATTTTCATGTGTTTCCTGTTTTATGATTTAACTTGTTACTCTATGTAAATTCACGTTTATGAGGTCCGTTCGTATTGTTACGAATTTTTGTATATATCTAAATAATTTGAGTAAAATTAAATGTGAATATGCGGTTATTTTTTTGGTATAATATTGCATCGAAACTGAAAGAGCGAAGGTTTACAGGAAAGTTATGAATACAGGGGCAAGTCTTTTTAACATTCAGTAAATAGCTGTCTCGCTAAATTGACGAAATATCGCCAGCTGAGGATGGTTTTGGCGACTAATTTTGCAAGAAATCTTCAAACTCGCAAAACGTAGCCGCATTTTAGTCGGTCCCTCTATAACTGTAATGGGTATTGTAATTCAATCAGAAAACTGATCTGATTATGCAACCGTAACCGTACCCGGCCCTTAGATGTAACTTTAGCCCTATATGTCTTCCAGTAATTTCGAGAAATGGAACTTACTAGAGATTTCCTTGCCGGGTGAAAACTATACAAGACCAGAGAGAACTTCTACTCCTAATTGTTGTTAGCGTTAATTCCTTGTATTGAGATATCTCGATATGAGCTTCGCTCTTCAGATTCACCTTGCGTTACAATTGTGTTTAAGTAGTAGTGTGTTTGTAGTAGTTTGAAGTGTAACTACTAATTATGCTGTCTTATACTGTGAAGAGCTTTATGAATATTTTTGTATAAAACTTCAGAACTGTGAAGTGTTCCTTTTGGTAAAATAAATTTTATCAAGCTATCATTTCTGTGCTCATCTAATCTATTGCGAACCCGTACGCACCCAACAGTACTTTCATCTCAACGTAAATAACTACTCATAGATATCTTATTTTACTCTTTTTATGAGTTTTATGGGATTTTACAAACGTGAAATATTTCTGATAAGCGTCTGGCACATTATGGCCTCCTGAGACTATCATTCGCCACTTTTTCGGATGGCACAGACTGTCCTTCACCATCGATAGACAGACTTGCATCACGATAAGCAAGTTGGCGTTGTTTATCGATTACGAAGTTTTCAAATATATAAAATTCAATGATTCCTTTCCTCATGTGCTCTATTATATGTAATTATTATTTTAAATCGGGCATATACAATTACTAGATTCTAATATCTATTTTATAATCGCGCATTACTTCTGCTTAGACAACAGTACAAGCATATATTAATTTTTATTATTTTTTATACTCATTACAAGCACAATTGCTGTTTTTTTATTAACAAGAGAACTAAACTAAGCATGTTAATAATTTTGATCATTGTATCAGCAATATGAGCCAGTTTCTGTTTATTAAGACTTAATAAAGGTCTCACGACGAATTAACTCGAATAATGGAAAGGATTGACTGTATCATACAGATTTATTCTCAGTGCGCCCAGTTTCATGCATAACAAGAAAGAAATTAAATATAAATGTAGGTCCATTTCTTTTCTGCAAGATTTCCTGTATACAGCCTTACCACAATTCAGCATGAAATGTAAATGAAGCATCGAGACTTCGTAATCGATTACAAAGTGCAAAGTATATCAGCTATTCCCCATCGATGGGGGGGGTGAAAGGACAGTCTGTGCCATCCGAAAAAGGGTCGACCGAGGCTATCAGCCTATCCATTTCATAGCTGTCACTACCATCCATCAAGATTATAATTTTACTCAATGCTAGATACATTATTCATTTGAAAAGCTATTTTATCTGCAGTTTGTAACAACATTTGTTATATTTAGCCATGGGTTTAATAAATAAAATAAATTTCCAAGAGCCTTTTAAAAGGTTGATTGCAAAATTTCAAGGATCTTCCAAATGCTAACTTGACTCGCATGTTTGTATAGCCCCAACACGCATGGGAATACATACCGTTTCTAATGAAATAATTTGGCAAAAACCTAAATAGTAAGCTTCTATACACATTTCTCTTTAAATTTCATTTAATTAACACATTTTCATTGTTTTGACATTTTCTTGCTTGCAGACATTTACATTCAAAATTTAATTTAGAAATAATCTTCGCGGTTGTTTGTGAAATTATTTTCTCCCTCCTTATCTCGTGTCTTCGTGGTGTAATAGCGGCTAGTGATAGGGAGATCCGAAGTTCGAATCCGGGGAGGACATTGCTCATTTCTCATATTTCCTACTTTTTCAAATCCAATGACTTGACGGTGGCGCGCAAGCTAAAGTATGGGAGACGATAATTCGTCAGCATCAGAATTTGAAAATTGGTACTCCATCTTCCCATTTGCTCTTTCAGGGAGAGAAAAGGTAAGATATTTTTTACCTTCTTAACGTGTGCTTTTCTGGTATAATTGGAAGCACGCTCGCTTAGCATTTGAAAGATTTGATGCTGGAATCCTTGCTAAAGCTTTGCTCATTTTTCACGTTTCCTGCTCTGATAAATTGAGTTTCAATTTTATTTGTCAACATGATTTAATCAGGCAAGTTACAATAGTTGGTATCATTTTTGATTAAGCAAGAAAGAGAAATATAAAACCTGCAGGTTCCAATTTTATTCATTTTTCAATTTTGTCTGTTTTATTTTGAAATATGCGTTCAGCTTTACTCATCTTGATTTTAGCTTTTAATATGAAAGGACCCTCTGCTTTATTTTTTATCTTGAACATCTATATTTCGCAACGTCAAAGTTTGCTGACGATCCCTTTTTAATGAAATTATTCACGAAACTATGCGTGAGGGTTATTCATTCAAGTACAGTTAAGAGTAACTTGTGTCACGTCCATGCGAACATACTCTTCTGATTGTTGGAAACGATTCATAAAAAAATTTTACAACATCCCTTTTATAGGGAATGGGATTCAGGTTTCTTGTACCAAGTCTCTTTTTATTAAGTTTGTCTTGCTCATATAGAAGAGCACAACAATGAATAATTTGTAATACAGACTTCTCTAGACACGCATACGTGATGTTCGTTACCAAACATTAGATTTTCTGTTTAATGACGTAAGCAGAAAATTCATATAGTGGCTGTTACGATGACGTGTTCGATCATTCGAAATTTTTGTATTCTGTAATATTAAATTGATTTTCTAAAGTTGAAACCGGATATAATAATATTAAAGCTTTTATCTGAGTTTCCCACAGTGAAAGCTCTTCTGCCATTAATATATTTTATGTTTCAAATAAATTAATAAAGATTGTAGTAAAAGTATTCAGGCATTTTTACTATACTTCAATTCGAAGTCAGACATATTTGTGCAATGTATATATATATAAAGTATTAATATTTTTTTAATTGCTATGAAAAAACATTTACCTTATCCTAGGAAAAAATGTATAGGGAATTAAAAGTGCTACTAGGCAATCGGAAGTGAGAATCTATTATTATTTGATATTATTATGTATTTTATTAAAGCTAGAAAATATTTGGAAAATTTGATTCATAAATGGATAAAGCATTTCGGCAAGACAACTATCAGTTCGTATGTATCTTCATGCAGGAGATACATTGCACTGCCTGTGTGGAGCAAGAATAGTCATATTGTTAAAAGTCACTTCTTTCATTTTAATCCTTTCTTCACAACACCATTATTGGTTAGTATAATATGAGCATCTGAGGCCATCCTTTCTATTGAGAAAAAAGGGTGCTACGACAGTAAAATGTTAAGATGACAAAATCCCGCTGTACCAAAATGTTAGAAAAGTATTTTGATAAAGGTGGAGGTTATAAAAATTATACATTCCTAATAAACATTCTTTAGATAGAAACCAGTACATTGAGTTGTATTAATGCTATAACCAAAAATTTAAGGAGTGATGAAAAGTAATCTTTCTTAACATTTTGCTCTAACATATAGTAATAACATACTTTATATTACAGTACCAAACAGAAACAAAGTTAAGTTTCTAAAGTGATTATTTATTTACTAGTAGCTACTCCAGACTAATCAATCTGGCCATGCAAAAGATTACTAAAAAGAAATTACAAAAATTCATCACCTTGTTAACAGTCCTTGTGAGTTCGAACATAATGAAATCCTGCAGTGAAGATTATGAAGCCAGGTAGATATGAATTTCCATCCTCCTAAAAACTGCATTTACGATAATTGAAAAATTAAAAATAGTTGAGGGAGTCATTCCAGGGAAAGAAACCCGGTCATTCTTCATATATGAAGATAATTCTTGATATCTTAGGACCAGGCTGGAAGTAAGATATTAGCACATGGCTGAGTCAAAAATGGCAAAATGTGGTCGTCTCTGGGTTAACAACTGTGTTATAAAGTTGGAAGTATTTAAAACACTATGCAATCATAAGTAAATTTTAGGATATGTTAATAGCTTTTTAGTTATTTTAACTCTCTTAGATGTACAAACCCAATGCAAGATTTTTTTATGTTACTTTATGATCTTTTTTTTTATTTTATGAAATTAAATTATTTTAATCCAAAAACGACACACACAAATTATTGTTGTTTAACAAATACTTTACTAGCACATGAATATCTTTCGTCGGTTACTCTGAGAGCGGCCTTTTGGTGGATAAATATAGCCACATTTTACTAAAATGTCGTCCAACATTTCTGTTTAAATGTACGTATTCGGTGATACCTCTGCTCATAGATGAGGACTGGATAATCCAGTTTAAGTTGTGCGCCTTGTCAGCTAATCATGCTATCTTTTAAAAGTACTGTTGGCTAAATAGCCTGTTGGCAAAATATCCGTGTCGTCTAAATGTCCTATTGGTTAAATGTCTGCGTCGGCTAAACCTGTCAGTTAACAGCTGTCGGTTAAAATCGGTATCACAACTACTACTTACAGCACGTTGAAAGGAACATTTCCTGGAATTTTAGCTTTCTAGATATCTGACTGGTGGACTTGTATGAAAAGCAGTTCTTTTTATAAAAAATAAGGAACAAGGCTTCAAGGGAAAAAATTCATTTGTAAAGCAAAATGTCTGGTGTTGTCAGCTGCGACATCGGCTCCCTCCACTCTGTTTTGGCTTAGAACCCTGAAATGGTAGATGAGGAAGTTCATATTTTCACAAAGTTTCTAACCTCACACGTTATTAAATGTGTTAACCTCATACGATTCTGGTCAACGAGTTGTCGACAGATTGTCTGCAAACGTTTTTTTAAATATCTGATTTGCAGTTTAGTTTGAAAATATTCATAAAAATCAATGATATCATGCTACAATGCAGGAACAATGGCTTACTCTCGAATTCGGAGAAAATCTTTGAAGAGAATAGGATTTTATCAAAAGCAGAGAACTAAATGATTAAACAACAAAAATCGATATGAAGATCAAAGCTCGACATGCAAAAATTAGATGCCTGAACAAAACTTCCTACAACAGCTCTTTCTTCTTATTTTCAATGTAAAGAGCGTGCATAATACAAATTTTGTGTAGTATTATGGGAAATAATCAAATAATTTAATATTTTTTCATTTAAAGTTTGTAGTGTTGAGTGTTCTTAGCAATTATCAAAAGTGTCTAAACTTATGGTAGAAGTTGAGTGAATTATCACTAACCCTAAAACATCTGAAACACGAGAAGGGGGTAAAAGACTCTTTATTCAAACTTACTGAAACAGAAAGCACATCTTGTGCTTGCGAACCACTTGCGGCGAGATACGGTAAGTTAATAACAAGTTAAATGTAAAATTTGAATTCAAATAAACTAGTAGCAGAAGCCTATACAATCATTTTAACGGGAAATTGGATCAAAATTTAACCGGAATGAAATTCAGCTGTAGAAATTATAATTAAAGACCGACGACAAGAACTCTTATCTAAGCTAGGAACCTAGTAACGGGGCGACAAGAGGAAGAACATGCTTTGAATCAAACTCCGGAAAACTTCCTTGAAATACACGTGAACTAAATTTGCATTCTGGCGGGAAAACGGAAAGTAAAAGGGTTAATTTTTCATTTGTTTTGTGTTTGACGAGAAAAATAGACGTATTATGAAATAACAGCAGCAAGAAATTCGGATAAATGAAGGAAAACGAATCCCTTCGTAATATAGGTTCGTTTTCAATCATTTAGCCAAATTCTTTTATCAATACTGACAAAAAATCAAAAAACGTTTTTTTGCTTTTCAAATTCATTTTGAGCTATATAACATACAGGTGGTAAGTTTATACATTTTAAACTGGTAGTTCTTTTTTTTTTCAGGAAGAGAGGGGATAACTAGTAGAGAAAAATTTAACATTTCTTGCTGATTTTATTACAAACCTTTATTAATTCAATTAATAAGATGGTTCATGTAAGTAATCGTCAAGGTGGTTCTACAGTAACGTAATTAGATTGCTTACTAATTTAACCCTTTCGGCCCTGCAGGTGGTGTTCGCCACCTTTGTATGTAGAGACTTATTTTATCGTTTGTAGAGATTGTTTTATTATTCATAACCGTAAGTGACATTTGGCGGGTTGACGGCATGTCCTTTCGACTCGATGTGTTTACCTTGAGACATCATGGTGGTAATTTTTACGGCATCTTAGTTTCTAAAATTCAAGTAAGACTTAGTTAATGTGTTGTAAAGAAGTTCTAAAACGTACAAAAAGTATTTTTAACGTATCTCAAAAGAATCAAGGCTGCAATCTAATGTGTGAGCAAGTTCACGGTAATCAAACGACTCATAAATATATGAACTTTAAATCAGGTGGTAACGCAGTAGCAGAAATTGACTGTTCAAGTAAATGTTGCTTTACAAATCGAGTTTACTCTAAACAATATCGCCCATCAATGATAGATCAATGTAAAATCACAATTCAGCAGCCTGATTTTGAACCGACTAAAACATAAAATAAAAAATTAAAAACATTTATACTTGTAATTTTGTATTTTTATATCATGGGATTAAAAAGCAAGTATTTAAAAGCTTGCGTAATTTAAATATATAGAAGCATTCAGAAGGTGACCATTTGCCTTTCTATAAATTAGGCCGTGGTAAAGAGAGTAAATTGTAGCACTGTAATTTCTTAGGCTAATTAATGCCATCTTTCTCTGTTGAATAGACCCTGTCAGTGGCCTTTGACCCGGGTTCTGTCCCGGGAAAATGCGATAACTGCATGAGTGTTTTTCGCGGTTTTCTGCGTGTGTGACATGAATGTGAACCAGTTTCTCTTAGAAAGCTTCACTTTCTATAGGCTTCGTGTGCTCTGGCATGTTCAAGGTACCAATCTGACTTCAGCTCGATAATTTGCTTTTTGATTACTTTTTAATAAACTTTAAATCAATAAATGGCCCTAGGATCTTCGTTTTCTATTGCTTAACCAGAGCATTCTCGAATTTTCTTCTGGGATTTCACAGCAAATGTGAAGGTACTCTTTAACCTCTCTTGAGACTTACCTGTTCTTTTTGTTTACTGCAGACTTGTTCATAGAAGGTTGCCTGAACGATCCCTGGTTGTTGGCTGTAAAATGGCCTCACTAAGCTTCTGCTCTTTGACATAAATACTGGATCTGATCTGAACTCTGAATTTGGCGCATGTTCTCCGGATTTGCATAATGTTCGGAAAAGTTATCGAAATCATGGGTGCCCCATTTCAGAGCTGGAAGCAAAGACAAACATCCAGACAGCTGTCTCTAAGAAGACAGCCAAAGAACTGATTATTCTATAGAACTTATAAGCTACTATTCGACAACCTGACTAAACACCTGAGTACAGCTGCGCTGGAGCAAATTGGAAAAAATTTCCGCTCTGCCTGACGGAAAAGTAAATGCAAGAGCTCCTCTCATCAATGAGGACTCCGACTGTACCACAAAAGGATACTTAGTCCAACCAACGGATAAAATGTACCAATGGCTATCCGGTACTCTTTTGGAAATGATTTCGAAAATAGAATGGCGCTGGAACTCGACAGCCCTTATGTCGACACAGACTCAGAATCTAAGTTGATTTCCAAAAGTCCAGACACAGAAGAACAGGAAAAGATCAAATACCTGCGACTTTGAAATTAAACAGCATGATTACCCTAAATCTCTCCCTGCAGTTACGATGATTCTTATTTCACCAGAGACCATACCAAAGACGAATCAGCAGCCAATCAGCTATTCTACCAAAAACGCCTCTGTTGTAAATGTGATTCCTGATTTGCCAGCGTTGATCTCATTGACGACTCAATAACCATAAGCGGTCTTTCTCCTCATGAAACAGAAAGAGAGAGTGGTACTACGCCTGTGAAGACGAAAACTGTAGGTAAGAATCCAAGAGTCTCTCCTGTAATAGTTAAAGACGAACCCACACCTGGTATGATAATCCGAATTTACTTTTTGGAAAGAGTTTGAGTCAGCAGGACTTTCGATCTAAAACCATCCGAGTTGGAACAAAAACCCTCGCTCCCAATGCAACCATTTATCGACACATGAGGACATTCTCCAAGATGAAGATATTTATCTTAACTCATACTTGGTTTTAGAGAGCAAAAATCTGCATATTGTAATTTTTAGCCAGCCAACATGTATTCTTCCTGAGGATATATAAGACGAGCTACTTGAACGTGGCTTCCAGCTGGAGACAGTTGGTCACCTCACGAAAGTACATAACGGACTGCTATCATTGGTAAGGGTTCCACGAAACCCAGAGCTACTGCCACCTCCAACCTCTCTGCGTAAGCTGTGGACAAAATCATGAGTCCTCTCAGTGCCAAAAGCGCAAACATAATCCAACGATCTGTGTCAACTGCAACCAAAATCCCACCTGAAATTTTAGGGGGGGGGGAGAATTTTCCCAGCCAACAAAATCTCCGAAAACCAAGTCTTATGCGGACGGATTCATCAGAAATATATCCTATATCAATACTCTTTCCAGTGGACGTTCCCCAGAGGCACCAACGTCAGACGAACAGGTACTTAAGTCTCTCTGACCATGTATCGATAATTGCCCTTCTAACCAAATTATGCGATAAAAACTCCACTAGTCAGGATGTGAGTGCCAGCTCTTTAATTAATAGACAATTGCCCTACAAAGTATGCTCCCATTCGTATCAAGATTTGGAACGCCTGTGGCTTCCGTAGCATAGTACCCGATCTGCAATACTTCTTTAATGAACATGACATAGATCTAGGGATCATAACTGAAAATCTCGCCTTTCTTGGACATAGGCTTTGCATACCCAATTATCACTGGTATCGGTATGATAGATTCAATTATTGTAGTGGTAGTTCGTTTCGTTACCATGGCCACGATGTACACGACGAAAATAGCAACGTGTTTTTGATGTACAGTACATTTGGTTACTTACATCAAAAGAAATTACCACTCTTCCTTTACTAGTAAAAATTATATTTTGAATAATCCAATAACAATTTATATGTCACATGAATTTACAGTTATAGATCCAGCAGTTTTGAACACCCGGGTGCTTGCAACAACTTCCATTCCAGTTGCCTTGGATGTTAACTATGAGTTGAGCTCCCAGTTTCTAGCAGTATTAGTTACCCTGGGTATCCCAAGACACAATCTCTGTGACACGAAAATTATTACCGTTTGGAAACTCTTCCAAAATCTCATGAAGAAATTTTTCCTGAATTCAAGAACTTAAAAGTCAAAATGAGAATGAAAGGGCAATTACCACTCATACAAACAGCAATCATGATACACTAAATTAATCATTTTAAAAATCGATACTTCATATCGAATATATAAGCTTCTTACCCACGTTAGAAGTGCATTACGTGAACGTAATAGGCTTCGCAAGAAATTCGATCTCACCAAAGCTCCAGCCATCTAAAAAGACATTTCTAAACTTAATAGGGAAATCAGAAACTGCAATCAAGACAGATAAACAAGACGTGTGGAATGATAGAATGGAATTTTGATTCTATATAAAGTTCGTTCTATAAAACAATCAAGAACTTTAAAACTGCTTCCTCCTGTAATAGCCTTCTCATTACCGGTAATCAAATCTGTGCCTCGAACCAACAGAAGATAATTTTCCCATGATACCCGAACGATCAATTCAGTACTAATTCGTACTAATTCTTGGCCAAAGAACAAGAATTAGTAGTGAATTGATCAAGTAATCCCTAAATTTCGATCTTAATGTTCGTAATTGGCTGAACTAGCAGACATCTCATAACATCCTTACGTTAGCCATGCAGACTGAAACTATTGAATTAATCCAGAAGTTAAAAGTCTGCAAAGCCCCTGGAATTCATGTATTTTAAATGTTGTCATCAGAAATCTTCCCTGACTTACACCTGACTTATCAACATGTGCCTCTAGAACTCTTACTTTCCATCTCATTGAAAAAAGCAAACATTATAGTGATTCAAACAAAATAAAGGTGAAAACAACACCATGAAACACAAACGTGAAAACAACACCACTTAGAATCTTGCCAGGACTTGGCAAAATCTTCGAGAGAGTCATTCTTTGAAGAATAAAATCTTATTTACACTTGCTTCCACTGGAACAGTTTGGATTTCGGCTGCACCTCTCGACGGTCAAGCAGTTCTTCAGAAACACTGAGTTAGCAAGTGCTGTCCTGCACTGTTAGTTAAATGTTGCTCTCCTCATAATAGAATGGAGAACGTTTTCTACCCAGTATGGCATGAGGAATTGATCTACAAACTCATTTATCTGAATTTCTAGAGAGAAATAATCCTTCTTCTTTACTCTCTCCTGTCTTTACGGAGCTCCCAAGTATCGGTTGGTAAATCACTATCTGACGAAAACCACATCAGCACGGCTTTCCCCCAAGGATAGAAAGTTTGACCGATCTTATACCTTTGTTATGTTTCAGATTTGCAAAAGCTGATCTCCAACCCGAACTCAATGCATTTTATGCAGATGATTTTGCCTTAGCGCTAAAATATGTAAATATTATTCATGCTGTTCGTAAGCTACAGAAAAACATTCCATTCAGCGAAGTTTGGTGCAGGCAATGGAAATTCTGCATAAATGCACAAACCTCTCATCTGCTGATTATCAGAAGTACGAAGCAGAATCGCATACTCAACAAAAGCCTGTTTCTGTTAGAAGAACCAGTGACGATAGTAAAATATACAAAATACCTTTGTGTTTACATTAATGACCGCCTCACTTGGACCGATCACATAAAATACATAAGAAACAAGGCCTTGTATGTCGTACATTCTTTGTCTCCCATTATAGGGAAATACCTAAGGCTCGATCTTACCCAAAACGCGCCTTATTTTCCTCTTAACATTCAGACACATCCGCATTTACGCCTTTCTGGCGTGGACGGCTACACCTAAGAATGATATATGTAAATTGCAGACGGTACAGACAATATTTCTACGGATCATGATCAATGCACACTATTGCGTGCGAGATGACTTGTTGCATGAAAATTTCAAGATCGAGCCTCTTTAAAAATATCCGAAAAATACAAATGAAAAACTTCTTCAGAAAGGCCAGAGACTGTTTCCTCCTTTCCTATTTCGGAACAATTCATTACGAGATCTACAATGGAGACACATTTTTTTAGATCACTTACAGCATTTATGCTTGACACAATTACTTCCCACCCAATAACTCTGGACTGTACATACTGACACTTGGAGCCAATCAGATGGAAGAAAGAGGCTCAAGTAACAACGGCCATTCCTCTTTCTGAGATTAATCATTACCCTTTACGGGACAAAAGTGACAGAAATTTTACTGCAATGAATCCATAAAGACACATCCGGAATACGTCGTGCTGTTCAAACGATAGTCGCTGCTTACGGAGGAACTTAGAATTTTGATCGAGTTTGTTTCTGTTGCTAATCACGTAACCCATATTGTTTGTCGCATTTTCGCTGTCGCAGCTAAGGTAGAAAGTTCTGTTTCAGCTTCTATACTATTATTTTCGTAACTCTGATCCCTATTGCTTTATCATTCAGAATACGCAATCATTTGAATAAAACGTACGGACAAAATATTTCAGTAGAATGCATGGAAATTTGTGGTGTAAGGATTCAATAATATTGGAGCAATTATTTTGTTCAGGTTGCGTGATTTTCGTTTCTCTACTTTCTTTTTCAAATATTTTACTTCACGTATGCTTCAACGTTTGGGTCTAACCTTACGAAAACTAAAACTAGGCATGATATACTAGAAATACAGGGTGATCAAAAAGTCAGTATAAATTTGAAAACTTAATAACTCACGGAATAATGTAGATAGAGAGGTAAAAATTGACACACATACTTAGAATGACATGGGGTTTTATTAGAACCAAAAAAGTTAAAAAAATGTCCGACAGATGGCGCTGGACAGCAAAACGTCAGTGACTGCGCATGAAAATCGTGTATAAAAGGAGCTGTAATGAGAGTCGCAGCATGTTGACGTTACCTGAAAAGGCACTTTTAGTGAAGCTGTATTATCAGAATGGGGAATGTGCTAGTTCAGCGTTACGATCCTATCGCCATAGGAAGGGGATTCGAACGGGTAAAAGTCCGTTGACAAATGCAGGTGTGGCGAGAATGATTTCGAAGTTCGAGGCCACGGGTAGTTTACAAGATAGACCCCCCGTAGTGGCCGAGCAAGCGCAAGGCGTAATGCTGCTGAGACAGTTCAGGAAGAAATGCAGACTGTAGCGGGTTCGTCTATGCACGGGGAAGTCAGCGCTCGTGCAGTCGCACCAGCATTCCATACACTACTGTTTGGTTGGCACTCAGGCGTACCCTCCGATGCTATCCTTACAAAATCCATCGACATCATGAACTGTTACCTGGCGATTTAGTGAAGCGGATGGCATTTGCGGTGTGGGCGTTTCAAAAGATGGCGGAAGATGACGATTGGTTGAGTAACGTGTTGTGGACCGATGAAGCTCATTTCACGCTCCGAGGGTCTGTCAACGCCCACAACTGCAGAATTTGGACTACCGAAAATCCTAGAACTGTCGTGGAAACTCCATTGCACGACTAGAAAGTCACGGTATGAGTTGGATTTACCACATCTACTGTTATCGGGCCTTTTTTCTTCGAGGAAATGCGTAATTCTGGTTTTGTAACTGCTACCGTGACGTGTGAGAGGTACGCCGATATGTTACAGAATCGCATCGTCCCCTGCCTGGCTGATAAACACCTGCTGGAACGTACGATTTTTATGCAGGATGCTCCACCCCATATTGCTAGACGCGTGAAAGATCTCTTGCGCGTCGTTTGGTGATGATCGTGTGCTCAGCCGCCACTTTCGTCATGCTTGGCCTCCCAGGTCCCCAGACCTCAGTCCGTGCGATTATTGGCTTTGGGGTTACCTGAAGTCGCAAGTGTATCGTGATCGACCGACATCTCTAGGGATGCTGAAAGACAACATCCGACGCCAATGCCTCACCATAACTCCGGACATGCTTTACAGTGCTGTTCTCAACATGATTCCTCGACTACAGCTATTGTTGAGGAATGATGGTGAACATATTGAGCATTTCCTGTAAAGAACATCATCTTTGCTTTGTCTTAATTTGTTATGCTAATTATTGCTTTTCTGATCAGATTCTTGCTTTTCTAATTATTGCTTTTCTAATAAAACCCCATGTCATTCTAAGTATGTGTGTCAATTTTTACCTCTCTATCTACATTATTCCGTGATTTATTAAGTTTTCAAATTTATACTGACTTTTTGATCACCCTGTATATTGTTTTACTTTCATTTAAATGCTTGTTCCTTTATCCTGACATAAAGTTTTTTCTCATTTCGTTTCATTCTCCAAAGCAAATTAAATATACTGCATCAATTAACCCTGTGTCTAAAAGTAGTCTAAACGCAAACTCTCACTTCATTCCTATAAAAGATTCATACTATGATAAAATATGACATACTGAAATATTACTTTTAACATTAAAATCCAAGACACTGGGTGGAGGAAAGAGCGCAGAAAACTATCCCACAATTCTGCCTTCTCCTGTATTTCATTTCTCGATCGTTCCTGAGACGGATGCTTAGAGCATGATTTACCGTTTGCTATCATTTGCTGGGAAGACTGTAAATCAAATGTTCTTCTAGCGATACCATCTCACTTTATGCCTACCTATCTATCACAAGTATTGGACTGTAGCCAGAGTTGGGGAAGCAGCTATTTCGAATTGTTTTAAAATCTCAGTATCAGGAGATGCATGCTGGCATGACAACATTGTTGCATTAATCATGTTTGCAGTTTTAACCAAATCTGAAGCAGCCAAAGCTTCCAGTAGTAGCAATTATTGCTGCCAAAAATATTGTAATTTTGTTTCATACAGAGATTGATACGATAACAGTTGAGGAGAGAAGTAGTGGATGAATCAGAATGACAAAAACTATCATGAACAAATTGTAAATCGATCTCCAGTGGTTCAACATTTATTGAAACAGTGAGAAAACGGAATTATAAATGTTAGTTCCGTGAATGAGTGTCGTGAAAAGACAAAATTATTTTTAGGAATATCTCACTAGTTAATCTGTCTTTTAGAGTAATGGATTAATAGTTTTATGTCATAGTTTTACCATGCTAAGAAGTTAGCGTGAGCAAGATTCTAGCATATTGCTGAAATTGTGGCAAGAATGATTTTGTTAGAGCCTCATATGTTTTAAAGGTAGGAAGTATGAAAAAAGTATTCCCTCGCAGCAGATGGAACCATGAAACTTCCATTTGCTAGTCTGATGTACTAGCCACTTGCTTCATGACAGGAGGATGCAGAAACTCCTAAATTCTCCCCCATTCAAACGGCTATTGAAGAAAAGCACGAAACCAACTTAGTAAACTAGGTACAAGCAGTGGAAAATTAAACTCAAACACACTTTTACTTCGGGCGCCAGCGCAGATGATATTAAGTATCCCGAAGAAAGAAATATGAATTGTCAGTTGTGCCTTCCCCGAGATTCGAGCCACAGAACTTGAAAATATGTCTTTAGCTATAAGAAATTTCCGCATTCCTCCCCGCGTGTCTCTTGTGGTGTAACTGGAAGGAAATCCGGCTAGCAACCGGAAGGACCTACGTTCGAATCCAGGGGAGAATATAATTGATTTCTCACACTCTCTTTCTCCAATAAGTTGTAATAGCTTTGTAATGACGTCCGATTAAAATGTTGTGCCAACAATTCCGTCATCACCTGAATCTATCAACTGTGTCTTCATCTCCCTAATTGCCATTTAAGTATAAGGGAATGTAAGGAATTTCAGCTTTCCTCACCACTTTCTTACGTAGCTCAACTGATAGTACATGTGGTCAGCAATCAAAGATCCCTGAAAAATCATGCATGGTTTTTCTCGATTCCCGCTTCAAAATGACTACTTAGTGACAAAGTGGGGATTCAATTGCTTGTCAAAAAACAGTTCCTAGAAACAGGTATTCCTGAACAGATATTTGTATGCTTTGACAACGGATATCAGTTTTAACAGCTAATAATTTAATTTGTGCAGGGATTAGTCATAAAAATTGTGCAAATATATCATGACCGATGGAGCAGTAGAGGCTTAATTTTTAGCAAGTTAGATAATTTTAAAAAATCTCAAGACGTAGTTTTGAAAATGTTAAATTTTTGGGGGGAATTTC
Organism: Stegodyphus mimosarum; assembly: GCA_000611955.2. Classification (NCBI taxonomy): domain Eukaryota; kingdom Metazoa; phylum Arthropoda; class Arachnida; order Araneae; family Eresidae; genus Stegodyphus; species Stegodyphus mimosarum. The sequence continues at coordinate 505,760 of KK114627.1, forward strand.
GAAGGTAGATTTAAATTGGGTTATGTAATGAACGTATTATTTACGATTGTATCCAGCTGCCACTCAATTAACGTTATTATGTCTCTAATATGGCTACCGGCTAAATGTGTAATGCAAAATGTCCTTATGACTGTACGGTATACAAGGTATGCAACATCATTTCTTATTCGTGGATCTTAAGTATACGCTAGTTTCGCTGCTAATAGCTAAGGTAATAAAGCATGAACAGAATCATGCAAGAAAGAGTTCAAAACGCATTTTGTTTAGAATTGATAAAAAGTATTTCGGAGTAAAGTCATCGAAGATATTTTTAATTTATACGTTTTTACCTTATTATAACCTAGCGAGATGTAGTTACCGAACAAAATCCTAAAAATTAACGAAATCAACTATAAAATGTGTCTTTTGGTTTTATTTGTGAGTATATAAGTGATACTTTTAAGAAATTTTATTTGCGATAATATAATATTAAAGCGATTGAGAAATGAACATAAAATTTGAGGTCACTTAACTTTGGGTTGTAATTTGTTGATCAGATTTTCATCATGGTATATAACCAAACTCTTTTTGTTATCTTGTTACAAATACCACTGCGTCGCAAGTGATAGACCAGCATTACATTAACAGCAAAAAGGAAAGTCCACAGCAGTTATCAAAATTTATGTGGGATTTGCCACGTGTTCAACCACTTCGATAGCAACAACTGTCTTGGTTCGAGTTACGATTCTTTTCTGACTCTTTAAATAATTATTCCAGATAAAAATGGAAGAAGCTCATCATTTATAATAATTAACTGTAAACACATCAAGGAGAACGCGTATGTCACGGAGAAATCACTTCTTCGTATCATACGAGAAATATCTTAAATTCCCCAAATTACTCATAGAGTAAAATCTAAAACGCTATTTAGCTAGCTCTGCTTGAAACTCAAAGTCTGGGAGCTGTTTAACAACTGACTGGGACAACTCTGGGAGCAGTATCTACAGGGTGAAGCACAGGTTTCTGCAAGCTTCGTAAAAACAAGTGTCACTATGAAAGAGCTTCGAAAATGCGTTTTCCGAAATCTTCAAAATGTCTCCCGAATGGGCTAAAAAGTATTACTGTTTGCAATCTTGTCGACTAAAGTTATCGCCAAGAATTGTCAAGAGAGTTTTGATGCATGTCTATCGTTCCAACTGAGCTGTTTCTACAATGTAAAAGTTGCTGGATTTATAATTAAAAGCTCTACGGTTCTGTGTAAGAAATAAGTACTAACATTCAAAATACGTGGCTAAAGCTAAAAGCAACACATGACTAAATAAAACAAAAAAATGACGGCGCAATAACAAAGAAAGAAGGAGGATTTAAATATTTGTATAAATTTATAGAACAATATTTTAATTTATTCGGAAGCTGTCTTGAAACAGTAGCATCTTTTGAGTTGGCACATTTGTCAAATTAAAGTAATTTGTACCTTTATGCTTTAATTGTAAATAATCAGAACACTTCCTTTATTGGTAAAAAATTTCATTTATTCATGATTTTATTAACTAGGAAAATCTTGAAATGTAGAATCCCTGGATAAAAAAAATCCTCTGGCAATTGAATGAACTTTGCACGCACTTTGCATGCTTCTGTGTTACTGACTTACAGTTCCAAGAATTCCTTATGCTTGGGGGAATTTGACGCCAAGCATTTTATGGGTATTATTTATTATATTCTGACGAAAATAAGGTTGTTAAGTTAGGTCATGTTATTTAATATGAAAATTGTAGTACATCTGGGGCGAAAATGGAACGGGAAAGATTCTGAAGAAAAAGGCTTAATATTTAGAAATATAAACTTCGAACAGCCAATTTGCTAATTTATTTGGAGCTGAAAATGAATCAGAAATTCGTGTTATATAGGAAATCCTTTGAACAAGTTACCAAAAGGCGTAACCAAATTGCCAGATGTTATCAAATCAAATGATGACCTTTATGCGCCTATTCAAAGATGTTTACTGGAGTGAAAAAATAAAACAGCAATGTTAGATCCACATTCGTATAATTACGTTTCAGAGACTTTTTAATGAGCACGAATACTGCTTAACATTGTTGGCGATAATTTGATAATTTGATCAGATTAAGATGCAACATTGTCAGAAGGCTATCTATTGCTAACCCAGATTTCTTTGATGCCTATTTTCCTTCTTAATATCTCAAAGACTCCTTATAGTTTTCTTATTTACAGGCACCATTATAACTACAATCAGAGTGATAGGTTTGCTTCCATATAATATACGATCGAACATCAATGTTTTTCCTTATGTTTATGATAATATTACATTCCGTTTTAAAATTCAAATTTACTCAGAAGGAATTCGTATTAAGCGAATCTTAGAGCATTATGATTTATTGGATACCAAAAAAGATAGTTTCATATAAAGTCACTACATTAATTCAAGGTATGTACAAAGAAACCGTTCTAGGCAGGTCTAAGAAGGTGAGTCCAAGAAAACGTTCGTGGTGAACTCCAGAAATGCAGCAAATTGAAAAAAAGTTAGATCCTATTAAACAAGATTCCAAAAAACGCCAGGTCTTAAAGAAAAACAAAAAGGGCTAATTACAAAACTGAAGCAACTAAATATATGAGTTTAATTTTCAAAGATAAGAGAAACACTTAGGATGCTTTTTGAAATCAGATTACTATCATTATCCTTTGGAACCTACTTTGAAATAGTTAAAAGGAAGAGTATAGAAGAACTTAAGCTAAGTTACATTATAAGAGAAGATGGCATAGAAACCTTTACAGCAGAAGACACGACCGCAGGGATCATAGGCTACCACTTTCCTCAGGATGAAAATACCGCAGAGCAAGCAGACACTTGTAATTAATTCAGATAGACACAACAGAATCATCTGAAATTTAAGTGTTCTTAGTCATTTAAGTAATCAATTAGTTAAGTATTTTATTTTTATTTGTATTTGATTTCTTTTGTAATTTGAAATTCG